>VZTE01000895.1:1237526-1309995 GCA_013397775.1 Eulacestoma nigropectus | reverse complement strand
AGGAAGGAAGGAAGGACTAAAAACCGATCTCTTTCACACTTAGTTTTCACTACTCCAGTCCAGTTTGTAAAACATTTAAGGTATCACTGGAGACCTGGAGCTGACACATGACTCAAAGGGGAGATGTGGTTATTAAAACTGTGATTAGCAATTAGAAGTGCAGGGCTTGTGAAATTGTGCTTTTCCTGTGCAAATGCATCCCAGAGATAGGAGCTTCACAGAAATTGTATTTGCACATCACTGTACACATCGGCAGCTACTGCCAAGCAGCTTCAATTTTTGTCCATTTGCCCTTTAGTGTAGGACACAGCCACATCAACAAGCCAAAAAGGGCACGTGCCAGCCTAAAATAAAATAAAAACACGTAACAAATAATTTCTGCATCCTTCCAGCTAGTTCCCAAACTATCCAGTGTGTGTACTTTGCAATCCTATCTTCTTAGGAACTGTTTTCTCTTCCTCTTGCATGTGAAAAGCCACACAAACATAACAGGAAATTGTCTGAATATGCAGGAGAAACAGTGAAAGTGACTGTACACAAACTACTCTCAGACACACAAATGATGTGAAAACACTGCTCTGATTTGGTTATTTTAATGTTATTATATGAGGTATTATTAGAAATTAATACCATTAACAGAGAAGACCTGGATTGCTCAAAAGGTGAAATGCACAAAAGCCAACACATGGAAGGACTGACAAAGCAAAGAGCCTTTCTCTGCTTCAATCCAGCAATAAACCGTGGCAAGAATATTCAATTCTTCAGAGTCTTTGCAGCTCCCAGAGTCTTGCACCCCCTGCAACACCCTGGATGCCAATATGAAGGTATTTACTAGAGAAACTGATAGGCACCATTCAGAGGTATTTTGAAAGAACCATTTCTAAGCAAGCAATTTTGCATCCACTCAAACCCTGCTGTGTTAAAGGAGAAAATTGTCTTTGTTGGTTCATGCAAAATTGGCCTTTTCTATGAATGAAGGCCATGTGCTGTGGCTAAAGTGATATGTGTATTTTTTGCAGTGTTTCAGCAATTTAAAAGTTGGTAACTGTGGAAAAATGTTTCACTTTGCTATTGTGTTTCAGGCTAATTAATAAAGGTATTTACAGAATTAAAAAGAAAACACTGAAGTTACATCTGAGGTAGATGTACACGTGCATACTATACAGGTTAGCATAGAACAGACATGTTAGGAACAAGAAATGATTATTCAAGGTTATATATTCAAGTTTATCTGTAATTATCCAAGTTTACTACCTTTAAAAAGTAGTTTTGAGCAGCTAAAAGTTAGCTACACATCTCACAATCTTAACATAAGCATTCTGTTATTCCATACTGTATTTCTGCAGGTTTTATTAGCAAGGTCAGGAGGCAACATTAGTGATTTACAGTCTGTAAAAAGGATGATGTCATTGAAATGTGAAGAAGGTCAGAATCCCCAAAGAGAAATTATCTTAACAACAGAGTGAGATCATTCCATACACTTATCTGCTCCAAGGGGCAATAATCAAACAGACCTCCATGTAAAGGCTAAGCTGAGCATTAGATAAAAGCTACAGAGGCAGTACTTTCCCAAGGTAATACAGCAGAGTGCTGCAGATTTTGTTCTGAGCTTCACTCATGTAAAAGCTTACTCTGCAAGGGTCCCAGTCCCATTTTTTTTTCCCCCTAAAACATTACATAGAAAATGTCACACACATACGTGAATAAAAGACCTGGTTCCATTTCAAATAGAAGTACTGATACCCTCACAGAACTAAATAATGGGGCTCATTGAAAAAGAGTTTGCCTTTGACCTTGCATGTAAGGTTTAGAATACAGCTTTTCCCTGCACTGAAATTCTACAGGCTGCTCAAGATCCCAATCTGCACCAAGAATAAAATCCCCCACAGGCCCTCAACCAGAATAAAGGCTTTAACTTCCCTGATCTAGAAGAGCTACAACACTGGCTACCCAATGTCAGCTACCAAGACAAGAAAATTACACAAGTTTATACTATCTGAGAAAACATCCTCATTTTTGTTGTTCTACCTTTGGCAACGTTCTCCTATGGATATGGGGGGTAGAACTTGCTGCGCTGTGGTGTGGTAAAAAGAAAATCTCTCTCTAACAGAACAGAGAGTGCTGGTAATCATCTGCAATAGGAATGAGCAATTCATCAAAAATTAAGCAAGTTTTTAAAAACGATGAATTTGTAACCAAGGTCTCCTCTTATTTAGAAGTGGTGTCAAGTTGTCAGCTCGCCTCTTTCATCTCAAATAAATATAAATTGCCAAAGTTCAGTGCTTCTGAAGTGAAAAAGATGTCCTATCAGTACATTTAACGAAGAATTGCAATTGTCTTCCCACATGAGAGAAGCAGCTTCCTGGACGTGGGTGTTTCATTTAAACTTTTAAGAGGACATCAAAACACATTTACATGAATATAGATCAGTGCTTCCGCTGGGTGATTTAAATGCATCTTACAGCTGTGGAGAACGATTTTCTCAGTGTTCAAAACATCCTTTTTTTAAAAGAGGAATTATTAACTTATTTCTTTCTTTTTATACACATCAATAAAATCAGCCCCACCTCTGAACTCCCCATATTCTTTTAGCAATGCTCCTTCTGTTTGTCCTGTCCCAGAACTCCAATACTTCTGCCTGGCAAACATTCCACGGCACACTGAGTTCGGGGTTTGGGGTGGGTGCTCAGCAGCACTCGCTTCACACCCAAGCCCACCTGAAGCCATCTCATATCCCAGCACAGGAACCCTGAGTTTGTAAAATCAGGTCTTTCCACTACTAATAGGGGTGTGCTGGAAGAACGACCATCATGAGGAGACCACCATCCACGAAACCTGCTGACTCCGGGTGTCTCTCCTAGAACACCAGGGTAACTTATTTTTATGTTTTTTTTAAACAAACAAAGAAAACCCAAGGCTGTTTCTTTAGCTGGAATGTGAGTGTAGAAAATCAGTTTCCGACTTCTTCCCTGGGTAGTTCAGCGTTTGCTCACTTTGCAGCTCATCTGTGTGGGTGAAGGCAACGATGCAGCCCTATCAGCTGATCTCGGGAATGTGATCCATTAGAGAAGCATCCTGCCCTGGGGGACCCAACAGAGGGCATGTATGGAGGGCTGCATGAATTAATGCTGCACAGACCGGTAATGACTTCTGATTAGATAATATAAAACATCCCTGAGCAATCAGCGTGGAAAAAACCAGCCCAGATTCTGCCACCAGTTCCTCCACTGCTACACGATGCACAAATCATGCACCCCACTTCCCCCAGGTAAGCATTTCATTTTTCAACAACACTGTACAGCAAAATATGTAGTGGTCAGAAAGACACTTGCCAGGGCAGAATGAAAAGAGAAATACATTTTTTACTGACTTGGTGAGTGCCTGGGATGTTCTCTCCTATTTTTGTATCCCAAGAGAAAAGCAGCATGCTCTTTGGGAGCATCACTGTAAGTCAGTGATAAATATCATCACCAAGAAGTTTGATACAACAGCATCGGAAAAGGAAATATGGCACAACAGAGGAAGCCCCCATATTTGCCGTGAAAATATACCTAAAATTCGTAAGATTTGGTTAAATCCACAGAGTAAAAGTAATAGAAAATAAACAAGCTCCCCTTACCTTGCTGTAATTCCAAAAAGAAGCTTTTTAGAGTATAACAACATAAAACCAACATAGCAAAGTCATGGAAAATATCTTTTGATTTCAAAATTAACAAATGTTGCAAAATTTCAATTTCTTAAGTATCAGGAAATCATTATTTCTGCTAATCTCTTCTGTAACAACTCCATCAACCTTTCCAAAATAATGTTTCTTGTAGCAAAAAGGCCTTTGAACCTACCAAATTCTTATTTTCTCTTCTATAATCTTACCTCTGGTTGCACAACTCTCAAAAGTGAAGTCTGCCCATTTATCCAGTAATTATCTTTCTCTCTTCAGCCCTGATAACTGCTTCATCTACAACAGCATTTATTGTCAACAAAAGCAGAGTGAAAAGCTTATTCAATGACTTTTTCTGCCCTTTCATTACTTATTCAGGGTGATTAAATCTGATCTGGAATAATTTCAAATTGATTTTTACATCTGAAATACCAAACACAACAACTTGCCATTGCCCTCCCTTCTGCTGGAGTGCTGAATAATTATGTTATGCAAGACTTAAACATTTAATCGTTCTCTCTGTGAAAAGAAGAACGGTCCAGTTTGCAGTCCCATCTGCTATCCCTTGCCCAGACCCACAGAGACCCAGCCTGAGCACTTCAAGGAAGTGATGACTTGAGACTTCTCCAGCAAAAGCACAGCACACACACACTGGTTTTCTCTGAGTCAAACTGGGGGGCTAAGGGAGGGCTGTAGCACGAGAAAATCTTCAAAAAGTGAAATCCAAGGTCTAAAAATGAAAATAGAGCAAACTTTTCCTTAAACATTTATCCTGATAAAAAGCAGGGTAACTCAGCACACACTGAGCAAAGAGGGGAGAATCGAGACTGGCATTTCCCCCCACAACAGCTCGATATTTTAGCAGATTTACTGTCAGCCTCCAGCCCTTCTGCTTTGGATCATGCAGACTCAGATCAAGAATTAGATCTGGGGAAAAAGGCATCTGTTCAGGGACTATTAGCAGCTCTTTGTTTTATAAAGTGACCAATGTTTCCAAGGGATGCAACATCTTTTCTTTTTCAATAAGGATTTTGCAAGAAGCTTATCTGCAATGAAAAAAACATACCACCACTTTATAAAAAGTATTACAAAAGTAATTTTTACAGTTACAGTAAGAGACCACAACACAGACATTAAGAGTCTGTCCCTCAAAACCACTGGTCTTTCATTTACTTAGTGGTTTGGGATTTTTTGTTTGTTGTTTTTAAAGTAAAATACTATATTTGGGGGTCCTTGTAGGCATTTGTTTTTTCTGCCATCATGGTGAAGCTGCAAACATTTTCATGTTTTTCTCTAATTTGGTGCCAACATCAAGCTGGAAACTTTTTTTTTTTTTTTTTTTTAAACGAAAACCAAGATTCTGATGAAATGCAAGACCTGTGGTTTTTAGGAAAAACAAAGTATCACAAGATTTGTCATAAAAACACAGGGTTGGCAACAGTGCCAATCTTATGTACAGTAGCCTGCTATTTATAGGTGCGCTCACAAGTCTGCAGACATATTTCTGCTCTCCAGTAACAAACCTAGGAAGAAAAAAGGCTCAGCAACAATTATCACAGATACCTGCCACTTTTTAAGTCAAGAATAAAATTAAAGCGGCACAAAACCCAGATCCTCATCCGGCAGAAATCAAACAGGACTCAACTGCAGTCACATAAACAATTACACAAAATGAGACGCTGGTCCTAAAACTCTCTAAGTCCTAAAATCCGAAGGCTCGGCTGAATTACAAAAGGCACTTCCATGCAACGGGCAGCAAAGGGAGGGATATAAATTCCTTTATACATCCAGGGGGTCCCTCTGCCACACCAAGGCCAGAGCCACACCGGCCCATGGCTGCACTGAGGGGTGTCTCTGACACTGTACAGGTGATTTTCATACTCTTCAGTGACTCTGTCAACTGCTCAGTAACTTCCTTCACTGAACAGCTCCTTTGCTCCGTACAAGCTGAGGTTTAAGCCACCTCCAACTTTTCTGGCCCCTGTTTTCCTGTGGCTGCCTAGCTCACAGGACCCTCTCTGGGTTGTTAGCACAACCCTACAGCAAGGACTGGGGAATGTGGCTCTTTTTTTGATTGTCTAAGAGTGATTCACACACAATATGACAACGACATTGCTCAAGTCCAAACTCCTACTATCAATACTAAATCTGTTTATACACAAAAGCAAGGGAACCTTTCAGGCATAATTGGAAGATGCAGCTGTTTGACTTTTTTTTAGTTACCTATAAAGAAACGCATAGCTTAATTCTTTCTGACCAGAGAAATGTGTTGCCTGCAAGCTCCAGAGCAAAAGCAGAGCTCAGCTTGTCAGCTACCAACTCTTTGTCTGCACAGTTAAGCAACTTGACACTGGGATGTTAACCACAGTTTTAGTATTTTCTCTTTGGCTTGGAAGAAACGATGCTGATAAGCTCAAGTACAGCTATCAGAGAGTAGGATGGTTACTGTGCTTCCATTTTCTATGGCCCAAACTCTGCCAGTCCAGGACAGCAGAGGCTTCTTCACGTGCTTTGGGGTGCTCAACCAAGAATCACAAGAACAAAAGAATAATTAAGGAATTTCCCTCACAACATTCTCTTACTTGAGAAAGACTCAGCTCTGTAATTTCATGATGTTGGCCCTCCCACCTTCACGCAGTCTCAGAACTGCATCTCCAGTGGATCTCAGAACACCGACCCTGAAAAATATACTTCCATTCGGTTCTTCAGGCTCCACCTGTCCCAGCAACAAGATTCAACGGAAGCCATGATTCACTGGGAGGTCCTGGCAGAAAGGGATTAAAAAGGTTATTTAGAGCTGCTTTCTGTAGTCAGGGAACTGGTACCCAGGGAATTGCTGCTGCTGGGAATGCACAGCTCCCTTCCACCATGCTCCCTGGAACGATGAGCCTGCCACAGTCTTTTTATTGAAATTACAGGACAGCAAAGGAGACAGAGGAAAGCCAGAGAGGCTTGTTTCTTCATGCTGTCCTTTGCAGAAGCAAGGCTACACAGAAGGGATGCTCTGACTGGTAATACACCCTGCCTGTCAAGGCAGCCTGCCTTCCATGGAGCACACTTGCACGCTATCTATTATTGAACACTTCTAGAGCACAAAGCAATCTCATTATGCCCTGAAAACAGCATCTATACAAGTGTGATGGGTTTTTTTCCGCAACATTTTTACATTTCTCTTCCAGCCTTCCCCTTCCACACCAGCTGCAGTCGAACTACTCTCTGGCCTTGATGCTTACAGTGTTGGATGTGATAGGAACAGACTAGACGTTGTTTTAACACAGAAAGGTTAATTTAAAATAACCTTCCTAAGCTGTTCGTACTACAAGACAGCAACATTACAAGGAGAAGACATGGATTCATAAATAGGATCAGCTTCCAATCCTCAGAGCAGTGGTAGCAGCACTTGTCATGAACATTCTGTGCCGAGTCTCCAGGGGAAGCGCAGCTTCAGCTGCCGCTTACACAGCTCCTTCTGTCAGTCACTCACAGAAGCAATGCCAGGTTTTCCTACTAAAGAGCCTTGCTCCTGATCTCCTAAAGGTGAGTGCTGCCACGACAAGAGATGAAAGGCAGAAAATGCTCCATAGCATGCCTGCTACTGTATTTCAGCACCAGTTGGCTTTTGATGTATCTGTATCCCTCAGCAAACGAACCAGCCTTTGAAATCACGTTGATTGTTATAAAATCATCATTTAAAGGAGCCTTAGAAAGATTTAAGAAAAAAAACCAGGACTTACAGTCACACACATGTATTAGAGGCAACCAGAAACCACTGGCTTTAAGGCTGTTATCAGTCCTGCCATAAAAATTTTTTGAGGTATTTTTGTCATCTCACTCTCTACTCCCACATGACCGACCTTGACTTTGCATCCTCCCCTTTGAACAAAGCAGGAATAATATCTCAGAGTACTCGGGAGATAAGTCTAGCCAAAAAGTTACACTGCCTTCAGATGCAGAAAAGGATTAGGATTCCTGAAGCTGTCATGGACTTTGTCAAGGCCTTTTAAGGCATAATTAAATCTGCCTCTTCCTCATGATCAACCTTCTTACTGGCCCACAAAGACAGCCTTTAGGCAGCCTTGCATGATGGCCACTCCAAACTATCTTCTTGAATCCTACAAGGAAAACACTGCTGAATGCTCTCTTTTCCAAGTGCCATAAAAACATCATACTGAGTTGAGAAGGCCAGGGATCATTTTGTAGTACCCCTCTGAAAAGCCTGTTGCTTACTCCACAGCCACCTTTTTAGATTAACACTGTGGGCTTTTTCTTCTATTTTAAGCAAGTTATAATCCAGAATTACTGTTTTCATGAAAATATGGCAAAGGGGACAATGAACCATGTAACTGTCATGGAGTCATCACTAAAGCCCAGAAGTTTCTTAAGGCTTGTCTCTAACTCTGAGGCCTCTGCCATAGCAAAAAAACCCCAAAATATTCCAGGGTAGCAGTTCACACTGCCATAAATCATTCAGAAAGCAACGATATAACAGTGATTTATTCATTACCTTACTCATGACAGTGTAAAAGAACCATATGAAAAGCTCCGGAAAGAGCTCTCCACAGATGGGAAAAGCCAGCACTGAACTGGTGATGATGATCATTCTGCCTCCCATTTGTAATTCCACCTGAGAAGATGCAGATTTTAGCTGTGCTCTGTGGCCTCTTCACAAAAAAATATTGTAACTGTACTGAATTCCCTTCCTCCTCAGGGGGTAGCAAACCTGTGTGAGCAGGGAGGAAATGCAGGGCTTCTGACTAAAGTTTTATTTTAACTGCCTGGGCAAATTATTATTTATTGTCACCCTTTTAAACCAGCAGCTTTTCTGGGGGTAAAAAAATGCATCCAGCTATCTCACTGGAGAACAGTGAGACATGTCACTTTGTAAGGGTGAAGGACAAGGCTTTTACAAGGCCATGAAAAATGCTAACAGGAAAACCCTACTGAATTTCGCATTTCTTTTTTTTTTGGTTCAAATTCCAGAATCAGCAAGTCTTTACAAAGATAAGCAGTTTCAGTAAAAACAAGTAAGATGATAACAAAAATATTCCTCTAAAGAATCAGTGGGGTGTTATACAGTTGGATCTTTGGCAAAATAGGAAATGAAGGAGGAGAGATGAGGGGAAGAAAGGATAAATTAACAATAAATAAGTAAATAAAGTAAAAATAAATAAATAAATAAACAAACCTCCTGTAGGAAAACAGCATCTGTTGAAATAGAAAAATCTCTGTCAAACAGCCCAAACCACAATATTTCATGGTATCTAATTTTTTCCTCCTGTTAGTCATGGTTTGCAGGAGTTTTATAACCATGGAATGATACAGCTGTAAAAGACCAATGCCCCCCAACCTTTTCAGTTTATTAATAGATGCTGTAAAAATAAATATTCATTTTTATCTTATCTACTTTTGAGTAGGTCCAAAGTAGCACAAAACAAATGAAAAAGCGCACACACACAAGGGAGGATATGACTAAGCCACATCAAGTAGCTAAGAGACCAAACTTCAGGCATGCTGCTAAATCAAATTGGTATTTACATGTAAATATTTTATCTTGCACATAAACTATTTGTCTCAACACCAGTAAGATCAGCGAGGCCTACACAGACAACTCACGTTAGCACTGTAAGCATTTTCCTTCCCAGGGCTGTACTGAAGCTGAACACCACAGATACTGCAGATTTGAGGAGTAAAACTGCAAACTGGTGAGGAATAGCACAACAAGAGAAGTACACACTTTTTATCATTATCCCAACACGTCTATGTATGGCTTAAAATAAGAGATTCTACTCCAAGGACCAACTTCAAAACATTTTATGAATGCCACCATTACAACAGGTACTAAAAAGCCCTTATCCCTGTTTTCATGACTGGCCTTATCCTGTACATGATGCAACAAAGAAAACTACACTCTCTTGCCTAGTTTCAACTCTTGGGTTTTCACAGGCAGTCTGGTATGAACAAGAACCGAAATGAATCAGAAGCTATGTGAGAATTCCAACTATGCATTAAAAAAACGGTGCTGACAAAATAATCCAGCTCATTCACATCCTCTCCTCCACATGCTCTTCTGTTTCTGCTTCCAAAGGAAACTAGGAAGAAGCACAGAGAAGTATACACAGCATTCTGAACCAAGCTGAAGTTAGGAAGGAGAAACCCTAACAGAAGAAGCAAAACTATCAGACACCTTGCCTAAAGAATTTAGGTTGATGTGATCAGGGCCAGGAGAAAAGTCACTTGAGTTCCCAATTTGAGTTCTGCTGCCAAGTCACACTGTGGGAGGTTTCAAGCAGACCTGCAAGCTTCTAGTCCCATCTGTAAATGGCACTTGTCTGGCACTAGGTTTAAAAATGAAAAAATGTTTCAGACAGATATATTTGAGGAAGCCCTCTCTAATCAAGAGTGCTATCTTACTTCCAGAGTTTTCAAGTACAATGGACTTTACTTCCTGCATAAAGTATGGGAAGAAAATTGATGTCCAGTTTCTCATTTATATTGGAGATACTCACTCCCCTCACCCAGTCTCTGGAAACTGAACTTTTTAGTAAGGTGGGTTCCAAGGAAGGGAAAAAAAAGACAAATTTTGCTCATTTTTTTGCAGTGCTCAGTCTTCCACACGTGCTATTTCTGCCCTCTGATTTAAAGATACATTACTGCTTTAGATAACTGCTTACATGAGGAATGGAGTAAAACAAATAGTTTAGAAATTCCTAATAGGCTTACATCTATTTGCATATAGGTAACTATGGAAAGTAGGGGTAAGAAACAAACACATTACAGAATTTAATTTAAAAAACAGTCAAAACCATTGAAGAGCTAAATTCAGGGCACGGTTTATTTGAAAGAAGCTAGCTAACAAGCTCTTACTGTAACTACACGTGACAAATCAGAAAGAAACAAACTGAATTAGGAGTTCCTAATCCTTGTGACAGGACGTTCAACAGGGCATTAAATTTTAAAAATTGAGACCAATTGCAATGAGTACGCCTCTATTTTATTTCAATAAATAAACTATTTTCTCTGTACAAAAGTTGGAAAGGCTTAAGTTTATTAAAACATAAGCCACAGACAAAGCATGTAAGAAAAATGGTATCAAAGAACAAAGTCCAGATGAAATTTTGCATCTGCTGCATATAAAATATTCCACCCTCACTTAGCTGAGGCAGGAGAGAAAGGAAGCAGGCACAGCTACTTATTTCTGCTGAGAGTTCTTTGCTTCTCAGCGTGCTCCACAATTTTTTCTTCCACATACAGCCCCTTTCTCTTTCTCACTGCATTCATGTACTTGCGGGCCTGGTTCTCCGAGTCCGCCTTCTCCCCAAAGTGCAAATATTCCTCCTCAGTCGTTGGCACCCAGAACGGGTCACTTGAAATGATCTACAAAAAGAAACAAACAGAAAAAGAGTAAAATTAGTACAAAAGTTTATTAGCGTATTTCAAGTAATCAAGTAGAAGTAGAGAAACGAAAGTAGAGCAGATCAAGCTGTCTGGAAAGCCTGCAATCAGCTACTGAAGCAGAAAACAAGAGTTAAGACACTCTGCAGCTCTTGCCCTGAGAAACCCCCAATAACTCTTCAAATTCTGCTGCAATTATCTGCACAGGTTTTTTAAAAGCAATTTTAATTGCCTATCAGCAAACAGCGCCAAATAATGTTCAGAAAATTCTCAATTTTCAAGAAGGATCTCCTTATTTAGAATATTATTTCACTATAATTTTATTAGAATTTATCAGAACTGAAGTTTTCTGCTCATTTCTGTGCCCTGTTTTCCAATTCCAATCTGGAGCTGGACAGATGGTTTAAAAATCACTGTTTCTGGTTCTAACACATTTAGCAAAGCTCTTCTTGCAGCCTTTTAGCCCTCCTCTAGAACAGATTTTAGATCTAACATGATCAGAGAATAACTGGACATGCCTTTATTCCCAGTTCATCCTATATACCCCACACTTCTGGGACTACCACAGAGGGTATTACAAAGAACCCTAAATATGAACATTAGGAAGGGATGAAATTGACCATATTGTGTTGCACGGGCCTGCAAATTTCAAAAATACTTATTTTACTTAACTGTAGATTTCCTCAAAAGATGCAGTTACAAGTAATATATTTTCACTAAAAAAACCCAAAGGTAATACCGTATTCATTTCTTAAACAAAATCCTCATGGAAAAAGCAGTACAGACAAGTATTAGTTACTGCAAGAATCATGACAGTTATAACAATTGAGCACGTTACTCTATAATAATTTCTGAAATATTAGCACTAGCACTAACAACTGACAAGGAGAGAACAAATTTCCCTAAATTACCAATTTTAGCTTGCTGTTATAAACCTTTTCTACCATTACAAACTTTTTTTTCTGACAAATCCTTTCAATTGCCATCTGGTACTTCAACCTAAGCAAAATTTCCTAAAGCTTGGGTTACACAAAATAGCAAGAAGAGGACTTAAAAATGATGACTGAAGATGGACAATTTTCCCCAGAAACATGGACAACTGTGGAGTCCTAATTTAATACCTCATCTTAAATAACTCCTAACACAACCCCACAAATTACACTTTATGGGGAGTTAGGAGAATGACCATGGCAGTCTAGTCTGTATTAGGCAACACTGTAGGTTCAATCTTGCAAAAATGGGATGTAGAGCTAAACCAACAAAAACAGTTCCAGTTTGCTACAGTTAAGCACATGCACAGACTTGTTAAATTAAATGGGTATTGCTCGTGCTGAAAGTGACAGCCAATCTCAGTTATTTACATGGGAAACGACTATGCACAGGGTTGTCTGGCTGAAAACCAAAAGCAAGTAGAGCTCAGAAATAAACAGTCTGAAACTCAGCTTTCCAAATTTTTTCTGTGTTTATTTTTACCATAAACGTAAGGACTGTCTAACCACAGAAGAATCTGCTTGAAGAAGAGTCATACCCACTCTGATGCCTTGCACAGGGCCTTATAACCAGTGCACAGAAACTTAAAGGGGATTCCTTGACAGCTTACATCAATAAAAAAAGAATGGCCCCACTCTATGAGAGTTTGAAAGTTTTACCATTATTTTATGCACCAGAAGTACAGAAAAAGGGCAGTGAAGATTGCACGTTGACTTGATGAAGCTGCAGTGATGCTCATCCTGAACATCTTAATGGTGCAAAAGCTACCAGGGACTTCAACTTTCATGATCTGCCTAAAGAGCTGAACAAACAAAAATTTCCAAGTCCAAGAACACATGAAGAAGAAAAGGTGATTCATGCTCAATGGATCTGCTTCAGCCTGGACCACTGAGGGAGGTTATGCAGCTACAAACTGGTAAGTTAAAGACTCTTACTATGCCCTTTAATGACTTCTAACACTGGCAAGAAATGTTAACACCCAGAAATTACGCCCAGAGAGAAGCAGTCAGACAGTGGCTCTTGAAGAATGAATGTAACAGAGGAGACCAAAGTATACAAAACTGAACTTAGAGATCTAATCTACCTGTAAACATTTAGATACTGTAGTGATGGATGTTTAAGAAAATCCCCAGGTTTGACAGAACGGCTCTTTCAGTAATTGATGACAGACTTGCTCTACTGAAGTTTTGCACTGGTTATTTTACAAGAGTTCTTTATGCTTCAATAGGTCTCAGGAAAGTCAGGATAGCAGCAGGTTTAAAAGTATGTGCTGTTTAGTATTTATCAGCCAGCAAAGGTAAACCTATCGCAGCACAGGGTTACAGAATCCTGAGCGAACCTTGTACTGCTACATGATGCAGAGCAGTGCTGTAAAGAGGTTAATTAGGCTTCAAAGAACTACCTCAGGAGCTATCTTGGCTTCTCAACCTGTTTTAGCAATTCAGCCACTACACACTGCATCCAGAGCAAGATCTGGTGGCATCAGAAAATTTCTGTTACAGGAGCACATCTACCTAAATGGTGCAGATGCACTACAAAAGATGAATTAATCAGCACATGTGCTACCAGGCCGTGGTAAGCAATGGGAAAGAGGAAGCTGGATGTCCTGAGTCAGCTGGAACCTGGGCCATCACCTGTGCACCTCCTTTAGGAAGTCACTGTAACCCTACTATGACACACAGGGGTGTTACTGACACAGTGACCCAAACAAAGAAGTAGGAAGTTTTTCTTTTTTGAAAGTTCTGATTCTGTGAGTGAAGGCAAAGGCACAAACTAGACTGTTCCTCTTTACTCGTATCATATTAAAGAATCAAGGCAAATGCTTACAGCAGGTGGCATCCATCATTGCCCGTGCTCTGTTAATACAGTGCAAGCAAGCAAAGGGAGAATGGTCCCAAAGCATTGTCATCAATTTCCTTACAATGGGAACTGTCAGAATGGTGGGTCTGGGTTTCCTGGAATCACAGCTAAGAAGCTTTTTTAGGTCCTGAGCTATTGTTTGTATTCATGGGAACTACATAGGGACGGTTCTGGACTTTGTAACAGAAATTGAGTTTTTATCTGGATAAAGCCCTCAGTGATGAATTAGATTCTAAATGGACCATTCCTTGTGGAAGATGGCATAGTTATTTCACAGAGGGCATTTACTGTGGATCCTGAAAGATCCACAGGATCAAAGCAGAAAAGACACCCAGAAACATTATTTATTCTATGTCGCATGCCACTTTTATTTTAAAGTGATTTAAATGTTTCAATATACTTATTTTTCAGTACAAAACTAAAACATATAGCCTAAGACTCCTCTTAAAATCAGAAATGTGATAGCATCTTGACAACAATTTTCAAAAAGTTACATTCCTAAACAAACTTCAATCAAAAGAGAACTGGACATTCAAAATGATATGCCTTCCACAGATGAAAAATCCTTCAGTGACTGAAGCAATTCAGTTAACTTTCTATCGAAAGTCTGCCTCTCTCTCTCTGCCTGTGTATTGTGTGTGTCTGGGCACCACTGAGCAGGGGGGACAAGAAAATTACCACAGCCAAACCTTATGTCCCAAGTATAACAGAGAGAAGATGTCAAGAGGCACCAGTATGAGGAATAAGACTCCATAAAACCAACGATATTATGGTATTGTTAGCATTAGGATAAAGTACATTTTAAAATGCCACCATGCTGTGTGTGTGGCTTGGTAACTGGAAAATTCAGCACACCTTTTCTCCAGGAAGTTTTCTAGCACTTGGGAATTTTTCTGTATAACAGCATGAACTAGCCAGTGGCCTATGCTTATTTATTACTCAACACCAGAATTCTCTGACAGGGCCAACATCAGCCTTAACTGCAAACAGCCCAGCACACACACGATTACTCCTGCAGGTGCACGCGACAAAGTGCCTCCTCCTTCACACAACTGAGTATTTCTACACATCTGCAAGGCTCTTCTGAAAGACATTTCTTTTAAAAAGTGAACTATAAATCAAGATCTGTGCAGTGGATCACCAGACCAGCATTTATTCTATTAGAAAACAAGCATTTTCTCTAAATGTGGCCATATAAAACGAGACACAGGAAAATGAATCAGTGCACAGCAGCTGATTCAGTTCTTAAATTTGTTACTGCAAACACAATGCCTAAGTGATGGAAATGTTCCTATGAAAGGAACTTTGAAATTAAGGAACATTTTAAATTAATCTTCATTGATTTACTTTCTAGAAGTCTTAGGTGATATAATTTGTTTCAAGTATGACTATAAGCACACTCATAGAGTTCCATTATGCTTAAAAGAAAAACCCCAGTCAAATACATGAAGTGTGTCCCATCACTCACTGCAGAACTGTGAGCCCACTCGAGGTATAAATAAAACACTGTTTATAATGTAGTCAGCTGGGATCAGGTATTTCAGAAGAAGTGAACAGATTACTTCAAATATTGTAAGTGAAGGGTATTCTTTAGAAGAAGCAAGATTCTAAAGCAAGATATTTCATTCAATATAACAACTATTCAAACCAACACACCCAAACAATGAAGTCTCATAAGACTTGTTTAGTAAGAGCATGCAGAGTAGCATAGGCAAAACAGATGTCACTCTCTTTCAGCCTAACAACTACACATTAATTATTCAAGCTATAAATGCTTGTACCTTTACGAGAGACATAATCTGAATACCTGTAATAATAATCAATAAAAATAGAAACACTACGAGCATACTATGTTAATACTGATAGATGACAGAGTGTGTACTAATCCTGCAAATGATTATGCAAGCTAATCAAGCTTTTCAGTAAGACATGAGTTAGAGCCGACCACTTGCAATTCAAGAGGACGTGGAATTTTAAGCCTTAATTTGAGGATGATTTATTATTTGCATTTCAGTGTCACCCAGATGGCTCCAATAGTGATCCTGGTCCCATTGTCTAGTGTATTTCACAAAATGATGATAAGAAACAGTTCCTGCCTAAGGCAGCCTAATTATGCAAAACAAGGTTGAGAGAAGCATTAAAAGCAAACAGAAGGGATCTGCCTAGTTCATCCAAAAGGTCAGGCAGATTTGGGAACACAGCCATGTTCCTGGTAGCATTTCCCCTACTGGTCCTTACTGTCTGATGAAGACAGAAAATTTCTTTTGAGCCAAATATCATCAGTGTGGAAAATGCTGGACCATGAATAGAAAGAGCAGTCTTGCACTGTCTGACCGAGATTTTAAGACCAGCAAGCAACATTATGGACTTGGTGAACTGCTTAATAAGAAATCCCAAGAAACACTAAATTCAGTGTGACTGGGCGCTACCACCAGCAGCCATCAGCACGCCAGGAAAAACAATATGCCAGAAGTTCTTTTTTCTGGTGAAAAAAAAAAACTAAATTAAAAAATCAAAAGAACTATTATGCACAGTTTCAAAGATGATACAGGCTCCAGCGGATCAGAATCCTTTCCACCTTTGAAAACTTCAATGGCAGAAAGATATTTCAAGAGCATTTACAGTTCAAGTGGTGTCCACCACCTAGTAATGACCATGACATAGACACAGACTGTGCAACTTAAAAAGTACAGCAGATATGCACTGTCTGAAGTGGCCCTAAGAAACAGGAAGTTTTAGGGTAAACTTATGTTCAGGTAAAACAGCAGAACCTTGCAGAGGTGTATGTGGATAGTCACCTGCTGTTTTTCAAGAAAACCATTTGTGATATGCAGGGTAATGCTGCACAAGTGGCTCTGCACTGAGCACAACCAAATTTAAGGCCACTTGGGCGCTGGCAGTGTGCTTCCAGAACAGAGAACACCCTACATGAATGTATTGGGTGTGTAGATACCCTGCAATTAAAAGGAGCATCGAAAAGCATCCCATAATTCAGAGCTTCCATTCACAATATATAATGGGGAGTGCCAAAGCCTTAAAATGCTTGGTTAGGTACAAGAACTCCTCTTCCAAGAAATATTGTAATAATGAACATTTACACAGTTAGTTTTAAAATAAACTCATACAAGTTTATTTTGGCTCAGGAGCATCGTCCTTGTTTGTGTCTCAAACAGTGACAGCTTAAGCTTTAGCCTTGACTTCAGCCAGTAGCTGCAAAATGGAATCTGGTAACTGGAAATAAAAAAAGGAGATGTGTGGCTCTACTGCTGCTTTTTTTCCTATTACTTAAGAAACATGTACTGAGAAAGAGAATTAAAGCCACACCCCTACCACTTTTATTTACTGTTTCAATTAGCTTCAGAGGTCCTTGCCAAAACAATGAGCTTTCAATATTTGAAAGGTTCCAGGTTACTCCTGGAATTCATTTATGTGCCTAAACTGTCACTGGTGCAATAATGTATGTAAAGTTACGGCTCAAGCCTAGAATAGATTCTCTCTCATTACCTCAGCCTGCTTCCTGTTTAATGCAAGCCTAGCAAGCCTAACAATCTCATCCAGCAACTTCTATATTAAGCCTCATCTTCCGAGCTGTAAAATGACTTACAATTCGAAAGGCATGAATTAAAATTCAGAATATAAAACTCACACGTTCAGAAGTCTCATATTCCTAGCAATTATTACACACAGTCCTTCTCTTACCTTTCTCCAGAGCCCTGAGGCACGCTCTAGGCACTATTCTACTTAGAAGGGATAATGAAAAAGAATTCTGATTAAATGTGTTTACAGTTCACTCATGCCCCCTCAAGAACAAAAGTGTGTTTAATAGCCAATCTTCATGCAATTTCAAAGATGTGATTTAACAGGAATACTATACATTTCACAACTTTACAACTAGTAGATATCTTTGACAATTCTTACTGAAAATTCAATCAGCATCTGAACAGAGCCACACGCATTATTTTTTTGTACTTTATAACACAGATTTCCCAAATGGGATGAGAGTTCCATTATTCTAAGGATTGTAAAATCACAAATTTTCTTCTTGTTCAAAACCCTTAGAGTGAGTAGAAGATTTAACTGCAAAGAATTGAGAAAAAAGGAAAGAGGCTCAAACAAAAACATACACTAACTGAAGGTGTATTATTGATTCAAGGTTTAAAAAAATACAACTACTTCATAATTATCCCAAATTTAAATATTTTAAACTAACGATTTAATAAGAAAGTTTATATTGAAACTGTGGTAGGTTTAAACTCTTTCAAATACTCTTCCCAACTCTTTTGTTAGCACGTGGCCAGTTTGCAGATGTCCTCCTTTTCCATTACCATGCACACAAAATTCCTGAGGCACTTACCACAATTACTGACAAAGAAATACTGTTAGTGGAATATTGTACAGATATTACCCGGTAGGACAACTTAGCTGTGGATGAAGAATCCACACCACGTGAAAAACCAGCACATACTTCAGAGAAACAGCAGTAAGCAGCCCACAGCTGGCACCTGCAGGGAGTGTCACTGACCTCAAAAATCTACAGTTGGTTGTGCTCAGAGACTTGACATTTGAGGTGACAACATAAATCAGAAGATCAAGCAAACAAACAAACAAACATTTTTTCATCCATTTACAAAAGTTTCTGTTGTTTTCTAACACCAAATAAAGGAACACCTGACCAAAACAAATAAACACCCCCAACCAAACCCAGAAAAACCTAGACTTTGAAGTTATTTTAAAAATTTAAGGTGAAAAGTTTATACCCACTGACTTTTGCCCTTGAAGCCATTTTTTACTTCTTCAGTGGAGTCTTCTGAGGAGCCCAGCAATGCAGGTGTGCTTGTCTTGAACAAGGAGCTCTGATTCACAGCCTTTTCTTTTTCTCCCTCAAGATCTACTCTCCACATCATAGGAACAAACTACATTGCACTCTCAGCTGATGACACTCCTTACCAGCTTTCCCTCTTGCTATTTCCTTTACACCTTCACATTCAACTCTTCATTTCTTTAAGTGACAAAGATGATCAAAGAGAATGATTCTGAGGACACCTCTGCCTACTATCAACAGACTTAATTTTGGAAGAAGGAAATCTATTCCATTTGCCTTTTAAGCATGAAAATTTATGTTGGCTTGGAATATGGAAGGACAAGTGCGTGCTAGACCTTAAGAGGTTAACTTTCATATCCATTAGATTTACTGATACATTTATTTTCTGTTAGTGGTAGGTTGGGGCTGTTTTGTGGTTTTGGTTTTTTTCCCATTTCCCAAACAAGTTTACCAGAGACCTCACAGAAAAGGGCACATAAATTCAGGAAAACACATTTATAAACAATCAGTTTCATTTATGAAAGACTTACTTTCCATTGAAATAAAAAAGTATCTCACCTAAACAAAACAGAAATACATTTCTGAACAGCGTTATCTACAGTAAGAAATAATACAAAGCTACTTTTTTCCTCATCTCAAAAAGGAATTAATCAAATGTCTTGACCAAAACTTAAACTTTTTTGCTTATTATTCCAATCTGCCACATCTACAGGAAATAGATCGCCAAAACAGACGGAGTGAATAGATATTTTTACCTCCCAGTGGCTGAACACCAGCTGTGGACTGGCCAGGCCACTGGTTCTCTTCCTGATTTCATCAGCAAAGCCAAAGCTTTCTGCTACTGGCAGGACTGCCTTAATAATAAACACGTCCGTCCCCTCTTTCATCTCCTCTTGTAGCACTCTGCCTTCCCTTTTGGACAGCACAGCGTACACACGACCTGCAGAGACAAACTCTGATCAGCTTACCAACGCATCCATATCCTGCATCACGAAGAGAAACACATCAATATTTGTTAAGTTTCAGCTTAAAGTAAAACACGTCATCTTTTTGGCTGAAATTCTTTCTTGTAAGTCAATCAATTAAGTGGACACACTAAATGCAAGCAAACAACACATTCTGCCACACAATGTGCAGAACCATCTGAGTACCATTATTACTGCTGTATGGATCCACCCAGGTCCATTTTATACAATCACATGACTGCATGCACTGCTTTAAAAAGGCACTTTGGCAGATTACGTGCCTAGCTTGCTTTTTTTCTTACAACCAAATATTTGAGAATCATTGCTAAGAAATATTATTGTGTTTTAGGAATTGTATCTTAGCTACTGTTAGAAATTTGGTTGGATCACCATATCCTTACATGGTACTTGTCCCACATAGTCCAGTGCTATTCTAATCACAAAAAACTAGTTTATCTGAAATACTACATATTTACGATGTTTCATGGGTCCAATTAGCTTGTTAATTAATTCCATCTTAAGCTACTCATGGATAGTATCAATTTTCTTTCCCAAGTTAGTATCCAATCCATTGAAATACAATGTATATGTCATGAAAGCAGCTGTGAAAACGCCTATGTTTGACTTTACAGTAGGCATCATGTTTTTAAAACAGTTTTGCTAACTTATGACTTAAGTATTTTACAGACAAAAACTAACGAATACCTTTGTGTTGATCAAGGTAATAAGCACACAAGAAAAACATTTTAAAACATTGTGTTCCACTCTCCTTGGTCCTCTCCTCTGCTTCAGTTCAGCTTATTTCCATTGTCAGAAAAGTCTGAGGGACAAAGCTTTATATTCTGAGAACATAGAGGACCTCACTTTCCCAGAAGCTAAGATCTTAGAAACATCTTAGAAACAAGCAGATCAATATGGAGATACATTAAACTTCACAGGGTATCAATGTATGGAATGCCAAAGGAAAGAATAAAGATACAAAAGCCAGTGGTTTGACACACATCAACTGCCAAGCCTGACTGGACAGAAGGCCTGCTTTTCACTTCTCCTAATGAAGAAGAAATCTATTAGCTTAAGTTTCCACAATAAAAATTAAACCCATGAATTTCTAATGAACTAAGTGCATGTCCATGGCTATTACAACACAATTCACATTCATTAGACTGGACTAATTTTCTTGCATGTCTGAGTCCTACATTACACTCATTAAATATATATATATGCATTAGAAAGCCATGTTTCCATTTGGGTTTATGGCACAATTAATGAGCCAATGCATGTTTATTACTTCACTGTAAACAATCCCACTTTTTGGGTAGCGAGTATTTTGGAAAACAGCAATTTACACGGTGTTTCTGAGGTTTAAAGATTGGTACCTTGCTTATAGCTTGATGTAGAGACTCAGAAGTACTGTGCCAATGTGCTTCTGGAACAGCAACATGGAACAGTACAAAGGCCAGTTCTGACAGCTAATAGTAATCCTGCCCATCAGAAAAGAGTCTGAAATGCCAAAGTTCATGTCACAGTAGGTGATGTTTAGGGTAACGTGCCAATAAGCTTATGGCAGCACACCCTTAACCAGGCCTGCTACAGGGTACTTCCAGCAAAGAACAGGATCATGCATCTGCACAAAACAGTTGCTCACTCAAAGGCATTTTCTTTTCATGACATACAGCTGTAATTTTTTGTCTTTGGATTGCCATCATTATGTTTGTGTGCACAGCAGCTGAGATTTCTCTACAGTAACCAAATAATTATTGTACGTGGGATATACTGTAATTTCTGTCATGATTAGTACAGTCAAAGTAAAATTGCTGATAGTTTAAATGCATTGGAAGTTAGTTTTAAAGAAAACCTTGGTGCATTGGATCAGATTCAGCATGCAAGCAACTCCCATGGAAAACTCCAAGAACAAATACAGTTAAGTGGTGTCATAAGTAGGTCATAAAAACAAGTTTAAGTAGGTGTAAGTGGTAAGGTAATATAAATGACACCATTTGGCATGCACTGGATTGAGCAACTTGCATACCAGAAGGATACAGATGCTACTTAAAAACACAAAATTACCAACTGGACTGCAACAATAATTTAATATTCCTTTTCCTGACTTCATTTCTATACTGTTGTATTAAAATACCTTGATATGGCATTTGCTAAGATCCTGCATGCCCTTTACAGACAAGACAGGTTTCCCATCTCTTCATGGAACTAATCCTTGATTATGAGGCACAGGATTGATATTCATGGTTACTGAAGGTTTTGGTCTTACAAAAACTTCCTAAGAAGGCAACATTTTGTGTCTTGCACTTCAAAAAGGTGCAGCATTGCTATTTATGCCTATGGTTCAGATAAGCAAGAAGAATGCTAAATTGTCATTCAGAATAATATAAATACTACTGGAGAACTGTGTAAGACTCCTGACAAAACCTTTAATGAAATTATACCTTCTGACCCAGTCTCATTTATAAAACCTCACCTAGGAAATCAGAAAGCAAATTCTTGGCAAAGGTTTATTGTCCTGGTCTTACCTAAAACTTCTGCAGTAGCCATGATTTCACACGTGTACATTGCTGCCATGAGTCTCTGTGGTTTTGCTTGCAAAGCATAACGACAGGCTTCCTTCATGGTGGCAATCAGCTGTCCCGAGAAAGGGCCATAACAATCTGCAAGCAATAATTCTCCTTTGTGTTTACTCGTTTTCTCAGGTGAGTCTGTTCCACTGCCCTGGTGTTCATTTGCACTGGGACCTTCATCAGTGCAACTGCTCGCTAGAGTGTTAGCTTCGTTTTGCTCATGTTCTGTGGCATCAATTTCCCCTGAATCCTGCCTGCTATTTGACAGTGCATCTCCAGCTTTATTTATTTCCCATTTTTCCACTGTAAAACAAACACCCATGAGAGGCTCTTCACACATGGGACCTGACAGCGTAGCCAGCTGAAATCCGCTTACTATGCTGTTGTCAAAGTCTCTGTATTTACCTACTTCTTTCACAGAGTTCCCAAGGCACTGCCACACAGACTTCTTATAGTCCCCAAAATTATGCAACAAAATATTAGGCCCACACTTCCGTGGTCCAAATGACCAGATCTGATCAACAGCATTTCTCCACTTCCTTCCCTGAAGACTTTTCTCCAACTTCTGTTTGAATTCTTTGATTTTATCAAGAGTCTTCTGATTTATCTCATGTGTTTTTTTATCTTCATTTAGAGATGTGTTGAGTTGTTCCATAGTTCGAATTAAGTCACTGTTTTCTTCAAGAAGTCGAGTGACCTCCTCAGGAAGCGGCATTGCTCTCACGCTGAGAGTAGCTTGTTTATTTGGAGTATTAATTGTAACAAGTCCATCTGAATCAATCTGAATTCCTTCAGGAATTTTATTTTGGTCCTCTTTTGTTTGGTGTATGACGGCAACTTTCTGCTGTTTTCCTATTTCTTCATTCACCATATCGACTTTGGGAGGTCTTGTTATCGTCTCTCGGAAGGGTATAATAGGAGCAGACACACTAATCTGTACCTTTGCAAACCTGCAAAATAAAGTTTAGGAATTAGTTTAAAATCTTGAAACTCATTTTAAACTTGGGGGTGGGAGGTAGGGCAATGGCCTTAACATGGAACAGATGTTCATGAAGAAATCTGATTGCAACACAGATTACTAGGTAATGCATTTCAAACTCAAATTTTACGTACTTCAAAAAAGAAGCACTGCCTTTTATGTCTTCAGAAATATTTGGGAAGGAACTCAAGAAAATAAAAGCAAAAGCATTGCTATGCCTCTGCATAAATCACTGGTTCACCCACATCTTGGAAACTATGTGCTGCTGTGCTCTGCCCTCAAACGAAAAGAACTAGAAAAAAACTGAGAATAAAGATGATCAAAGGAACACAAGCACAAGAAGCCTTCAGATGTTCCAAGGGTGCAACAGAGATCTACAAAATCAAGTGGGGCACGGGAAAGGCTGACCAGGCTTAACTGACAACCAAACCACAAAGGGCCCTGGACTGAAAATGACAAAGGCTTGGGAAAGCATCACAGTTACTCCAACTTTACTCCTCCTATTCCTGTTGTTGGCCACACTGTTCAGACACAGTACTGAGATGGACACTCGGTGTGAGCCAGCACATCTGCTCACAGAGGGAGATGCCCTGAGAAGATGAAGCACTGGGAAAGCTGAACAGAGCTTTGTCCTTTTGGGCTGATAACCACTTACTATAAAAGCATCATGCTATAAAGTGATGCTTTAAAGTCAGGTGAAACATTTTAGGTATGTCAAATGTTGTGAATGATGGCAAGAAAAAAGGAGGAATTATTTATTATCTGACAGATTCAAAGATCAAAGTTGTGTATCCTTCTTAACCACCCATGAGTTCTGAGCAGGTTCATTAAATGACTACAGAAGGACTAACCAATATTTCCTATGTTCTGGTAAATTTTGGCAGTGATAAAAGAAGTTGAGGAGGAAAAGCAAATACAATTGCAAGCTTTGTTTCCATGGGAATCAAACCCAGGAGATTTATCCTTTTTGCAGCTCTTTCAAGGATTTGCATTATACCAAAAAACCAAACACAAACCCCCCACATGCCACCACTACCTTACTTCTTTTTGTTTCTCATTCTGAAAAGGGTAACTTAATCCCTTCATGCTTAATATTTGCAATGCTCCTGGGACAGAAATTTCTAAAAATTTCTACTGTACAATGCAGAAAATAAAACGTTAAGAGGTACAAAGTCTAATTTCTTCCTCCATTCAAAAAGAATCGGGAAGAAAAAAAAAAAATTTGGCAAAATCAGGCAGAACATCCATATTTAATCATTTAGATGACAGATCTTTTAGTTGTTCTCATGTTCCTCCACATCTTTGACAATAAGTATCACTTGAACATAATCTTCTAAATACACAGTGGGAAACCTAAAATTAAATATGGGCCTTTGAAAAAGTCTGATTAAAATCTTGACAATGCAATGTAGTTTGAATGCACCAGAACCTCCTCAGTTGCTGTAACTAATCCAAAAACATCAAATCTGCAAAACCCAGCTGATGCAATTGTGGTAGACGCCAACATCAGGATCTTGCCCCTCTAATTCAGTGTGACTCAACCATCTTGAATAACCTTTCCCAATATTTTTGGGGAAAAACTTGTGGGTCACATTTTAAGGTTATTATTTGCTGTCTTGATCCCTAGTTCACAATTTGCTATTCCAAATTACGTGCGCTTAGAAGTTTAACATTTATACAGAAACACAGGGGGCTAATTAAAACTAACATTTCAGAGCACAACTTTTCCTCTTCGCACTCTAAAAAGTAACTAGTGTCAGTTTACCACTGTCAGAATTTACACAGAATCCATGAGGAACGGAGCAAGACAGGGATCCCATTCTGGACTTTTTCTTCTACAAAATGGGGAGAGAAGGAAGGGACAATTCTTGTCCCACGAGCTGGTGCGTGAGGGATGGCAACTAAAATATGCCAAATCCTGAGAGATCTAGGAGCATGGGCTCCATAGTGAACACACCTGCTCCCAATTCCTCTTGGGCGCTGGCACCCAACTGAGAAATCATGAACCACAGTCGAGCAGAACAATGGTGGGAGGCCTGTTTGTCTGTGTCTCCAGGTGTTTCTTGTTTCTGCTCACGATGCCACAAGCACAGAGTGGTTTTGTGCTTTGCTAGTTTGGAACACTGACAACATTTCCTCAAGGGATACAAAATGGTCACTTTTGACAGGCTATCATTCTCTTACCAAAAGACAAATTAGACGACAACTCCTAAAACCCCCCAAAATTATGTACACAAACCAGAAGGTTAGGAATGTAAATGTACGTAAATGTATGTAAGTAAGCCCTACTAGCTGCTCACTATAATCCTGTTTTCCTGTCACAGAGTATTATTTTATCTTTTTTTTTCCAGATTTGGACCATTGCCAATAATAAAGAGATATTCATACAATCTTGCTGTGCAAACTGCAGCTGAAGACGGGCACAACCAGTTCTGCTTAAACACATTACATTGGAGCAAAACGTATCAATAGATAATACCATGTTTTTAGAAGTGGTAAAAATACGTTGCACTAAGTTGTGATGAGGATAACCATTAAAACATACATCCAGTTTTACAAGTGATCCAGTCTAATCTTCATAAGAAATTACTGTTCTCTGATATTAACTGAAATGAGTATGAGTACAGTAAGACAAACATTCAACCATTCATCAGGTTTGCCCTTTGGTTTAGAAAGAAAATGACAGTAAATATATGTGGCAGAAGTACCAGAAATGTTTTAGTAAATGAAGTTACAGGAAGGGATTGTTTCAGACATCTGTTCTACCATTTGAAGAAACTTTAGAAGATACTAAATATATGCATGTGTGCTTGCAAAAAGTACTGCTCATGAATGAGAAGAGATTGACATTTGAAAAAAATAATCAATGAGAAAAGGCACGGGATAGAGTGTGCACATACAATTTTGGTCTTGGTGCTTTATAATTTTTCAGAGTTCATTAATCAGACATGATTCCCCTCAGTTTTTATTTTGTATAAATGCCACATTACATTCTTCATTAGACTCCTGAACCTACTGCAATGTCTGATTTCTAGAAAGTGCCCCAAATGTGTGTTAGATGTATAGAAGTGATAAGCTGGTGGCTTCTGCCCCACTGCAGATAATTTTATAGCTACAAAAAGGCACATTTGTGACCCAATGGTAAAAACTGTTTGTGGATAAAGCTCTATTTTACCAGAATATAAATCAAAGATATCCATCTGACAGAGAGATACAGCAGACATCTACTGAACTAAAAATATTTCTTCCTCCTTGCCCCTCTAACCTTTCTTTCAGGTCATCCAAGCAACGCTGAAGATGAACTTCTCCTGCTGTCACCAGCACATGTTCTCCTGTCTCCTGGATTAAAACTTGCACACAAGGATCAGCTTGGTTTAAAAGCTTCATCCCTCTGACCAGCTGAGGCATATCACCTGGCAAAACAGGGTATGATTAACAAAGGAATACTGCAAAAGAAATACTCAAAATAGGGTAGACTTAAACTGAGAAATAGTAACAGTCATTTCTGTGGAAGCCTAAACACAAATAGGTATTTTAGGAATACGCAAAAACTTTCAGTGGGCAATTTTCTGCTTATGAGTCACACGGAGCAGCGTGGGGTTTAAAAGCAGCAACTGAAAACATAAGCTGTACTCAGAATTTGTCACCAACAATTTATGTACTGATGACAAAATTCACATCATACAATTATAACCGGGGCACACGCCACACTTCAATGGATTGCACATTTTTTGTTTACACAGCTTTAGGACAGGTTTAGCAGAACAAGTCAGCTATTGACTATGACTATGCTATGTTGCTTCCTATACACAATTAACTTCAGATACAGCTCATGAACAGCTCACAACCAATAAAACCCCTGAATTTTATCGAAATGAAGTGATTAAAAAATTCAGGACTTCACTCCTCATTTTCACAAACTATCAAACTATAACCTTTCTTATCTATCACAACTTTTAAAAGTCATCTTTCAGTAAATAACTGCATTTCCTTGCAATCTTTCATAACTAAGTGTAGCAACTTCTAATTTGCTAATGCTTAAAATGCTCCAAATACATAAATAATAACATTAATTTTACTAAAATAAAAGTAGAAAGTATTCCATACAGATTACTTAGAAGGTATAACAGCAAGTAAAGCACAGGAAGGATTTTGAAGTAGCTGGAAGCCACTAGAAAGCTTTAAAGCAATTAAAACCTGAAAAGGGGAAAAATCAGGAATGTGAGAGCTTTTCAGTGAAACAAATCACAGCTGTCCCTAAAATGAAGGTGTTTAAAAAGAGCTGTCTTAAAGTTAATGGAGAATGAACAAGCACAGCTGAGTCAAATTTGGCTAGATTACATCAAAGCTATGCATAAACCTCATGTCAGCAGCCTTTCATAATGAATACAATTTAAAGAAATTAATTATGAATGCTTTTTTTTATTTTACATACGCACTAGAGAACACCCCAGGGCTTTCCAGGAATGTATATCCATATTCAGAAGGAAGAGTGACATTAAACTTGTCATTCACTTGGAGACTATTAAAAGAAATATGATACTGTTTATTTACTGCTGAGCTTGTAAGGGTGTAATAGAAAAGCACTCTTGAAAAACAAACATAAAAATAAAAAGTGGAAAAAATGCAGTGTTAGTTCACACGGCCAACACAGTTGAACAGAGAATTTCAACTTTGTCTCTGCATTTAAGGTCACAGAGTGATGAGTACATTTTTTTTTTCTCTCTTTTAGAGCTTATGGTAACCTTACAGGAAGATTTTGACAGGAGTGTGAAGACACGCAGTAACTTTGTAAAATGTACATAGGGAAATCATTTATATTTATATGAGTCATTTTTCCACATAAGCAGATGCAGTTTTGAAGCAGGCCTGATGTGGCAGTCCAATGCACACGTGACAGTGTGCGAGGGCCACCTCCAGACTACACACAGCTCTCTGGGCAACTGCAATGGCCACATTTTGCTTGTCTTCCACTCATTGCAAGTAACACTGGATTTTCAGGATACTTCTGCAAGTATAACCACCTCTCAGGCTTCTGTCCCCCTAACAAATTTGGTTCAGATCATAAACTCAGATGTTACCAAGGAGGAGAAACTAAGTAATGGTGCAAGAAATGACCCAGCTTCGTTTCTTAAGGAACAAAAATTACCCCCAAATTGGTCAGTAGTTCTAGAATTACATTCCTTAACATTTTGAACTTAATACTACACTCAGCAGAACCAGTAATTTCCAATACTTTCAAAACTGCTTTAACAAATGTAGGATGTACAATATATGATTATCTGTTACTTAAACACACGAAACAAAAGAGCTGCCAAGCTGTCCAATAGCTCTCTAAAAAAACATGTAATCTTAGTGTTAAGAGTATTTTGCAACTGAACATAAAGCCAGTTATTTTGGGTCTACCAACACTACAACAACAAATGGAAACTGGGCTGAAATTCATACAAAAGCCAGAGATATCCCACTCTCAGGTTTGGAAGAAGAGGGGTGGGGGCATCAAGGAGAAGCAGTCCTGCAAATCTGCACCACAAGCTTTATGACACACACACAAGAATGGCAGCAGACATGGGGAACCCACAGATCTGCCCACCTTCACAGCAAAGGAGCACTGAACTGTCAGCACCCTGTAGTGTCTGACTTGTGGAACAGCTGTCACAAAAGGGCACAGCAAGTTCCTCCTGTGTCTCAGCTACTGAGGCACGAGCGAGGCAGCTGGAACAACTCACATACGGCCCTCCAGGCAACATTTATTTTACATTGGGCAAGTCTCTGATCCAGTGGCTAGATCATAAACTAGCCAAATCACTGAGGGGTAGAAGCTGCCCTGCTGCCACACTGAGTTGGTGTTACCATCCCTATTCTTCAAACTTACTTGGATGTTTCGGTTCAACAGCTACTCGCACAATGGGGGTAGCTTCGAAGTTGAGAGGTGTAAATGGTGGGCAAGCAGGTGATGTTGACAGTGTTGCAGACTTCAGCACAAAATCTTGCAGGCCTCCTATTCCTAATAGAAATTGGAGAAAAAAAAGCAAAACAACAACAACAACAACATCACCAACTGTCATATTAAATGAGACTGAAAACATTACCATCGGTTAAAAAAAGGTGAAATCATTCTCATTACAAAAGTAAGATTCAAAAATTCCTCATTGTTTATATAAAGTATCTGTTAAGAGACTTGTGCATAAACTAGGTTCTTAAGTCTCTAGTGTGACATTTGATATTTAGTCTCACAGTTCCCACTGCATTCCCTCAGTATTTTCAAAGGCATGTTTATAGCTCTGAAGAATAGAAAGGACATGAGGACTTTTTTCCCTTCTAATACGTCCAAGCCTTTGTACAGCTCAGACTTAATTCTGGTGGTTTAAATTTAGAAAAATTTAGATTGCAAGAGGCCTGCAATGGTAATCTAGTCCAACCTCCAGGCCAAAGCAGGGTGAACTTCACAGTTAGATCCACTCAAGGTTTAAAAATTTTTCACAATGGAGACTGAACAGCCTCTCTTGGCAACCTCCTCCAGTGCTTCACTATTATTATTGTGAAGAAAGCTCTTTTTTTTTCTTCCTGCCCCCTCATGCCCATTTGGGATTCACTTTTTTCCCAACTTGATTCTTGTAAAAATGAATTCATCCCGTTGTAAGCTATTAATTCTCATTCTACATACTTTATAATGCTGACAAGTTGGAGAAAAGTGAGCTTAAATTGTAGTGATAAGAAAAAAATACAGAAAAAAATATTAGCTATAAATCTGCAAAATAGCTGCTGTAAATGCACAGTGAGCTCTGGCTGGCTGGCACATTTAAGAGAATTTGAAATTATTGCCTTCAAATTCCTAACCAACTGCACATCATTCATAATTTAGTCAAAGCTATTAAAACACGGCTAGAAGTGTTTGAATAATAAAGACAACAAATAAAGCTGATATCAATTTATACAATCACTTTTCCTGATGCTCCTTCAATCATAAGCCATGAGCGTTGCAGTTCTAATGGAGTATAAATTAAATGAGCATGTAACTTGTAACACTATGAGAAAACTGAAACCTTCAGCTCATAATCTAAACCTGTTTAAAAATTAAATTCACGTTGTAGACTGCAGTATATTTGTGCTGCTTCCTCCTCATTCCCTCCTACATGCCTAAGGAGTTCTTCACCTCAACTCCCCATTATCACCCTAATACTTTTCCAGGTTTTTTTTTTCTGGCTTAGCTCTCTTCATTTGAGGCCAGAAACCAAGAGGGTCAGCTTCCACCCGATGAGATCATGCAGGAGTTTGAGTTCTGGAAAGCCAGTCTGCTGCAGAGTTTCATCTGCACAACCAGGCTGTTTCTCCAGCTCTGGGGGCTGGATGCCTGGCCAGCAGGGTAATCCAAAACCCAAAATGTCATTATATAAGAAAACCTGCCTCAAAGTAACTGGAAGCAGAACATTCAATGGCTTTAAATGCAGCATTGCAGATGCTACAAAGAAAATAAATCCGTATAAACTCTGTGTTGCACCTGACCTATGACCAGCATGCATTTCCTCTTTTTCACTTATTCAACATGTGGTTTGAATGAGAAACAAATGCTAGATCATCATCACCACCAGGGACTGAGAAAAGGGATGGGTCCATTTTATTCTGATCTTCTCCAGCTGGTAAAATGAAAATGATTTAGAATGGGAGGTGAACAGCTTCTTTGCACAGTGTAATGTGAACCAGAGAAATAAAGTTACCAAATCTTACTTCAGACAGACTCACTCTTTTCTTAACACGTTCCTGTACTCTTACTGTCATAAAGAAAAATTGAAGCTTTTGCTCTTTTGTTTCACGTTTGAAGGTAAAACTACATGAAGTGTAAGTGTCTGGCACCAATAATACACTAAAAATAAAAAACTCTGTCAGTTTTCATGAAAATCTGTCAGGCTTACAGCCTGAGTGTTTTAATTGCTGAAGTGTGTGAGCTAGCACAGAGCAGTGTCCAGCCATGTTGAATCTATTTAATTTACAAATTCTTAGTAACAAATGTTGGAAAAAATCCATAAAGGTTCTTGGACACTCTTTTTGCATAATATCATTACTAAGTAAATGCTAATGTGCTTTCTGAATAATATTAGAGGCAGATGTAACACAACTAATTCCAAAGTACCACATGACAACGGAAGAATTCTACTAATTATGACGATACATAAATCTTAAACTTAGTTGTTGTCCAGCCCACTGAAATTTGCATGTACTACTTGAGATCACAGATCTCAAAAGTGTATCAATATGTTACTGGAAAGGTCTTGGAAAAGTCACTCCAAAATTAAGCCTGAATAAAAGTCTGTGAGATAATGATAAGTAAGACCATCAGAGGTTGGTGGTTTGTGCTTTTAAAAGTAGATCGAATAATGGATCAGGGAGAATTATTACACAGGTGGTGAAATATGAGATTTACAAAGGTTCTTCTTTTGTTGAGTCCCTTCTCTGACTTGCCCTAGAAGATAAGAATACTACATCAAGTGTATACCAACCTGTATCATCAGATATTAACATATGATGGAAGCTAAATGGTAAAAAGAGATAAGAACATCATGACTGAAATTTTCAGAAGGGAGTTTTAAGACAAGTCTCAATTTACTTTTCACTTCTGTGTCTTGCTGGTAACCACTACACCTTACACAATAATTTTGCTGCCTTTAAAGATGAAGTATGCTTTTCCAGCTCAATTCAGCTATAAAGATCTGAACACATAACAGATCAACTTCAAGGTATGTGTAATTAGTTCCCCTTGATGTAGATTTAGGAATTTAATGTTCTTTCAAGTTGCAAAAAAATGAAGCAGACACCACCACCATGCTAAAGTTTTTCAATCAGATAAGGGAATAATTCAGTTTGCAGTGTGAAAAATCAAACAAAGAAGAATGAAAGCTGTTTAAATTTTAACTTCTGCCACATTGTTAGGAGCCCCAGCACATTAGTTCAGTCGATCTTTATCTTCTCTCACTGATGATATCACCACTTAAGAATCCCGGGCTGCTTTGGAATGGAGACATGACAAGCTTTGGACTAACACAGTCAGGAACTAAATAAAGCAGAAAGCTAATGTTAATCTTCCCAGCAAGGCTCTGTCTCCACTGAAATCTATCATTTCTTATCAATGATACCTCTTCAGAAAGATTAAGACCTTATAATATGTAAAGCCTTCTGGTTTAAATGCTCCATGCACTTCACTCTGTATCAGTGAAGACAGACCATTCATGTGAATTATGTAGGTGTGATGCAAACTTTCGTAAATCTACACAATCTGAAACCTCAAAGTGAGCATGTGCCTTTTGTTTCAACGGGACTGTATAAACACAATGACATCTCTACAATTTTCTTTGACCTGTAATACAAATGCTTCTATTACTCCCTGTCAGAGACACTTTGAAATATCTTTAAAAGGTGATTTAAAAAATATATATGAGAAAAATTCACCAATCCACCTTAAAAGTATGACTGGCTCTAGATATTTCTAGTTTATTCTTAAATAGGCTAATGGCCGACTGAAATAAACAGAAGAACAAATGGCATTTGCCAAGGAATATTAAAATAATAAAAAAATTAAGGAAAATGCCTTCATATCAATCATCATTCTTCCTCAAATCTATGCAAATAATTCTCCTCTTCCCAATATCTAGCATAAGACTACAAAAGATTATACCATTAGCACACTGTTACCTATTAGGGTGACTAATATTGGTTCACTGTAGCCAGATAAACTTTAAGCATCAGCCTCCAGCCTTTCTTTACTGTCCCTAATTAAAAAAAAAAAAAGGAAAGGAGGTATTTTGTAAGGTAAAAGTGGCTTTTGGTAGGATTAAAGTCAGTTACAATAGTAGCCCTTTTATATTTGAGGGATCTAAAATGTTTTACTAATCACTGGGATTAAATTACGGTAACTGTAGGGACAAGTAGCTACTATGGCTTAAGAACACCTTGTGTTATACATTTACCACCTCAGATTTTAAGCATGTTTCTCTTTCGACTCATGGGCATTGCAGAGAGACATCTGAGGGCAGAACTCGACCTTTCTATATTAGAAACTGTTTCTAGAAGGGAAGGGAATGTAAATCAAGACACAGACCAAATTCTAGTTGAGATTTCATCAACTTTTTCCGTAATACACACCACATGTTAGCACAGATTGCTGGTGAGCCTCCTCTTCTCATCTCTAATTGTGCACTTCCCCCTCAATTCTTGCTTCTGAGGCAAGTGAAATTGCTTGTATGGACAACAGAATATTGTAAGGTATGTGCATGGTTGCAGCTGCTCTCAGTACATTCCAATCATGCTACAGAAAAGTTAATTCAACATTTTCTTTTTCCTTTTTCCCAGTGTGTTTTTTCTTTTGAGCTGGATCTCTAAAAATCAGCAGTATCCAACAGACTGTAGAACTATTTGACCCAGTTTCTACCCGAGTTTCAGAAACACAAGCTCTACCTGAGTATGCTCTAGAGATTAACATGAATTCAGTTTCTCAATACAAAGGTGTTCAGTTGTAATTTTATTATAAAATTTTACTTTTGAGTTCACTTTAGCAGTAGGAGGGGAAATTGGGCCTAATGTTCTGATGAGATGAGAGTAAACTCAGCCATATTATCAATAATGCTACGACAAGACTCCCTCTCCCCAAGGGGCACAATCGTGGTAAGACACTGAATGCAATAAGCTTTTGACACAAGCAGCAACTCAGTGCTTTACTACTGAATCTTTGAGTAGTGAAAGATGAAAAAGTGCTGGAGCACCCCTCTGAGTTCTTTTAGGAAAAACCAGCAGTTCAGAGAACAAAGCTGTCTGCTTTCAGAGCTGCAAGGAAGCAAGAATATGGTCTAATAGCTTGCTCCACTCCAATACCCTATTACTAGATTACAGTTTCTAGAAGGATTGCACAAACACATGAGTAAACAAGCATCATTTATCTTCTGCTGAGTGTCTTTGGGAAAAAACACCATATATTTCATTAGGCCTTAAGACTGCATGATAGCACACATTTCCTAAGTGTTGACTGAGCTGACAACTCTAATTATGAACATTCCTATACTCAGACCAGACTACGAACAATTTCAAGGGAAAGCCCTTTACATTAAACAGTAACATCTTTAAAATGTTACAGTGAATGGCTTGAGATCCACCTGCAGTCTGTGTGAAAAAGCTGACATCAAAGCTGAGTCAGAAATTTGCTTGCTAAAATACAGATTTACCCTAAACTGAATTAAACCAAAATCAGTTAACATTCCAAATCTGGCTTCTGAATCTACAAACTGTTGTAGTCAAGATGAAATATTGATTTCCTTAAGCTGCTTAATGAGACCAGTAACTACAGATGAAAGTATTTCAAATAATCATGTTTTTCTTATGCTACACAATTATTTCATTTATCATGCCACACTAATTTTTGGAGCTCAAGACTAAAGAAAATGATCCAGATTTTTCAACATTTAAGTGTCATTTTAATATAGAAACCTAGGAATTCCATACTTAGACTTGTTACAGGCCCCCATCCACCTTCAGGTATTATGAAATCAATGCACTTGTAGCTCCACAGAAAAAAAAAAGGGAAAAAATCTTTACTCCAATTAAAGCTACTTTAATCTTTTAACTGTAAAGCATTCTTGATAAAGGCACTGAACAGCACTTTTTGTGGTTTTATAAAATGGTCAGTAGCTGTCCTCAGCAGTGTACACGTAATGTATTTTGCCTGAGCACACACATTAAAATTCTTTTCCATACACCAGCTCAACTTGACATCACTTGAAAGCAGAGATACTGAGCAACAGTAAAAACGTGGACAGATTTTTGTACAATGTGACCACATAGGCACTGGCACTCACTTCAGTTATAGCCTGTATGTCAAGTTAATGCTTCCACTACGGCATGTGGAAAGCACTTAGAGCCATACAAAACTCTCCAAGGGTTTCTGAAACACAAACCAAATTTTAGATTTATAATTACTTTAAATAAATTATTTTAATTGGACCCAACAGCAACACATCTGAATCTACTCAATTTTTTTAAAAAGTTACTACCAGAACTTCAGCGCCAGTTCAGAATGGTTGTTGTCCCAAACAAATGGGATTTAGGAATAGTTGTTTCAACATATTTACTTTGATAATCTACAAGTCTTTTGAAATGCTGATTTGTTGTTGTAGAGGGTTTTTATTTAGTCACAGTAAATGTGCTTTTATAACTAAACTAATGAAATTGCATATTGTACTGGAAAATAGATGAGCCGAATTCTTCGGAGCATCCCATGCAAGGAAAAAATGTGCCTGGAAATCCTCTAAGGAAAAAGAAAGTCTTCTAGACAACAGAGCTTTAACCACGCTCTCTGAAGACTCAATGTATCTTTTTGTGAAGATGAGAAATGTTTCAGGTGTAGCTGTAGAGGCCTCCCTGCACTGTTCACACATGCTGGCAATCTACTGCTGGTTCCTACTGGTAAAATGAGAAAACTATTAAACCAGAAAAAACCAAACCAAACCAACCAACCAAACAACAACAACAACAAAAAAACCACCATAAAAACCCCAACAACAACAAAAAACCCCCTCATCCATCGACAAAACTCAAGAAAACACTGAAGTGTTTGGTAAAATGCTTTAGACTTAGGCTTGATATGAATCAAGCCTAAGTTTGCAAAAGGAACATATACCAAAAGATCTAAATTTCTTCCCTCAAGGTAGCAGAAGAAAAAGACAAATCTCCAGCAGTCATCTAGGAAAGACACATTTGATGTTGCTATTTTGGATTTTAGAAAGGAAAGTTATTTAAAACCAACTTCTCTGGCTAGTTACATTCGAAAAAAGCAGAGCAATTGTTATTCTACACTTCTGCAGGACCACCATCCAAACATCAGCCATGCACACATACTCACTTCTGGAAATCTATTCAAATAGGATTGCATGTTACAGCATCATGAATAGATTAGGTATCAGAAGTATTCATCAAAACAATCTTCTCACTTTATTTCAATGCTTTTTTAAAAATATTTCACCTTCATTTACAGGTATAGATGTTCAGAAGGCAGAGGAGGGGGAGGCAGCAGCCTGAGGATTAGAAGGGAAGCATGGAATCAGTTGTGCTCTATCAGATTGAGCATGAAAACTGTTTAACATTAAAAGAAAGGAGATGGAGGCAAAGCCTTTATACTTGAATATGTAGCGAAGTTCAATATTTATTTCTAAGTAGACAATGGGAAGACATAAACTCTCACATAATATTTTAGTATTTTTATGAGAGTATTGGAGGCAAGAGGCAAATGAGCAAAGATCTAAAATTCATTAGGGTTTTTCAGCACCACAGAACACTTAATTCTTCTAATTTCTTGACCAAATGCTTCCCACAACAGATCAAAATAACTAATCTCAGCTAATAGATAAACAACATCAAATGATTTCTTCATAAATCAGACTAGTTATAGCATAGTTTAAAAACCAGCCAAAGAGAAAATGTCATTTTAGGCTTTATTCAGTTTTAGTAATGTCTCCTGAAAATGGGCAGACTTCATGTATATACTGTTTTCTCTAAACTGAAGATTGTAAAACATAAACTAACATCTGTTACTTCCCAGAATCAATTATAAGTGGTGTTGAAATTAATGAGGCCTTCAGGCACTGATCTTGCAAAGAATTAATTTTAATCTGTACAAGTCTTGGAGGTTTTGTCATGTTTGCCCAGAAAAAGCTACATGAACATACTGCTACAAATTCTGCGTTACGTATCCCAGGTACATGGGGAATTTAGAATCTGCTACTAGGAGTGTCAATTACAAAAGACAATGACAATTAGTTTAAAAGCTCATTAAATTTTGTCCGTCCATGTGCTGATTTATGTTTAACTACAGAATCTCAATATACTTGATTTATATTTCATTACTTCAAAAAAGAACAGAAGGCCTTTATCATTCGATACATCAGGTAAGTGCAAATACAGACTAATCAGTTAGGAGGGTATTTCAGATATCACAGGCAGAAGCAGCACACTGATTACCAAACGTGTACAGAATCCTGTGGGAAATGCCCGAGCCATTGACCATTTATCCTGTTAACTTGTAAGACATGCAAGGAACTAATTAAAATTCAATTTTCCAAGACCTGACCCAACGCCTAATGCTCTCTTTTAAAGGCAATCTCCCCACCCCCCAACACATCTGTCTGTAAGTGATTTATGCTGGCTGATTTTGCTGCCTTGGGAAATATGGCTTAGAGTCTTCCAAAGCACCATGAATAATGGACCCCTTCAGGTCTGCGTTATGTAGAAATTGATGTTTACTTTAAATACAATAATTTTCAAGATGGATAAAGAAGAATATAAAATTTCACTTCAAGCTAAAAGAAACCTTTAAGTAGCTCATTTGTAGTTACACAAGCAATAATATTTTGGGAAATAATTAATCAGAAGGATTCTAACCAAATAAAGCACCTTTCAAATGTCTCAGATTAGGACTATTTGACATAATGAGTGTAAAACAGATGGCATGAGAGGGAACAGGGATGTCTTAAACACACTTGTTATATCAGCAGCCTAGGAAGTTATTGATAATGAGTTATTTATCACATGCTCCAGTTAAATAGCTAAATTAATTTAAAAAAAAACCAGAAAATGCACTCAAAAGCAAAAAAAAAAAAATTAAAGAAGTTGCTGCCACATCAAAACCTATTACAGGGCCATTAATACTGACCTCAGATTGAAAATAATTCTTATTTTTTCACAAAATTATATTTAAATAAGGGATTTGAAAAGTCAGCTTCACTCTAAGTAATTCTGCCAGTCCGCCTCTGTGTAAACGAAGCATGCCAAAATCAAGTATATTTAAAACTTAAAAAAAACCCTAAAAGTTAGGAATGCTATTTATCCTCCTTATCCCCCCAAACTATTTTTCCCAAAGGGAAGAAGACTGTCATTTTCACCCTAATTTCTGATTACTTCAGTTAATGTAACATCGAGAGCTATTACTGTAATTTGCAGTCTGCATGATTTTGACTTCCTAAAATATTGCAACATATTAACTTCCATTAGCTCTAGGACAAGAAAAAAAATGGGAAAAAATACACAGAGCATTCCTAAGGTAGGAGAATTCTTAAGACTAGTGCAGAGGACCCCATAAACTGGGTTTTAAAACATCCCTGTATTTCAAAACAAAGAAATTAAATAGAACTGATCTTGATTTTTAATGCGTTGTTGCAAAAAACCCCCAAAACCCAACAAAACAACGAATAAGATTTAATTTTATTGACATCACACGAGTCTATATGCATTGAGAACATCTCCAGCACTGCTCTCTTCATTTGTTACAAACAGGCATGAGCCTCACACTGACAAAAAATACCAGGGAGGGAGCTTGGAGCTTTAACACCTCCACATCTGGAAAACCCTTAGTGTTTTAATTCCCTTTTCTACAGGAGTAACAAGTCAATGCCCGCTTCATTCGCATTACAGGATAAAAGGAAAAGAGACCCCACCCCAAAAGGCAGTCTGAGAACACCATCTCAAACTAGAGCCAGCTGCCCCTAAAAAGAACAAGCTTGTCCCCACTTCTGCCACCCCAGCACCAGCATTTCTCAGACTCTGGGTGAGACAATTCAGGGTACTAAATAAATAAACACAGTAAAACTAATCTAATAAAAAGCAATTTTCCCTCTCACCCAATTTTCTCTCCCTCAACTATCAATGCATTAAGAGGCTGCTTCTGACATGTTGTCCAAGAACAGGCAATTCAACATATTAATCCCAGTGAAACCCCAATGGCGTGATGACACCAACCAGAAGACCAGGTTTAACAACCAGCATCTCTTAAAGCTAGTTAAGAGACCTTTCCCCTCTTTCCCATCCATGTAGAGGGAGCAGCCAGCACCTCTAGGTTGTGAAAAAAGTTAATTTGTCTCCATGCCCCACCTCTGTGCCCTCCCAAAGGAGGCCAGGCTGGCTGACTTTGTGCTGCCTAAGCAGCAGAGCCCACAGATGAGGTATCGAGTGTCACCCACAGGCAACAGCAGTGGCTCGGCTGCTACTTCAAGACAAAGCAAAACCTTAAAACACACCAAAAAAAAGTCAGCTGCTTTCCTGACCAGAAGTAGAGTGGCCATTTGCCACTGCTCTGTATCAGCTTTAAACGCTTTGGAAGAGTTCCAGATAGATAAACCTTTTTTACTAAAAATGAGAGGTATTCCTGCTAAAAATGCCTGAGCACTGAAATGACTCCTTTTGGTTGAGAGGCAAGGCTTTCAACACAGTATGTCATACTTCCTGATGGGATTGTGGACACAAAAGAATCTGTTAAAAATGGAGTATGTTTTTAGTCCCATTTCCAAAGTAAACGCAACTCCTGTAATCACACAGGCTCCCCTGAACAGCTTTTAAACATGTTGTCAACTTCCACTAAGCTCACCAGCCAGAGAGAGGGGAGGGTTCAGGTGTAATTAAGTTTCCACAAGTTAGGTAAAATCAAGGGCTAAGTACCGAAGGGAGACCAAAATTGGTGAGCTCACTGAAAAAAGGGCAGGCAAAACACAATCATTATACATCCTGCCTGGAAGCAGCTGCCTGGCGACCGGCACGCGCATCCCGGCCGGCCAACTGGGACACAACTGCGGGAGAGGGGAGCTGAGGATTTTAAGGACATCAGTCCACAAGAATCCAGGCTTTGCTAGTAACACTGCTCAGAGGACTTTCTTTTTGAACATCACAAAACAATTAGTCTTCTGTGCAAAAGCTCCGAAAAATATAACCATCAGGATTCCAGACATTTTATAACCCATTTTGAGAGCTTCTCAACCACGTGTGCTTTCAAGTACCGGAGTCCTCATCAGCTCCAGCAGGCTAAAGAGTGGGAAATGGGGCTAAATATCTTTGTGTAAGCACAATAACTGATGGAACAAGAACTGCCAGCAGGTTGCATTTTCATTTACAGTAACGCGTTCACAGCCACGCAACTCACACCGGTTGGTGACCCAATACTCCAACACCTGCATAAAGCACGATCTGTACAAACCTTAACATATGACACTTGGAAAACATCAAGTCTTTGGATGAGTATTTGTTGCTCAATATTATGTTTCAGAAATCCAATTAGTCACTGAAACAGACTTGTATCAAAGCTGGCATTCCACTGAAGCTTGAAATGTCAGTAACAGATAGACTGACATTATGCCCCATACATTAATTGAACAACTGTAAAACTTACACATTCAGAGTGGAGTTTTTCTATTTTCCCACCAGTACATTGTCTTGGCACAGGTCTGCCTACATTCAAGACAATAATAACGCACTTAAACCAACATCGAGTGTCTTAGAAAAACTTCTCGACTTCAAATTTATTGGGATGACGGAAATTACCACTATTCTGTCCGGAAAAACTTTGCCTCACATCACAGCTGGGGTCCTTACACTCACTGCAGTTTTCCTACTGCAATCTCACTGTTTTCACACAGATAAGACCAGAAGCAAAGATTGCAATATAAAATTCTCACTACCAAATTAGGTGAAGTATTTACCAAAACATGCACGCTCAAAGGAAGGTTACCAAATGTAAAACCCCACAAAAAACATTAGCTACAGTCCATAACAGTCACAACAGAGAAGCAGCCTTGGAAAATGGAGCTTTTAATTTTTAAAAATCACTCTTGAATTCTGCCCCTATACATAACAGACCTCACTGGAGGGAATTAGGTAGTAGGGAGCAAGAAAGTTTAGAAAAGAACTCTACTTCTTTTAGTCTTAATTAGATGCAAAAAGGTATCTAAATTTGGTTTCAGGCCTTAATGACAAAATTTCAAAATACAGTCAAGTAAGGTGAGCAGGTGTTCTGCATCTTAAAACATAAACTCAATACTAACAGCCCCTCAAACATTATTTCTTGTCTATCTATTACTGGAATTAATTATTTATAAATAACATTATCACCCATTCAGATTCTGAAACTTGTAAAACTAGAAGTACTAGCTAGGCTTGCTATTTTCAAATCATACCATTTTGACAATGAAATTACAATAATTTTTACCAGCTAAATACAACTGGAGTTGAAACTCACACTGCTTGGTTTGCAAACTGCAGAACACTTCTAGTAAATATCAGCTTTTCCAATTATTTACGAAATAAAAAAGCACTACCAACAATCTGAACTTTGAGCCTAAACTATCCAGTGCTGCCCCTTTAACACTGTTGTTTAGCAGTGCTCCACAGTTTGACATCAGTTGATGCTCCTAAATATAGCTCTGCCTTGAGTCCCCCCCACAGTTCACAGCCCAGACAAAGCCAGCTCCATGACTCACAGCCTGACACAGGCCAAACAACCCTCACACCACTCCTGAAATTTAATCTGAGACATGAAACAACATCAAAATTTCGGGAAAATATTTAGAAAATAAGTCACTAAAACACAGCCTTTATTAACAGTCTCTTGACTTTTTAACCTTCCCGTTTGTTGCACAGGATTGTGATTCTCTGTGAATCACGTTCCTTCAGTGGGGTTATGTGCAAAAATGATTCCAAACTGGTCTTCCCGTGCCCTCAGCGCAACCCCTCACTGCTTTTTCGGAACTCCTTGAAGAAGCTTTGGTAACAACAGACAATGGAAGCAAAGGAGAAACATCCAAAGGAATAAATGAAGGCTTCTGGGGCTAGTTCAAATGTAGAAGTAGAGACATTTCACAGCCACAGATGGTATTCATCATAAGGATGCTGTGTATTACAGGCACCAGGTCTACTACACAACAAGAGGAACACTTCTCCACAGGCAGGTGTGAAAGCAGGTATCCCGCTCTCTGCCCTTACACAGCGGCCTGGCTAACACTAGGAAGTGCTCCAGCAGGAATTTAGAACACATTCAAGTAAATTGCCCTCACAGATTGGTGGTTTTGCATAAACAGCGCCAGTTAAAAGAAGAGCTTTTGCGTTTGCTTAGGCTGTGGTTAACTACAATTTTCTCATATAGTCTTACTTGATTGACATGGGATAACTAAGGTGATACAAATTAAAAGTAGAGGTAGAATAACAGAAATACAGAGAGAAAGGTGGAATAGAGAGGGAAAACAAGAGGTTAACACTAAGATTTGGGCTGGGGAGCTTAGGGGGAAAAGGGTCGATTTCAGAGCCACGTTAACACTCCAAAGACAGCTGAGGGAGGTCCAGCCTAATTTCTGCAGTCCGGCTATTACTCTGAGCAGAAGGCAATTAGTGTAGCCATGAAAGTTAAAGAAACATTCAGAGAGAAGCTCTTTTTCATATAAAACAGTAGCTTTTCTCAGGACAAAGAAAGTGTCAAAAAAAAAAAGGAGCTGAATAAGATGTTTTCATGGCAGTGGCTTTACTTAACACTACACTGCCTCTGAAACCTGCGAATTTCCAAGTTGAGCTAATAAGTAGGAACCATGCTGATTGCAGATTTTTGGCTCTCAGACTACTCTGTGAGATTAATTTAATTTAGAGTCAAAACATTTGTAGATTTTCTGCATGAAGAAATGCACATTAAAAACCATAATCTCAGGTTTTCACTACACTGACAGTGCTGTGAATCCATACGAGACCTTCACCCGAAGTTGAAACAAGCAGCACTCTTTGTATTGTATTAAAAACAGTGCCCTCTGGCTTCACATTAAATAGGAGTAAGAAAACAGTTTAAGGATAAAACAGGTTAACTGGTTCCTATAGCCAGTTCTTGTAAAGAAACATGGACAATTGCGTGACAATTATCTAACTACGCTAATTTTTCAAGGAATCATCATCATAACTCAGATGCTCTGAATATTGAGGTATTTGATATTCAACTTGAAATATAATCCTTATCAGACAGTTGTATATATTCCTATGTTATAAGAGACTGAAACTCAGTGAATAACAGAAAACCACTAAATTTGTTCTTTAGAACTGTTTTGTTCACAGGATACTTGTTTAAGGATAGGAAAAAGCCTTATTCAATCAAGGTGTTTCAATTTTGCAGAACCTTAGAGAAGAGTTTATACAGAAACAGAGAAGATTAGATATTCAAGACAACTGTAAATTTTTTATTGCTAAAAAACACATATAGAGAGAACAACTTCCTGAGGTCCTAAAGCTGAAAAAGGAAAGCTTTAAAAGAAAATACTCAGAAGTGAAGAACTATGCAAAAATAGTGACAAACTAGATTTAACCAACAAAGCCTACACTGCCTAGAAAAACCACGTTTATCCATCACTTATTCACTGCCTCCATCAGGGCACAGAGAGGGTGACATTTTTAGACAACTAAACTAATTTCTAGACCCAAGTTTCTTCTCCCCTGCCCCAAGTGTTACACATGGTACATTTCAGCACTGATAAACATCAGGAATGAAAATATTTTCTATCATTAATACGATTATTTGTGTTATTTAGGTTGTGTTGGGAAAGGCACAGTGTCCTGTTTGAGAGTGCAAAAGGATAAAGAAGCAGAACTGTACTTGAGGCCTCGCAAGAGAAGCTGTGTTAGGAACAGAAGTGCACACACATGTGAAATACATCTCTATGATACAGAAAACAATGATTATCCATCCACACGGATAACTTTATGATTTAATGTCATTTTTTACACTCTTCAGTGTCTTTGCAATTGCACACTTGAGTAGAAGTCCAGCCTAAATGACACCTATGAGGCAGCATTCCAGTTATAATTTTATTTAGTTACCTGCCCCCAAGTATACTGTGACTCGATACTCTGACAAATGCCTACATTTCACACCTTTTAGTACATGAATTGACTACCTTTGCAATGAAGCTGCAACTTAATTCATCTGATAGAAATTGCACTTTATCTGAGAAAAACAGTTAAAGGAATAGCCAGATGATTAAAAGTACACACACCTTTTCAAAGATGTCAGTATTGGATTCATGTACACCATCAGAGTAGCAGGAGAGATGTATCTTCCATAAATAACACTGCAAAACCCAATATCCTTTTAGAATAGAACTTCTTTTCCACACTGGTAATTGGACACATTCCTAAACAGACTTGATTTATGGTGTCTTTTTCATGTCTGATTTACTATACAGGAATTTACATGCAGAAAGGCATATATTTTCAAACTCATTTGTGCTTAAAGCGATTATTTTGCACGTATTTCTGAAACAACACTGAATGTTCTCAGTTTGAATTTTAAAAAACCCTTGGTCACACTAAATAAAGGAAATGTTCCTTTACAACAGGTTTCTGAAAGTTTGAGTTCTACAGCAACAACTTCTGCAAAGGCAATTCTCTAGCATGTTTAATTCAGAAGGAAGAAAAGCCTAATGCTGTTTTGTACAGGGGGATAAAAGGTTCAATTACATAGTCTAAATACAGACCCTTGTTAAATCAGATAATTTACACCTCTGTTGAAAACTGAACCTCAAACACAAACTCCTCAAATGAGGCCTGTTTGCTGAATCTCTTGGACATTTACTCTAATGCCCTGATGTCCCAAGTTCATCCCTGAACTGCTGTTTCCCACTTCCTCAATACAGCATTTCATAGCTGCACTAACAGGCAGGATTTCCTTAGAAATGGAATGCTAGTAACTCTGAGGACAAAACTGAAGTCACTGTGGTTCCTCTGTTATAGATCCTCATGTAGTAATGGACACTAAAGTCTCTTTAGAGATTTTCCACCAATCAAGGCAGGTTAGATGGTTTCCCTTACAACCACATCAGAGGAAAGGAGGGAGCAAAGAGCCACACTATAGACACCTACTAAAAAATGCTGACATTCTAGTTTTAAAGAGGATACTGGCTTTAAAAAAATAAAACACACCAAAGAAAAAAAACAAAACAAGCTCCACGTAATTTTTATAAGCAGACTGAGGGAGGGTATAGCATTCAGGCTCTTCAAATGAAAACATGAGGTCATTTCCCCAAATCATCACTGAGGCATCTCAGTATGTTGTGAAAAATCCCAAATGCAACATTACAGATGTGAGCTCAGAAAATAATCTCAAAACTTCACCTTAAGATTTCTCTTACCATTCCACACTGATGATATTAACTACTTTAACTTCTTCTATTCATACAGTATTGAAAAGAGGTTCATTAGCCAAGTAATAAATATGGCTATTTCTGTAGATAACTGTTCTCCCTTTATTTATACATGCACTTTCATATAGGGAGAGACTAAAAATAGTACATCGATGCTGACTTAAAGACAGTAAGTGTGAAAATACTGGGGGAAATCCCTGTCTTTTTATGTTACAGAGACTAGCAAAATTACACCCATCCAACCACTCACAGAAGATTTGGAGATTTTGGAGATAAGCCAGGTAGTATCTGAGACCTAAACCCACAGTTAGCTACTGAAAGGCTGAGTAACACCTGCCCAGGGGCAATGACTACAGAAGCCAATTGTCCACTCTGACACAAGAGCAGTCAGGCCCCTCTAACGCTGGCCCTGAATTCTGAACGATGAACGGCAGTGTGGTAACAGGCACTGGACAAATTTGAAGTCTCAGGGCCAAGAATCACTTCTTTTTGCAATAAACACCGGGGTGATAAAACAGGCAGCTGCCTGCACCTCAGACCCTCTGCCCGCTCTATTTCTAGATGTTTATATTAAGTAGCTGCAGAGCATGTGCCTGCTGCTGTGCTCTGAGCTCCTTCAAGCAGCAGTGGTATGAAATTGTCTTGATTCCTGTTAGTCCCACTGCTGCCCACAGGCACACAAGTAGCAACAACCAACCCCGACAAGCCTGGGCAGTTTTCCTTCTGGTATTATTTGGGAAACCTCAAGCATCAGCAAGTAGCTGTCTGCAGACAAACCCCACAGAATCAGGAGCGCCTGCCTCGCATTCGGGAGATTACACAGAAATCTAATTTCCATTCACACGAAAGCTCAGTTTTTACAGATTATAAAAACTGAAAGTTGCTATAAAACTGACATAGAATGTTTCATTGCATTCTCTCCTTTCCTCAAAAACTTAATCATTTGCATTTTTTTGACATTATAATCCAGCAGGGGTCAAGAGCAAATTTGCAGGCATTTTTTGGGTAGATTAATGTATTATGACTTTAGCTTAAATAGTCTTGTACAGTTCAAATTTCTAAATATGATTTAAAACCCCCTTGTATTTCAGTGGCAAGACTAAACACATTTTTAAGATCTCATAATCAACTCCTGAAAATTAGAGCAGAGAACATTCCAGAAGCAATAGAGAATTTAGAAGTGTTTTTCTTCAGAAAGAATTACTACACTATTTCCTTTTATAGTCTTAATAAGCTACAGTCAGAAAAACAGAAAAAATACAGCTACACAAAAAGCAATTTAAATTCTCAAAAAAAAAAAAAAAACCAACCAAAAAGACCCACCAAAAAAAGACAAGACAAAAAAGGCTTTATAAGGAAACTATTAACCAAAGTATCCTTCCAAAAAAAAAATTTAGCTGAGTTAATAAAGACATGACAGCACATGTCAGTGCTGAAACTCTGACCTGAGACACTGCATATTTTTTTCCTCTCTAGTGTTATCTTGATATTGATTTGAAAACAAGGTAATGCATCACTTATTTCTTTTGCAATAAAGTTTGTCAAGTCAAAGCACCTGAAATAAACCACAAGAAATGGTAAAGGCAAACAGGGCAAAGGAAACTCAGCAGATGATCAGCATAATATACTTCTAATTTCATTTGGTGCTAGTTCATTAGCTGTGCACCATGTCATGTTATGTTGCCCTCTAAGCAATACTAATTTCTCAGCCTGCCTTGTCAGAAGCACAGGCAGCAAAGAGCAGGAACTGCAAAGGGACTAAATCCACTACGGCAAAAATAGAGTTAAAGAAAATGGTTTCAGTTTCCAGCTCTGAAAGAGGCCAAACAGCAGATTAACTATTATGTCTTTAGCTCAAAGAAACAACTTGATCATATTCCATTTTTTCAACAATTTAACTACTAATAAAACATTAACTGGGTAGGAAAATGATACAAATACTACAGTGTCAGGTAAATGCAACAGTCCACGGAGATTACATGTCATTCAACAACAAAATCCATTCAATTATATGCCTTTTCCTCAACAGTGCTGGATTACTAAAAACTAGTTAAAAAGGCAAGCTTATTTTACAGGCGTTATAAGATGGCAGTTAGAGATAAAAACTGTAAGCATTCCAAAACTGAAGACAAAGGTTTGAGACTTCTTTGTTTCATTCACTATTTCGGGCTAATTTCACTAACATTCTGGAGGAAGACTGCCCTCCTGTGTTCACCAACCACAGCAGGCTGGGATGAGACAGCCCGTGCAGCTGGAATCACTTCAAGCTGGTGGTTTTATTTATTATATATATATATTTTTTTTTTTAAATAATCACATTACTGATTCAGAGAGAGAAATTAGCCCACCAAATGTTTGCACAGAAATACAAGGCTGGTGAACAGCAGGCCTGTTCCTAGTGCTCTCACAGAAGGTGGTAATGCCTGCTAGTTGGCATCGGGCCTAGAAAGCCATTCTGGGCCTTTAAAATGGCACTGCTGCTTGCAGCTGCTCTTTGCTCTTAACAGAGGCTGCTTATTAAAAGCTCCCAAATTGTTCAATGAAGTCCTAAAGGAATAAAATGCTTGTTAGACACCTTGTAATGAGGTTAGCTGTACTCCCTCACACCAGCTCTTCATGCTACTGCAGCTCTATGGCACCTATCTTCAGAAAGGTACCAAAAAATCCGGAGGCGTGAGTCCATCATCAGCCACATTTCCTACGCCACGCTGTTCCCAGGTCAGGAATCCTGTAAGTGCTTTATAAATAACTGAAACATGAAAGAACATTGTATGGGAAAACAAGCATTTTAGAAATGGAAACACCAAGGCACACAACAGTGTGTCAAATGTAGGAAGTCTGACAATGAGCTGGCAACAGGAGGGACTTCTAGATTCCTGCTTTTAACAGAGTAATTTGGTAATTGTAAAATGCTCCTAATTTGGTAGAACACTTGATATTCACATAGCAAACTGCATTTGAAAACATTCAGGAAATCATCTAGCCTCCTGTGAGCCTTACACTAAAGCACTACAAATCTAGTGGCAAGGGAAAAGCTTTGCTCTTAACAGTATTCAGTAAGACACAAAAAGCATTTCAGCAGTCGTATAGGCAGCTCTAAGAAAAATCCAGGTTTTGTACACTAGCGAACACAAGTCCACTGTTATGGTACTTGTAGATAAAAACCAGCACACAGATCAGTAACTTAAGATGCACGTCATTCTGAACTCGTGCGTGTGCGTGCACAAAATGCCTTGAGAAAAATTTTATTCCAATTAACAAAAATGTATCACTGAATGATCCTTCAATTATTCATTCAGGAAAAACATGACACTGAGCCAATTTTAAAAAAATCCCACACGATTATTCACTTACACAAGTACCTAAAACTGTTTTCAAAAACGTGTGTTGGTTTTTACATCAGCACTTCTTTACATTACTTAGAAATGGTAATCAATATCCAGTAAGGGAATTCTAAGGCCTTCATCTGTGCATGATATGATCATAGAAAACCACTAGCTCTTTTCCCTTATTTTTTAAATACTTTTTTACACTACCTCCAACAACCTTTTTTTTGCAGAGAACAAAAAAGGCATTTTGTCTTCAGTTATAGGACAGCAACAAGCAAAATTTTTAAAAAATGAGGGAGAAAAAAGGAAGCTATTATTCTGTGCATTTGGAGGGCATGCACTTGTTAGATCTTTACTTGTGAGCCCAGATTACTTTTTCTTCACATATTGCCTCATGATTTTTCCTTTGTCACTTTGGGGATCACTCAGTTCTTTTTATAGTCTTCAACCACAAGAATTTCACAACAATTGCTACAAAGTGATGCTTTTCCTCTAATTGTACTTTTTCTTTGACTGGTTCAAGTAAACAAATAAAGTAAATAAATTAATAAATGTATTTATATACATAAGGGGAGAGAGATTCTTGTGTGGGAACAAGCAAATCAACCATCCCCTCTTCCTCTTGCATTCTCCATAATACAGACTTATTAATAGTTCAAAACACTTACCGGTGTTAGAGTTTTAATTTAGACTAAATATTCTTAACATAGAAACATAATTGAAATAATTTAAAACTTGCATATAATAATCTTCTTTGTGGGGCTTTCAACACTCTTTCAATTTAAGTTATTGTTTTGCCTCCTGGTAAACAAGCAACATTTTTTGCTTTCATGAAAAGACACTAAAAAATGCTGCTTCGCCACAACTTTTATTAATAAAAAAAAATTAAAAAGAAGAATTGTTTGTGGTAGTGTTAATTTTTCTATTTGTGTACCTGCATTATCAGTCTCTACAGCTTGTTGAACAATACCTAACACTACTCAGCAAACAAAAGAACTTGCATACAACATCCAAACTAAATCAATTTTAATATATTCCAACTGGACCATTTCTAATTTTCCTTTTTAGAAGAGAAACCAAACACCAGTAAGAACAGCTATGACAATCAAATTAGAGACCAGTGGATTTCACGCTACAGCCAGGGTTCACCTCCTGTCAAATCCAACACCTCTGGAGATGTTTGCACGGCAGCAGGAACCTCCAAGTGCCACGGATATTCCCAAGGGGAGTGCCCCAGCAAGAACCTAAGCTTCTATAACTCTCACTGAACTAAAGAAGCTAAAACCTCTGGATAGCCAGGTGATTGTCTACATCAAGCTCCTTTCTCTGTTATATTTTTGCTGTAAAAAAGAAGGACAAACCTTTAAGGAGCATGGGACAGTTCGAGTAGCTTGCTATTTGCATAGATGATATTACGGGAACAAAGGCCAGTGTTAATTATAGTGTCACTGAAAACATACATCAGTCAAGCAGTCTTTGGAATATAATATTTAAGTACCATTTCTCTCCTAAAAGTTCCAGGAGGACAGTATTGTCCAAACAGCACATATTGTGTCCAAGGTCTGTGACACAGGACTTTTCTTTCCAATAGGTATTCAGGCAGCTTTCAAAAGAGAAGCACAAAATGCGCCTGAGATGTCTTGGAATCAAAAATCAATTGATTTTGAGATAGGGATTTGGGTGGCACACGTAATTGTCACACTTAATGTCTGCAAGTGCAGAGTACATCTATATTTGGAATTCAAGCATGGTTCTGGTATACACAGCTAGAATTTACAAAGCAGAACACTGTTTCTGTTAAGATAGTAAGGCCTCAGCCCAAGGGAAGCTGGTGCAGAAGCCGATACGGCCCTGAAGTCAGGACAGAGCGACCCAGAGACAGCCAGCACTGCAATCAGGACATGCAGGTGGACTATTGGCAAGACCTGGATCTCACTCCCAGAACTGTCAGAGCTGATGCCCACAGGGAGGTTCAAATTCAGCAGCTGCACACCTTGGAAAGGCATGTGACGTGACGGAGGACAAATAAGCCATTCCTGAAACAGTGCACCAAGACACACAATTTATTTTTGGACCAGTACTTCTACATTTTTCCGAATTAGGCCTGCAGATCCCTTCATGGCCCATTCCAATGACCATCATGTTCTTCACTCAGTGGTTTCAACTCAATACAAGTGCCATTTGGAACCCGAGGGCACGTGCCTATTCTGGTATAACCTTATCTGCTGCTCCAGTAACTAGATTCGCCTCCTGCAAGGTCTCTGTTCATTCAAAGGAGTACAAAGCACAGCCTTGCAGTGCCAGCTACCAAGTGTAATATCCTGTCTGCTGGCACAGGACATCTCACAGAGGTGCTGGTGGGGAAAAAGGTGACAAATAAAAAGGTGAAAAGTAAGAAAGTACTCTCTTCTCAGAGGGCACTTTGTTCACATACTCCTTTTAGTTCTCAGAGAAATCAACAGTCCTTCTAAATTACAGATTCTACAAAGCGGGTGTTTTTGTCTAAGACAAGGATTTTATTATTTTCATAGAATATTCTGACAAATAATTTTTAAAAGAAGATTTACTACAAAGACTTTATTACCCTTGGTCCCCAAGAACTTTCTGTTTTCAATCATATTTCCCCTCCTACTCAAGGCCTACAAAAATGCACGGTAATCGTAAGTTTGCAAAGAAAAATTCTGAATTACAAACAGCTACATGGAAGGGGCTCTGTTTTGGGCTATATTACTTGAAAATGACATACTACTTAAAGCTTTTTGACAAATACTTTTGGCAAAACAGTCAAGCTGCAAACTCGCAACACAAATTAACCAATGCAAAATATTTTGTCTCTCCTAACTTCCAGGAACTCAAAATAATACCAGAAAATAACTACCCTAAGCTTTCCAGAATGGCTACACATTATTAGACAAGGACACAGTATATCTTTCCAGCTTGATGTTCTGGAATTCTGTTTGTCACAGCTCTGCAGTTCAAACACACTACGCTTCATTGCCCTCTCTGCTTAGGGTATTTCACAATCTCAGATTTTCATCAACTAAAAGGAGCGTAGTATTTTAAGGAAATATTAATTGAACAGAAGGAACAAGGGATTAAATCTTTCTATCTTCAGTAAAACAACCCCTGTATTAAGCCTCTTCTTTGATCATTAAACCTTTGCACAAGCCAGTATAAAGGATAAAAAGGCTGCTTACTAGGAACAAGCAGACCCTTCCTTGTAAGAAACAAGGTATAAATAATAGCAAAAAACCCCAAACTCTGATGAAAAAATCTATATCATGAGTCTTAAAAGTGGAAATAGGCAGTCATGATTAACTGTGTATTCCTTATGGCAATAACTTAATTATACAGAGTGAAACCACAGAGCTTTCAGAAAAGCTTCCTTAATTTACTAGATAATCCACAAGCAATTCCCTTATATGGCTGGAGAGAAATCACTGCTGTGTGCTCTAAAGCTGGAAGACAAATGGCCTTACAAACAGAAATCACTGTTACTAACTGGAATAATAAAAGTCTTGCATCACCATTGTTACACATTCCTTTCATATAAATGCATTGCATTTTCTTCTGAGTATGGTAAATCATCGTCAAATCATTAAATTGTTTATTGAATTTATGCAAATTAACAGTGCAGCCTTACAGGGAAATGGGAGAAACAAAGGAAAGGCATTTAGGATATTTAGTTTAAAAAAAAAAACATTAAAACTACATTAGATGTAAAATCCCAACATACAGACTTGAGCTTGTATGCTTCAGGTAGAAATGAAAACTTGCTTTGTGTCATCACTTTACAATGATGTGATGATAAAAGATGAAATACCACACATAGTCTGGCTAAGACTGACTGTGAATTCTGATCTTAAAATTCTAATGAATTCTTCTAAATATGACCGTTTAGAACTCATATTACTCAAGTAAACTGCTTTTCTTTATGGAAAAGTTAGAGCCCACTGAAGAGCAGCCTTCAGCACTAGACTACCAACAACTTCTGGTAGAATTTGATGGTTACAAAAACCTTTCTTAAAACTTGGTCCAACTCTTAACACTAAAGACATAACAAAATCCTCACAATATATTTTTTCTCTGCAGGAGGCAGCTCCAGAATTATTTAGTGTTTGCTAAGTACGAAGAGCACATCCTTTCATTTTTACTGCTAAATGTTTTGGGATAGGTTTCTTTAGTTTTTTCCAAACTCTTAAATCATTTTTTGAAGTAAACAGACCATATACTTCATAGATGTTCACATACTCACACAGTTACACACACACACTCAGGCACACTCACTCACCATTTTCATACTGCAAATGGTCAACTACAATCAGACTACATTAAGGTACAATTCAGAATTTTGAAATATTAAGCTTCAAATAGAACTAATTCACCAGCTGCTTATGTTCTGAATGTTAGGCTCATGATAAAAGAGACAAAACACAGCTGCCTAAATTAAAAAATTTCAACCCTTACAGGGTACACCTATTTTTCATTTACTATATATATATACACCATAAATTTCTAAAAATCAGGTACATGAAAATACTATTGTGTTTTGCTGTAGTTCATTTTCATTAACACAATGGAAAAAAAAGAACCAAATAATTTTTAGAGTTTAGACTTCCTAAATTCTTAACACTAATTCTATTATTAAAAAAAGACAAAAAAAAGGCCAAAACCAGTGAAGAATGCTACTCATTCTAGAGCAAAGCAGCTCAGAATCTGGCACAAAAGAGCATAACTCAGTGATTAGGTTGACTTTTACAACTTTGTCCATGGAGAAAGTGAAAAAAATCGCCACAGCCATAAAAGAAGTAATTTTTAGCACCAGAGTTCAAACAGACCCATAAATAAAACTACACTCATCCACATCACCACAAAAGTCACATTAAAGAATTTCCACTGTTGGGAAAATATTATTAATAATCCTTGCAATCTACGAAATATGAGAATTTACTACTGCCTTTGGCAATTCCTGGCAGCAATGCTCACCTGGCAATAATCCAACCTGAAGATAACAGGCTAATGTAATCCCCAGTTTTCTCCTATTCAAACTGCACAGAAATCCCAGTTTAATTAGACTGCCTTCCTTTTTTGCATCTACAACGTACGTAAAAATATTCAGGGATTTAAGTTTCCTTATTTATTAATCACATCAAACCAACTTCAGTGTATTTTGGACGACATAAGGATTCAGGCTCTAGGAAATTAAATCCTAGTTCTTACCCAGAACATTTCCTGCAGGTACTTCCTCAAGATCTTCAAGCTCTCTTCCCATAAGTAAGTAGAGGTTCTCCAATGTACAGCACGTCATATGAGGGACTGCTGGCAGATCATCTGTGGCAGAGCACTGGGATGACAGCTACACAGAGCACAAAACCACCATTTGGATATTTATCACTTAGCTCTGATAAAAAATTCTTCCACACAACCTCCTCGCATTCCAAAGCTAAAAAATACAACCTAGAGCATTTTCATCTCAAACCTTAGATGTTAAAAACCAACATACACTCCCAAAAATCCAGACTTGAGGCAAACACATGAATGTTACCAAGATAAAAAATAATGCTTTCTTTGGCAAATTTTAGGTGTGTACTACTTCTACCTTGCTTTTCATTATCACTGAAAAAACAAATGTTTTGAAGTAAATTCAAAAGTAATGAACTTTTTTGATCAGAATCTCGAAACATTTAACACCAGTTTTCCCAATACTATTGTGCACCTTCTGTTCCCTAAAAGAACTGCTTTTTCCTTCACATTTTTTTTAAAAACAAAATATACACATACTGGATTTAAAATTAGCTAATACAGCACTGTACTTAAAATTATTTTGGAAATGTTAAGGTTTATAATGAGTTCACAGACATAATCAGCTATTAGCACAATTACCTAACTTACTTTGATACTTTTTGGAATTTTTCACTTGAACTTTTTTTATCTCTTTTGAGTGAGACACGTGTAAGAAGTTAAGTCATCAGTGTTTCAAAAGAATCCCAAGTTATTGCAACAGCTCACAGCCACGCCTTACCTTATGCAGAGATTCAGCAGGATCATATTTTGGTCCTAAAACAAAGATTTTTTGCCCTCTTTTCACCACGCCACTGAACACTCTGGCAAAAGCAATGAAACACTCCTTGTTGTCTGCTTCCTGTTTCACTGCCTTTGAGGGCACGCTGTCTCCTTGCTCAGTGAGCTGCTGCTCTTCACCTACCCAGTCAGAAAAAAAAACATTAAGCATAAAAAAACTTTCTGCCTCATCATCTGAGGGAAAAAAAAGATCAATTATATATTACATTGTCACCTGTGGCGAATCACAGAATCCTTCCAGTTAAAACAGACCTTTAAGATCCTGAAGTCCAACCCAGCACTGCCAAGTCCACCACAAACCCATGGTCCTCAGCGTCACGTTTTAAATATCCCCAGGGATGGTAACTCAATGTCTTCCCTGGGCAGCCTTTTCTAATGCTTTACAACACTTTTGGTCAAGAAATTTTTCCTCTAAACCTTCCCTGGCACAACCTGAGGACATTTCCTCTTGTCCTACCGCTTGTTACTTGGGAGGAAAGGCCAACCCCCACAACTGTTACCCATGATCCAGTCCTGCTGCTCATACACTGCTTTTGTACCAATTTTGAAGTAAATTTTGAAGGCTGTTTGGAAAGTTACACAGCTTTTAGCAGAGCATCTCCTTCAAGCATCATCTCCCTTCAAATAAAGCACCAAGATCAAGCACATCCTCAGGCTAAGGAACACGAATCCATGGCACTATTTCACCATTTATGAACTGGCAGCTTTCTTACAAACACCTCCTCACTCTTCCTTCGGTTCCACGCACTGAACTTTGGACCGGCACGCGGATGATTCACAACGTGGATCTGTACGCAGCCCCTTGGCAGCACCAAGACACTACTATTAAACATCCTCCTAGAAAAACAGGTATCAAGGTACCACACACCTTTTGTATCACCAACGTTCCCAGTTACTTCAGATGAATTTTCACTTGGGGGCTTTTCTGACAGCTCCTTGCCTTGACTTGCTGCCAATTTTTCTGCATGCCGTCGTTTCGCAAGTTCGCGCCGATGAGCGATTTCTTCTTGAGTTAATGGCCTACATTGTATTTTAAAACATCAGTATTTGGTAATGTCATTCATTTTAAAATAAATTAAATAACAGTAATTAGAATACTATATTTGACATAAGTAAAAACTCATGCAGAATGCCTTTTGTCCCCCAATACTATAATTTTAAGTCAGCTAAAATCAGCAAACTCTTCCTCTACCATATTTAGACTTTCATTTTTCTTCCAAATACACAGAGATCAAATACTGTCATTTTTTATCACTCGTGGTATCTTTATTATTTTAAGGCAATCTTTACGGCAAGTGCTCAAATGCAGGGAAGTCTTTGCCTGTTAAAGCTACCTTCCAAATAAGCCCATTAAGGCAGAAGACTTAAAACAGACAACAACAACAACAAATAATTGTAACAGTCTGATGTATCCATCTACTCACTGGTACACCCTGCCTTAAAGCAAAGTCCTTCAAAGTAGGATTTAGAGCAATAAATAATAAAAGATAAAGAATATTATCAACATTCTTACATAAGGTAATATAGAGACTTGTTTGTCAATTCAAGCATTTTAAACAAATTTTAAGCAGTGTGATATTCATTACACATATATGAAATCTAACAGCACTGCCCAAAACTGTCCATTTGTTTTTTTAAATCTGGCCCTAAATAAAAATATGTTATATGATGTTATCTTCTAATTTAATGATTCCAAAGATAGAAAATAAATTCAGATACTAGTCACCTTCTCTTTTCAGTTATTACTCTTGTTTCTATTAATTTCCCATGTAAACGAGGGGAACATAATCATTACAGATACTTTTAAGAATAATCTGTTGTTTACTAATTTCAGTACCAACAAATTCTCAAGTAATGTGTTGTTATGTACCTACATTAAAAAATAATCTTTAATGCTGTAACTTAAAAGCAGAAGAAATAATTAAGTTATGTAGACATAATTTTTTTTAATGGAACCAGAATGCTTTCAATGTTGGGTTTGTCTTTTTTTTCTGCATTGGGAGCAATGGACGTATATATATTGCTTTAATTCTAACTCCAGAGAAGGAACAGACATCTTTCTATCATAAAACATGCATTTCTACAACACAGCTGGACAAACTAACCACCAAGTGTCAGACCTCGACTTCAGCTGGAGAAGGTGAACATAATCCCACAGCAAAACCTCACTTACACGATTTGTCCTGCATTTGCTCACTGATAGAGACAAATACAACAGTCCTTAGTGTTCACATGGTTTAGGATTTTTTCCAATCAAATGCATCAAGCACACAGCATTAAAACAAAAAGTGCCCCATTAGTAGTTTCAGCTTGTTTAGTAGCCTTGGACAAGTCACTTCCCCTCTTCAACCTCCACACTGACAAACACAGGTCAAGATTTCCTGAATAGCAACAGTAGTAATGAATGATAAGAGAAAGATAACCACAGGAAGCACTACAGCAGCAGAGTCATTTTTGTTTATAGAACAGCCATACAAATGTGATCTCTACTTAAAAAAAGCACAGGATTGACTCACTCTTGCCATATCAACTATTACACACTTCAAAATAGGGAAAAACCCTGTTAATCACAGGTCAAAGGTTTTATGTGCAGTCAGTAGAGTTACTGAACACCTACTCTGCTCTTAACTGGATTAATTAGGGGCAGGAAGCCTTGAACAGAATTACATGGCTGAGACCAACTCACTGCCAGTAAGATTTTTATTTACATTGTAATCAGGATGATTTTCTGCATACAACACCTTCTGCAAGAGACTTAATTTAAAAAAAAAAGAGACATTTCATTAATCAAAATTCTTCATAGAACTTGAAGAAACCACTTGGAACAGTTACTATGCTTATCTTGACCCCAAGTGTTCAATTTGAAAGAGTAAGAAAACTATACCTAAGTTAAAAATCTCTCTAAAAAATTACCTAAGAGAGGCCCCCAGGATAAAATACCAGAATTTGAAGCGCAGACTTTCAGAACTCAGAATCTGGGACTGACACACTGCGTGTTATAGAAAAGGAGAATGCAAGACAAAATTGCCCCTTCAAACTTCTTAGCAACTTAGGTTTTTTGTAAAAAAAAGGAAAAAACTGTCTCTTAAAACAACCATGACCGAATTAAGAATATGTATCTCTGAAATTTCAAATACTGTGGTATTTCTGTTTGGCTTGTTTATTTTACTGCTAAAGAGAGCGAGGCTTAACAATACAAAAAGCAAAGCAGATGGTGGAGAAGGAAACTTTTTTATGGGGTTTTTTTTTCCTGAAGGCAGCTGTTCAAAGTTATTTAAAGGTTTGGAATGTCAGAAAAATTTCTAGAGGAGATAGATTGATAGGGAAAGTACAGGACAGCCAAGGGTGTCATAAACACAGTCTATATATGATGGCATAGTATACATACAGGGACTATGTATGCATTCCAACACATTTGATTGTCCAAAAATACTTTTCATTTTTGTAAATAACCCTGAGAATAAAATAAAAAAGTTTCTTTGCTTTTTTCCACTTTACGTGGTATTTTTCAAAGTATCAGTATATTTAGGCATCAAATAGCCCTAACCACAAATATTAAAGGTACTTTAAGATACTGAATTTGCTGGTCTAAGTTGCAATATACATAAATAGACTTAATAATATTCTCATTTTGATGAAAAAGCAGACTGAGTGTAGGTGGGACTTTAACAAGCAGGTACAACCTAGACTTTTCATCCTGGTTTCTGTCACCACCAATTTCTATAAAATTAGTCACTCCCAGTAGTATCATTAGAAACTACAAAAAGATAATGTTGTCAAATAAATCCTTATACAGAGTTGTAACACAATCAAGCAGAACACAGAACAAGATTAATGCACATAAGGCACTGGATCTGAAACAAAACTAGTTTCAAATTATACCCTGATTTATTCAATTTCTCCACTTGGCAAAACCAATCAGAAGCAAAATCAATTTTGAACAAAAGCTGCCCACACCAAAAGAAAGGTTGTTTTTTCTTCTTCCCCCTTCCCCTTTTTCACTCCACTAGAAAGGATCAACTGCCTCATAATACTGGCAGAAAAAAAAATGGCAACACGCAGTCACACAAAAACCAGCAAATAAAAATTCTATAGCAGAAAGAGAGATTCCCTTCCTCCAGAGAACTGCTACAGCATCCAGACACAGGAACCTGGCACAAGTAATGGAGCTGACACAGAAGGGTGACCACATCATTACCAACTCATCTTAAACTCAAACATGTGGTAAGCAAATGCTATGGAAACAATAATGTGGGAAAGAGTATAATATACATACTATTGACATTTAATAGATTGCTGATTAAAGGCACTAGATTTCAGGTAATGTAAGCAAGCTCCTGCTGACTACTTCTGTGATTCCCACATTCCCCCAAGATAACACATGTACTTCAAACTGAACGACAACTAAATTTCCTCATGCAATCAATCCTCTGAACGTGATAACTTTTCTACTCTTTCACATTATCAAAGACAGACTTCAATCCAAAACAGTTCAAAAATTCAGAGTGAATAATCAGAACAAAACCCCCAAAGACAAATTTGCCTTTGATTATTGAAGTGTTATGTTTATGTTTTTAACCTCCAGACCATTTTAAAAAGGAAACATCACAGTCAAAACATCAACCGATTTCCAAAAGACTAAGAGTACTGCCAACAAGTGTCTGTGATGAATCTCTCATGCCATGAACAATGGTTTTCAAGTTCTGAGAATGCTTTCTCTCCATACAGCTTTTACCAGTTTAAACTGCATGAGCTCATGGACACATGGTTGACTTCACAAGGTGTGGAGGGAGTAATTCTGATAACATCTTTAAATCCATTACTTGCAAGAAGACAGTAATTTCTTACAGAGCTTGGAGCTTTATACAGGTTCTCATTTCGATCAATGTCATTTCAGCAGAAGATTTGGCAAAAATCACAGGATTTTTTTTTCCAATACATTTTTTATAAAACAGAAAGAAAATAAATTAAGCACACTACAATCTGTTTATTTAAGACATGCTAACAAGCTGTAGCACAAAACAAAGAAACAACTATCATCGTAATTTCATGCAGAATTGTACAGGGAAGTGTCTATTTCAGGGTGACACCTAAGAAAAAACACAGTCCTGATTTCAAGCTGACTGAGAAGAAAGAAGAACCTTGCACATTATCTGGAGGAAAACAGTAGTGGTATTATAGGTTTTATATCCCCCAGGGCAGTAATGAAATATAATTTTAGTGCACTAGCTTATCTGTTCAATAGACTTTTCTTTATTACCACTGGAAAGTAGAAATGGAATTTCTTCAGTTCACTTTATTTATTTACATTATTCAGGATTATAAGATGGACTTGAGGTATCATAAAAGGTTTGCTTCCTATGCTCACGTGGCATTACATCACTGTGAGATTTACACAAAAAGCTTTACTAAGTAGATGATTGCATCATAACGAACATATGATATTCCGTTTATATTTTCTTAACATTTTACATTAAATACCCCTAGCAATTAGTTGGAAAAATTGCAATTAACTACTAAATATTTCTCTTTTACACTGGTACATTTATATACCCTGTGCCTAAATGCCAAGCTTGGCTTTTATTTATACAGTCACACTCGAGCATTCTGTCTCAGACTAGGGTTCAATGTCACACACCAGCAGAAATGAGAGAAAGAAACAGCATATGCTGAATGAACACCAATATTGCACACAACAATACTGCAGAATAAATAACCACAAGCATCATCAAATAACCATTACATAAAGCAAGGAGAGGAAGGGCCCTAATCTGTTTGTCTTCTCTGCCCAACCAACAATTTACATTTTTGCCTGACTTGGTGGGAATTAGCAAATAATTTCAGAAGCTCAGACAGAAGAAACTGGGAGACAAAACATTTGCACAATTCTCATTTCTTTACAAAACCTGGTAAAAACTAATGACATACTGGTACCACACAAAAAGTCAATTTTCAAACCTTTCCAAGGAAAGATAAATACAAGCTGACAACCTGCTTTAACTTGACAATGAACCATTTTCCCATGTATTCCGCTATTCAAACAGTAAGAGCAAAATCATACCAGTTTTAGTATAGAATCTATTAATTTTAAAGTGACCTTCAAGAATGTATTAGTTGCCAACAGCAGTCTCGAAGGAGGTTGTTTTAATTAAAAATCCATCCTTTGTTATCATTTACTGTACACCCTGGACTTAGAAGAGCTTTTTGCTTTTCCCAACTTATGCTTAATAAGTATTACAAGCAGATGGCAGAAAGAAGGCAAACTATAAAAAAATTACAAAGTCAATTTGAATCTTCTAACAAAGTTACAAAAAGGTAACCTTACCCAATACTACCTCACAAAAAGAGGAAAAAAGAGACACTAGCATGGATCTACATTTTTTTCCTCTGGAAGTAGAAGACAAGTCTTGCAGAAAAAAATCTGGAGCAAACTCTTAGATTTTGTTACATGCTTTAACATGCTTAAAACCAGTCCTTCCCCACTCCCAATGGATGTAAATAATCTTAGGTCAGTCCAGCAGTCCAACATCAAAATACACAAGAGCACAGTTATGGCTCCTCAAAATTTACATGTAAGTGAAACGTACAACATGGATTAATGTTCTTCAACAGGAAAACATGAAACAATTGGTAATAGACATCGTGTAGATATTCTTTGTTTCTCCCCATGTTCAGACATTCTTATGGAGCACCCACATGGAATGCCAGTTTAAATACTGATCTCACATGCTCCACTCAACCATCACTCAATTCTGTTAAGCACAGTCTTCACTGTGTAACTGTAAATAGCACACAATGACCAAAACAATTAAAAATATGCTCAAGAACCACAGGTACACAATGCTGTGTTTTTAAAACACTTGGATTTTGTTTCATGGAGATTGCTTTCCTTCATTAGAAATAACCTCCAATTTCCAATTTCTTCAAGAACTGCTTACCTGTAGAATCTTAACAAAGCAAGTACTGAGGAATACACATTTAGCTCTATGGCTGTTTTTCAAATAATGGAAGCCAATTGTCAACTCAGAACAAAATCTTTAATATTCCCTAATCAGCAAAATCACACAGTACTAATAATGACTGATTACCTCAAAGAAAAGCATACACGATTTCATTTTAATATTAGCTAATTAGTAACTAATTGAGTAATGTAATACGAAGGCCAGCAAGAAATACTTTTCACACAAACTACAGAGCAAGACACTAAAATCTTCAAAGTACTGAACAAACAGGGAGAAAGGAAAGAAATTAAAATCTTGAAAATTTCTGTGTCTGGCATATGTAAAGCCACCTTTGCCCCATGTCACATCCTCATCACCCCAAAGACTCCTGATTCTCCCAACAAATAAAAAACCAGGTCGTTATCAGTGATAGAACAGCCAAAAAGTGATGGCCTCAGTGTCATTGTCTCAGGTAACTGGAGCTCATCCCCAGCAAAGGAGACAAAGCAGGAATGGCGCTGCTGTGCCACACCTGAGCGAGAGCTCGTGATTCAGAGACACTTCAGGAGAGCACTCGAAGCAAAACTGCACCATCTAGTGCCTGCTCAGCCCATGCACACAGTGCACCTTTTCCCTGAATTCAAACAGTGCAGAGATTATTTCTGGTGGAAGATTTGTAGATAACCTTGGTAAGAAAAAAATTGAAACAAATCTAGCAAGTGGGAGAAAACCTAAGGTAGTAGTAAAGCTCTCAAATATTACGACAGTAGCAGAACCATTTTTTGTACAAAGATTAAACACCGTCTAATTTAGCAGGAAAATTATTATTTTCTCTATTACTTCGCTGTACAGTGACAATCCCCCCAAAAAACATAAAATGGCCAGTTAACACAAGTTGCCTACTGAAAATGCTCCAGAGGCTTAGAGGGATGAAAGGTTAAGGTGAACCTCATCTTTGTAAACTCATCAGAAAAGTACATTTCTTCTGCAGAAAAAGCAGGTGGCTTCAGGTTAAAGTAGTACACTTAAGGGTGCCAGGAACATGAGCTCTAGACAGAGCCACTCCTCCAAGAAAAGAAGATGGCTATTAAACAACAAAAGGCTGTAACAAAACATCTTCCAAACCTTCCAGAAGAAAATCTCTTGAAGTGCATTAATGCCCTTCAGATCACTGCAAAAAGTCAGTCAAGATTTGGACTACTTTAACCGACCCATTTTATTTTGCCGCTGCAGTGGACAGGATGATCACTGAGCTGTTATGCTCAGTTTGATGGAAAGCGTTCCTTGGTACCAACACAAGCTGCTACGATCATGCCAACACAACCTCACTGAAAAACCAAGGAAGTGTTACAAGTCCATCATTTCCACCAGAGATCCTGAAACTGCTCACACTGCCTGCATTAGGGTGATACCTTTGGACAACAGTACTATTCTCCAACAGATTTGCTGTATCCTCTAAAACTGCTATGATTAAACAATTACCTCCTGAACTCATCCAGAAAATCTTTACTTGCAGAAAAGACCTTACTGCATTTCAAGAATTCATTCATTATTTTCTCAGGTCTAACTAAACCAACTTATCCACGCCTTCAACATAATTTTTTTCACCAGAAGTAACTACCACAGATCAGAAAGTAAAATGCTACATTTTCTTACCTTGGTTTATTCTGGGGCAAAGCCTTTGCATCAACAGGAAACATTTTGGAAACAAACACAATAACTGGGGCTGTTCCTTCACTACTGCATTTCATAAAAGCTGAAAAAAAACATAAAATGAAGTTATTTTCACTTTTTTTTCCCCCCAGAAGTATGGACAAAAGCTATGACTTTACATTAATTTTGTAGGCATTACTGTTTCTTTCCTGTTTCAATGGATAATATGCTAGGGACAAATGAACAGGAAAAAGCAGAAAATTTCTCTAGCCTAATCATTTGGTAACACTGCCTATATCTCCAAGTGTGTTTTGCAATAAAATGAGCAAAACTGCAAAAATAGACCTCTTGATAAAAACCTACCTATACTCCAATTAAACAAGTTGAGTTTACAGGCTGATTTAGATCTCAATGGAAACCAGAGAGCAGCACAGGATTAAGACTGAACACGATTTATTCAGTACCTCAAAGTATCCTCCTTCCTTTCAGACTAAAGGAGGAAGTCCTGCAAATGTCCAGATGCTCACAAAATCCTAACAACTCCACTGCAAGAACAGATATTCCTCAAAAGATGAAAGATTCACACAAAACTCATTCCATACTTAGGAAATTCCCATAAACCTTTTTTTTCATCCAACTTGAAACACATAAAATTCAAACTACACAATACCATTCAAAACTTCTAACATAGAAACTGAATCATCTTCTACACTTCTCCCTTTTATCTGAAATATGAAAAGACTACAGAGCAAAGGCAAACAGAAGCACAAGACTACTACCAAAAATTAGCAAGATACTAAATGTGGAAGTCCACTTCTTGTTCATAACCAAGAGCAGTAAGATGTAAGTTTACAGAGGCAAATTTCTTCCAATTAATTTACACAAATACAGTGTCGAATACTGTCTGGAGAATACCATGTCTTTAAATGTTCAATAAAGGATGAAAAAGCCAGTTTTGTTACCCCTGGGAAACCATTCCTAACAGCCTGTCAATTCAACGTTCACACCTCATTTTTAATTGACATTTGATATCTCATCCTCTTAAATTTCTTCGAAGTTCTCCTCAAAACACTGTGCTACAATTAATAATTAATTACTAAAAGCTAATCAATGCACTTGCAAAAATTAAATCCAAATTCAAACCACTGCTGGCTAAAAATTAATGATTTTAATACACAAGTTAGCAAAATATTCAGCTCTCAATTACATAATGACTTCTACTGTTTAGAACTAAAACCGAGTATTAACCTTGCATCCTTGTAAAACCCCCAGTTTCAGAGTCCTGGACTTTACATCACCTGCAGCTAAGGTTGTCTAAAGCCCAGGAATATACAGGACTGAAAAAAAATGCACAGCCATAAAACTGTGACATGGCAATGACAAACATCAACGAAGTTACTGGAAGTGAAATATTCATAAATTTACATACAGATTACTACACATCTTACCATCTAAGGACAAAAAGGACCACCAGGACAGAAACAAGCTCCATGTTAATGGCAGAACACCCACTCACCACTTTTCAGTTCCCGAGTTTCTGGTGGCAAAGAATCAAATGTTCTCGCTCCAACACACATCAGCTTTTCCACTCTCTCTGCCGTGATGTCAAGAGGACTGGGAATTTTATTACACACCATGGCTAAACACATTGCTAAGGATACATATTTACATTCCTTACTGAATGCAAACAACAGGAAGACAAATGCTTTCCATGCTTCTTTAATTGAGCCCCATGCACTAACTGCCTGCAGCAGCAGATCCAAAATCCAGCTCTGTTGTCACAGTGCATTTGGGCCCCTCTCAGGTCAGCAAAAATTTTTTGCCATTTATCAGGGGCAGAGTTAAGGAGGAGTGGCCCACCCTAAGTGCAGCTGGGAAACTAAGAACAGCACAACTGGGGCAAGATCTACAGAAGTAATTAGTATTTATGCATCAGTAATTTGTGCACATATACCATTATATAATATCTATCATATTATAAACAATGGGCACAGCTGCCAAACAGCAAAGGCTGATCTTGGATTAAGAAATTTTATGCCTAAAATATAACACCGGACATCTACAGAATTTCACAGGCAGAAGACCTATGATACTATTCTAAACAGAAGATTGGTTTCTACTTCAGGAAAATCACTAAAACTTGAATATAAAACTACATAACGAAGGTGTATTGTCAAATTACCTCCAGTTTCATAACTTAGTTTCCTACAAATAAGATGTGCAAAAGCACAAAGTTGGCAGAAATGTAAAAGTAATGGTAGATACGTAACTTGTAATGTTACAAGCAAGAAAATAGGTCCAGCTAGCTTAGGCACAGACATAAACAAAGAAAAAAACTCTACCAAATCACATAGTGAAATACATGAGCCCACTCTGAAGTCCGAGAACTGCTAATAGAAAAAAGAATAGTATATTTTTAAGGATACAGAGGACTGCATCAGATACTGGTAGCCACTGGCTACAAATGGCATTTAGCTGAACTTTTGGGTCTGCATGCCGTGACTCCCGGGCACCAATTCTCAATCCCAAAGAGGTGACTATCTTTTCTATTTTTTCTTTGTCTCTGTAAGGAAAATAAAAACAGATTAAAAAAACCCACAGTAGCAATATATAACCAGTATCTATAATTCTTGATAATTTAAAAAAAATCACCAAAGCACATGGAAAGAGATGCCGTGAAAACTTCAGAGATGTTCTCACCTTTTCATTACAGCCTCATACAGACTCCAAATGTTGTCCAGCACCAGCTGCACAAACAAAGGTTTCTTTCCTTTTGACTGGCAGAAGATAAAAAAAGCTCATTACCAGCAATTCCTCACTTTTTCAATAGGCTTAAGACTGCACTTTTCATAGTCAGTATGTAAAACCATTCTTCAAAATCAAGAACTCTGTCTTATAAGAATGGTATAAGGCACAAAATAAACATGAAATTTAATAGTGGAGGACAAGGGTTTCAGTTTCAGAAAAATAACCTGATAAATATGGCACACGACTACCTTGAGCTTCCTTATTACTCTTTTTACTAATCATCACCTATGTAAACAGCAAAAAAAATCCTGATTACATGAAAATAGGGAAACTGCTTTCTCCTCCCTTAACTTTTACTGGTGGAAATGCTTCATGCTAGAGAAGTGCAGTTTTCAGGCCAGGGTTTCAGCACAGCAGTCAACGGAAACTCCCCACAGCAAAAAAGTTTTTTCAATCCTAAATTGTGAGTAAGTGTGAATATCCTAAACCATCAGCTGTGGAAGAGCTCTTCACAGGAGGACAGAGAGCCAGTCCCTACTCTTGTTTCTATGCTGTTAATCTTCATTTCATCTTGTTTGTTTCACTCTATGCTGAAACCTTGAAGCTGCCTGCAATGTCCCTTATCTAGTGAGCACTGTTAGATGAGATTTCCTCCATGCAGCATTTAAGTTGTCAATTTTGGCATGTTCTGTGCTCCAAGGGGTGTTGCAAGGCTATCCTGCTGACTTTATACCTCCAGTAACACTGAGTCAACAGGATCTGAGGTCAAGTTTCAATATACACCATGAGGAACAGAATTAGAAAAAAAAAAAAAAGAACTCCAAAATAAAAATCAGGTTATATTTTTGACACCTTCCATACCTGATCACCTTTCATTATCTTCTTTGCTTTTGTATTTAGATAATAATCTCCCCATAAAGTCTTCAGAAGTACTGCAGGCTTGATTCCAATTTTTTGGCTGTACAGTTTGGCAAAATGTTCAATTCTGAAAGCAAAGAAAACATATCTTGATAAAAGTGTAATGTTTTTTACAGCAACAGCTTACGAGGCAATCACACAAAAAACTCAAATCTTTGTTTTACTCCCACTTTTCCAATTGTCTTCACTTTAGTTCACGTTGCTTAACATTTACACCTGCAAAAATATTTAGTCATAACAGATCAAAAACATCAACAATATCTGAATGGCTTTGTTTTGTTTTAAGTCAGCTTCAAGGCTTTACTTGAAATAAACATTTGTGTACTATCCACTCTTCAAAAACTCCAAAGCATAACACAAACCTTTTAAGTACTTAAGTGATGACTCTGAAATTTATTCTTTGAAAGACTTCCCACGCCACATTTAACTATGGTCTGGGACCAGAACAGTAGAAGTTAAAAACCAAGCATTCTTTATTCTTTTGAGCCACACTCGAGCCATCAGATGGTGGTAATTATTTTTAATTAACCAATTACGAAACTTTGTGTCGTTTGAATCATTACTTTAATAATGAGTAACACCAAGAAAATGATATAAAACTGTGTTGTAAAGCCAATTGTGTTGTTCAGTAGTCCCCATGAGTTAACAAAAGCAGCCTGCTCAGGCCCAGAGAGGGAGTCCTGAACATTTCAGGGTTTCCTTGCTGAAAATGTTCAACAAGCAGTAATAAAAAAAAATTTTCACATCTTTGCTCCCTGTGCACGCAGGAAAAAAAAATACACAAACTCAACAATCCTATTTACAGAACAGTGCTATTTGATAATCTTTTCTTTGAAATTCAGAATTCTTAAGTTTTTACACAGCCAAAAAAAGGACATGTCCATGTCAGCAACACACAAGCTGTGAGTTCTGAACTCAGCCCAAAGAGGTTTCTTTTCCAGAAACTACCTGAACTCTCAATTCAGGGTGAACTTTCAAGATTCTTGTGCCAGTAGCTCCTGCATATATATTAATGGCATTTTTCAACACTTGAGGATTATGAGAAAACCATATGTACTTACCACATTGGATGAGGCTGGCACTGCCTAGTAAGTTAATTTTTTCTGCTAATACCTTCAGAAAAAGAACCCACAACCAAGAAACAGCAGTCAAGACTTTCCATGATTAAGAAAATGCTCCACTGATCCATATTTCACCACACAGTTCTGTGGCTGCCAGTCCAGAAGAACCTCTTGAAAGTAATTACAAAAAGTGTTCTTTTTTTCTCTCCTCCATTATATGATTTATTAGAGCCAGGGTCTGACAGTTCATGAGAAGAAACAAAATAGTCTTGAAAGATAATTAAACTAAAATAGCCCATTTTGTTTTCCCTTTCCTCTGAAGTGACAAGAGCTGTTTGTGTTAGACAACAAACTATGCATGGCACCTTATTTAAGGGTCTGACTTTGATTTAAAAATCCCAGAGATGATTTTCTTCAAGGGCTCTGCAGTACTCAAGGCATTCCCTGTGTCACCAGCGTGCGTATCCCTCTAATTACAGTTTCAGGATGAAGACAACGCCTCCACCTCGTGGCCAGCGACCAGAACACGGGCACTCCTCACACGCTTGCTGCTTTCCAAAATAAGGTGTACCCTGAACCAGCTCCTGCCCTGCTGCAGCTTCTGGCCTCGTCTGCTACAGTCTATCCAATGGCAGCAAATAATAAAATACTGTTCACCAGGCTAGGCTGGACCCTACTGTAGGCTCAGAAGCTCCTGTGTAAGTAAAAAAAGATCCCTGTCACACAGGTGATTGATTTATACACAGCTGCACATCACAGAAAAATCTAAGAAACAGCTTCAGAAACACGAAGCAACTGAAATACTTCAAGATTAACGGCAGTAATCAATTTAAAAAGTCAGTCATTAAATCCCAAACTTACCCAAAACCCCAGCCATCAATTGCACTGGCAAACACCACATTTCCATGTTCTGGCGAAAAATAAAGGTGTGAATCATCAGTATCTTCCAGTCCAGTACTCCAGTCATAAATTTGATCTCCTGGTGCTGTGTCTGAAACACTTTCATTTTCTGTTTCTTTTTCAGCTCTTTCTTCTAACACTTTGGAGGTAAAAAGTGTTCCAGTGACTGCATTGATCTAGAGAAGGATATATAAAAACACTCTCAGATTCATTCACTCTTTAACAACCCTTGCAACTCAAATGCAATTTCCCCACCCTCGAAAACATAAAAGAGAAGTTTGTTAACAAGGTAGCACACCTGTGATTCATTTGGCAATTTAAAACACACTTAATTCTACACATTTGAAGATAACAGGAGTTTATGAGGCTGACATTTTGACCTAAACACCATGCAGTTTCCAAGTCAAAGTCAGTCACACCAGGACTGTCAGATAGAGTATCACATGTAACACACTTTGTCTCTCAGAACAAGGAACGGTGAAATAGGAGCTTGGTCCTGCCAACAAAACAAACAACATCAGAGGGCAAAGGGAAACCAGGTAGATAAGCGCTCCCAAGTGAGCTCAGGGGGGAAAAAAGTTTGAGGCCAACTTAAACTACAATTTAAAGATGAATCAACTCTAATCCTACACAAAGCCATCAATATATCAGGAACACTGTAACATTTGTCTACCACCAATACGTTTAATTTAACAGAAGAACAAAACATTCACCATATTATTTCTGAAAAATGAAGACCTCTCCTGATGACCTGTCAAGAGGCATTTACTACTCTTTTCTCCAACAGGGGCATTCTGAACGAACCTCAAAACCAATCAGGCATAAGATGCATCTCAATCAGGCTGGATGTTACATAGTGCCACAAAATCTGCTGTGTGAAATGACACTGCAGCATAAATACCTGTTCTAAGATATTCTTAAGGTGCAGGTATGCTTCCTGAGGGGTGAGCTTCAGCTCCACAATCAAGCGGTCGATTTTGTTTATCACCAGGACTGGACGGATATTTTCCAGCCACGCCTGCCGCAGGACTGCTTGAGTCTGGGAGGGAAAGAGTTTAAAAAAAACCCATTACAAAAAGCCTCATAGCACCAGAAAGATAGAACATTTAAAAAACTGAAATATAATTCCAGAATTTAATAAACATGTAGTAAAGGACGGGTTGACACTCAAACCAGAATTTTGACTCCCACAGCATACAGTGTTAGCGATTGAAGAATTCTGCAGAACGGTGGGATTTCATAGCAAAACCACCCATAACAACAAAAACCAAACTATTTAGCAAAGTAAGCCACGAAAAAAGCAACCTCAGTGTCATACTGTATAACCTTTTCCAAAACCTGAAAGCCCACATAAATACATGAAATTATTTCCTTCAAGACTTTTGTCTATCAAAATATTCCATTACCTGGCATTCCATTAAAATGGCATACTCACTGTTTCAACCCTGCACCTCTACACCCACTCACCAGCACTGTTCAGTTTTTCAGCATAACTATGATTTTCCCTGCTCACTCTCATACCTCAACTGCATTGCCATTTCTTAAAAGTTTTGTAAAACTTCTTAAACAGCTCATCTTCTATTTCTATATAACCCACTTCAGACTTTGCTTACTCCCCTCTTTCTCTACTTAATACACTTTATTTCACCTGTGGACAGACTCCTTCAACAGCATCCACCACTATGATGCAACCATCACAGAGTCGGACAGCAGTAGATACTTCTGAAGAAAAATCCACGTGCCCTGGGGAGTCTATTAAATTAATCAGATACTCCTGATCACCTAGGATCAAACAATAAATTAATATTTCAGAACAGTTTTCAAAAATATTTCTTCCAGCCACCCAGTTATACTGCTTCAGCTATTATTTTTTAATGCCCTAACACTAACTACACTATAAAAACCCTTATAGCACAGTGTAACAGGCATCTCAACAAAGCAGTAAGACTGTACTAAAACTTGGGTTTTTTTGAAAGAAGGTCTTGCCTTTAAGTGACATTAATTCAAGACTTAAGATCAAAATATACATATTTACATCTAAAATAAAAAGATGAGGCAACTACTCTCATGGCCTCCACTCAGAGATATGATTGAAGATGTTTTTCCTGACCCTGAGCTGGAACTCGATTACCTTGGCTGACTGTTACTTGCCTAAGTCTCTGCAGAATCGTGGCCTAACACGGAGAAACACAAAGCTAAAAGTTGGACACAAAGATCACAACAGCAACAACGAAGAGACGGGGAAAATTAACGGAAATATACATTAAAACGTATACGTGCCACCACCAACAACCTACCTTTCACAAAGTGCAGCGAAATTGCACTCGATTTCATTGTTATTCCTCGGATCTGTTCATCTTCCCTACTGTCGAGATACCTCAGCTGAGTACAGAAACAAAAGCAGAGGTGGTAAGTCTGCAGCAACATCTTCACAATTTACTTATCAACTGTCAGAGTACGATGGTGAGAAAACAAGGTTTAGCAAGACTATAAATGGAACTTCCTTAATGATCAAGAGTTTACAATCCCAGCACGTACACACCAGAATTCTGTTAAAAGTGACACTGTAACTCTACCTTTCCTGCCAAGCGGCTGGAGATTATTCCATTGCTAGATATAAGGCAATCAGCTAGAGTGGTTTTGCCTGAAAAGAAAAATAAATTACGTAGATTAAATGAATACAAAAGATGGCAAAATATGCAACATTAATAAAGGCTATAAAATGCCACAAAAGTACAAATTAACTTAAAAAAACCAAATCAAATTATTCAGCTTCACCTGCTAGGTGCACACAAATTTATTTTTGAAGAGTGGATACAAACTTACCTGTCATGACCAGACAAGTAGTTGAAACAACAAACAGTACCTCAGAACCTCAATATAAAAAGCAAAACGTGTTCTAAAAAAAGTGCTTATGATTTCCACCTACATATTTGTTCTATTAAGCAAACATAGAAAAATATTCTGCCTCTCAAACATCTTAAATTCATGCCAACATTCACCACCATAGAAGCAGAAAACATTCAATTTCAACTACTGTGATGCTCTTTTATGTAAAAGACAAGCTGCATCAGGCCAAGAAAAAGGTGCATAAAGCAGATTTACTTTTCTGAATCAAGTTCAAGACAGTTTAAAGCTAAATCCACAAAAAACCCTACTGCTTTAGAACAGTGACCAAAGCGTCTCACCCCCATTTAAACACACCCAAGTCCCCTCACGAGGAGGAGACACCAACACCTGCCTTACCGTGATCCACGTGGGCCAAAATACAGATATTCCTGATGCCGGACGCCTTCTTCTGGAGGCCAACCATCTTTTCCACGCTGGTGAGCACCATGGCTGGCTAATTCTGCGAACGGAACAAACTGTTTTACTTTACTCGAGAAAACGCTTTGGGTTTCAACGCCGCAGACCGCGACTGGAGCTGCTCGTAGCGGGGAACCCTCCCGGGACACGTGGAGCGCCTCACGCACCCTCCGCCACCGCCGGGACACCCGAGGGGAGAAACCACGGGCCGGGCCTGCACTTCGGAACGCGGCTCAGCCGCCCGCGCGGGCTGGCAGCGAACACGGGAGCCGCCCGGAGCGGCACAAACCTCACGGTTCACCCCGGGCCCCGGTTCGCCTTCCCC
>VZTE01000895.1:1184660-1237222 GCA_013397775.1 Eulacestoma nigropectus | reverse complement strand
CCGGCGCGGGGCACCCGCACCTGCGCCCGCTCCGCCGCCGCTCCCGGAAAGCCGCGCCCGCCCCGTGACGCCGGACGGAAGCCGGGCCGGGCGCCGCTGTTGCCGCGCGCGGCAGCGTCCCTGGTTACCGGCCGGGGCGGCCGAGCGGGCCGGGCATGGGGCCGCCGCGCTGCATCTGCGAGATCTGCTCCTGCGGGTGAGTCGGCGGGGCACCGAGCGAGCGCCGCCCTCCCCTCGGCACGCTCGCCCGCGACACCGAGCCGGTGCCGGGCTGCGGCAGGGTAGGAAGGCTCTGCAGAGGGATCTGAGGAGGCTGGATCCACGAAATGATGCCAGCGGTACAAGGTTCAACAAGGCCGAGGGCCGGGTGCTGCCCTTGGGTCACAGCAACCCCACAGAGCGTAACAGGCTGGGGCAGAGGGGCTGGAAGTGCCCGTGGGGAAAGGACCCGGGGTGCTGGTCAGCAGCAGCTGGACATGAGCCAGCGTGTGCCAAGAAGGCCGAGGGCACCAGGCCTGTGTCAGGAGCAGCGTGGCCAGCAGGAGCAGGGCAGTGATTCTTCCCCTGTGCTGGGCACTGCTGCGGCCACACCTCGAGTGCTCTGTCCAGTTCTGGGCTTCTCAGTTCAGGACAGACATTGAGGTGCTGGAGCGTGTCCAGAGAAGGGCAGCAGAGCTGGGGAAGGGTCTGGAGCACAAGTGTTACAAGGAGCGGCTGAGGGAACTGCAGGTGTTCAGCCTGGAGAAAAGGAGGCTCGGGGTGACCTTATCACTCGCTGCAGGAGGTCATAGCCAGGTGGGGCTCAGCCTCTTGTACCAGACAACCAGTGACAGGACGAGAGGACACAGCCTCAAGCTGCACCAGAAGAGCTTTAGGTTGGACATTAGGAAGAATTGCTTCACAGAAAGGGTGATTGGGCATTGGAATGGGCTGCCCAGGGAGGTGGTGCAGTCACTGCACCTTGGGGTGTTTAAGGAGAGACTGGACGTGGCACTCAGTGCCGTGGTCTGGTTTTCACGGTGACATTTGGTCAAAGGTTGGACTCGATAATCTCAGAAGCCTTTTCCCAGCTGATTGAGAACGTAAGCAGTACCCCAGGCCACTGGGGAGTAGAACCCAAGTATGAGCACGTTCTCGGTAAATGTGAAGCAGTGTATTTACATTTAAATCAGGTAAGGGTAAAAGAAGGTCTTAAGCGGACTGAAATAGAACAGAATGGAGACAGTCTTTGAAAGCCACCCAGACTAAATCAGAATCAGGCTTTTCCAGAAAGCAGAGCCAGCTTACAGACAAGAAGAAAGTGCATCTTGGTAGCATCGTTTGGAGAACTGAGATCAACTCTATCCATGGTATTCATGGTATCCTTGGTATTCTGCACCAAGGACTAACTCCCAGCTGATACTGCTTTTATTACTGTATTAGGATGATGTGCTCTGGGACCTGTGCCATCAGCACAAAATGTTGTGGTTTTATCACTCAGAAAAGATTTTAAACAAAAACTACTGACATTGTTCAATCTTCCCCATTTGTTATTCGCTCCCGGTAGATAGAGTACGGGTTTTCCTCTTTAATGAAACTGTTCAAAATTCTCTGCTCTGGTGCGTTTGTCCCAGACGCCATCGCTGCTGCCATCAACGCACAAAGATTTACGATGATTCACTGCAGCCGTGCCACAAAACTGAGTATTTGGAGAAATACCCCGGCTATGGCAACGTCTACCCTCCCGAGAGCTGTAAGCCAAAGCCACAGTTCCCACAAGACCAGGGGAGAATGGACGGCATCTCAACATTCAAGTAAATATTTTCAGACAATATTTTGTAATTACTCTGTAAAGTTTCTCATTCTTTGTTTTTTAAGCAGGGCCTAAACGTTGTATTGCAATCTTCTCAAAACGCAGTCATCGCATCCTTTGCACATTTTGCGTATTTAAAGTATAAACGTTGAGTATAGAAATACAGTTACCACAAAAAGGTTGTAAAAAATAGCAAAATATGGGTACAGCAAGATTTACATTCTTTATGGCAGCCTTTAACATGTAAAGAGAATCTAAAATGTTTGTCTTTGTTTTCAGCCTATTAGGAAATTTAGGTCTTATGGAAAACCTGGCAAGCTTGCAAACTTTCTGCATTACATATGTGGAATCTAAGACAGTGGGAAAATGAAATCTTAAGAAAAAGGAATAGGGATATTTTTATTGATTTTTTTTTTGTTCAGATTATTAGTTTTAAGAAAATTATTAGTTTTAAGAGAGCAAACTGTGAAGGGGTTTAGTATATCTGTCCTGTCTGTGCACAGACTCTGATGTTAACCTTACAGAATTAAAGAGCATCTTTCAAAGAATTAGAAAAAGATATCACCCATTCATTGTTAGTGATGTGACAGGGGCATCAACTTTTACTTTTTCCATTATTGTTGTTTTTCTTTTAAGCTATGAGGGCATGTGGTGAAACTTCTTTGTTTATCAAAATAAAAGAGACATAAATAGAAAGGCCAAATGCCACTCTGCCAGATTGGTCATGTGCTTGTATGGACTATTTAAACACCCACATATGTAATATGCACCCTTTTGCTGTAATGTGCCCACACAAAAACAGTGAAATGCTGTTTCTGATTATATTCCATTCTCCACATGCAATCAGTAAATGCTACCACTCGTAGCAATTTCAGCTTTGCTCTGCTTCTGCTTTCTGATCGTTTCTTTGCAAAATTACAGCAACTTTGTAAGTCTCCTTCCAGATACTTTAAATAATATTGTTAAACTGTGAACGAGACTTGGAGTATTAAAAAACTTGCTCCACCACCTACCTTTGAATAAAGGCTCTATCATGCATCGGAGACCCTAGATTTACGTACTATGGTTTTCTCTCCTTCGTGCTATCCCTCCAACATATGCTGTCTGATGGTTTTTCAGAGTAAACATTTTGTTATTTTTCCATATAGTGGAAAAATTACAAAAGTGACTTCATAAGGGAAAAAAAGAATTTTTTTAACCAGTGTTTTCTTTTCCCCAATTCAGATCTGATTATTTACCATATGAAGTGAAGACACCTTTTCGGCCACAAGCAGAATATAGGCCAAAGTCAGGGAAGATTGACCTGGGAACCATATACCAGAGAGATTATAATCCTCATAAAGTAGGACCGGTGACATTAGCAAGGCCTCGAGAGAGGAAGCACACTTCAGGAGCAAAAGTGGATACCATCCCAACCTATCGAGGTAATAATGCATGCCACCCACAGAAATAACCAAGATGAAGGGAGTGTTTGGAATTACCTATATTAGAAACTGGATTTGTTGGTTTGGGTCAGGGAGTAAAAAATACTAGAACGCAGGTGATAATGCCCTAAAACATTGCACACTCCAGTTGTTGAGGGGAGACTTCTTGCTTTTAAACTAAACCCCTCTCTGGGGTTTGCATGGCTGCAAGGAGATTCTAACATACACTTGGTTAGGATATCTCAAGCAAAAGTGGATGGAAATTAAGGTGCAATGGATCTTTTGGGTAGTTTTAGTTCATGTGACTTATTTTTCCACAGAGTAGGCCAAAAGTGGAGTTTAGGCTTCTGCTTGTGTATGGTATAGCTTACATATGCATCATCCTAGTAATGATCTGTCTTGACACAAATTATTCTATTACAATGGTCAGCACAAAGGTGCTAAATCTTTTAATTAAATGGAAGATATTGCATATAAAACTTGTGTAGGGCTATTTTCTGTTTAGTTTCTCTTGAGAATATAGTCAAAATAGGGCATCAGGTACAATTTTTTGGGGTCTGTTTTTATCACACACTGTAATACAAGACAGTTTTGTCAGATCGCAAACATGCAGATAAAATTTATCATTTTCACTTTCATCCATTTTCTTTGTTTTGCAAGATTTAATACCAGAAGAACTTGTCTTCATTTCAAAGGAATGGTCTTAAGTAATAACACCTGGATGGTGGAATTTCGGTTTTGCCTTACAGATCACTACAGGTTATTGAAAAGTCAAAGAATGGAATCCTGTAAGGTGGAGCGTCCGTATGAGCCACCTTCGGAGAAGTTTGGAAATCCTTCTACATTTCAAGATGACTACATTCCTAGGCAACCCAATCCCCCCCCAAGCTGTAAACCTTGTGACGCCAAGCCCCCAGAGGGGCCTTTCGATGGTAACACCATCCATCGCACCGCCTACGTTGTCCATGAGATAGAGCCCGTGTTCGTAAGGCCAAAGGAAGAGTACAAGCCAAGTGACCAACCCTTTGAAGATCTCACAACCCACCAGAGAGATTTTAAAGGGGTACCTGGGGAACAAGCAAAAAGCTGCAAGCCTGAAAGTAGAAAACTTGGATCTGATCCTTTTAAAGGAACCACTGAGTTCCAGGATCGTTATCAGCCGTATTTGGTCACCACGCCCGAGTTCCACAAGCCAAGAGAGTACGTTCCACCCACAGAGAAGATGGATCTCAACTCCTCAAACCGTCTTGATTACATTTCACACAAGGCTGCTCCTAGAGCCCCCATAAGACCAGCTCCTGGAAGAAAAACCACTGGCCCTTTTCAAGGGAAGACTACTACAAAAGAAGACTTTCAACCCTGGAGCGTCTGTCCGCGAGGGATTATTAAGAATGAACCGCAAATTCAAAAACCCACGGGAAGATTTTCTAATTTAACTACATTCAGATCCCATTACATACCACATCAGGCCAATCCACCTCAAAGTTTCAAACCTGCACACACTGTAGGTACTGCAGTTCCTTTTAAAGATGAAACTTTGTATCGCACTGAATATACTCCGAAGAAGCAAGAGGTCTGCCCAGGATGTCATCCAGATGCTCTGGGTTATGTCTATGTAAACACAGATTCTCAGGGTCACAAATTCTACCGCCAGGTGTCTCCAGAACGCTCTGGGTCAAATTGTAATCCTATTCCAAAGGAAGTAGCTGGTGTGTCATAATACTTACGTGCAATATTTCAAGCACCTCGGTAAAATAATTGGAAACCAACTTGTTCATTTTTTCTTTACATGACACGGAAAGCAAATTAAAGACTGCAAATTTTGCTTTTAGAAGTTTGACGAAAACCAAAGCCAAACCAAAGTTTATTACAAGACTAATAAAGATTTGCCAAATGCTGAAGGAACGGTACTCCCTACATGGCATCTGTCCTCTTTCTAATTGTGCATTCTGGTTTTCTTGACTCCCCAGATGTCATCACACTCCAACTCAAGCATATTTATCATATATTTAATTCTTTGAGATTTTCTGCAATCAAATTATTGTATTTGTGAAATAGCAAGTGTCTTTTGATGAGAACGTATTTTACACAGTAAGCAAATAATGCTATTTATAATAACCTAAGAAATCAGTAATAATCTCAGTAATCTGTAAGTTTTTTTTCTTTGTATTTTATGCCCAAGTCACATGCCATGACACCTAGGCATTTCTAAAAACCTGGTTTTAGCTTTAGTCATCACTACTTTAACTTCATTCACATCTGAAGTGAGTATAAAGGTCCCACTGTTATTTCTGGTAGCAGGTAACAAGTGGTAACCTGGCTCTTTTTCTGTACACATACATAGTTGAAACCACTCAAACACCAAAAGCAGGTCTAGACTGTTTCCTAATTTCTGTGACAGTGCTCTTTCAGCCTTACTTCCAAAGGAAACAAAACCGATGCACTTTAGACACACTGACACACTAAGTGCTTGTGTCCTCCCCAGCTGCATCATTTTTAAACCCAGTGTGAAAATTCAGTCAAATCTCATTATGAGATTGCATAGATATATTTTTTTTCTTTTTTTTTTTTAAGTTTCTAAGGTAGATGGTGGGGAAGCAGAGAGAATCAGGCTCAAAAAGTTAACATCCACTGTAATTTGATCCTGCGATCTGATTTTTAAAGCTTAGTAGCCGGTTATCACTGCCAGAGTTTACTGCTGAGGCAGTCTGAAGGGAAAAAGGGCAGAAAACTACACAGGTGTAAGTAGAGATAACAGAAAATAGACTAAACTCAGGTAAAAAAAGAAATACCAGCTAAGATGCAGAAGTCTGTAGGCAGCCTGGCTTCAGTCTGTCTGCTCTTCAAAGAATTGCTTGTTCCAAACACACAGAAACCAAAGTTTTTACAGAAATTTTTATATGAAATTGTTATGCTTCTGTATGAAATATTTAGAGTTTTCTTTATGTATCTTTATCTGATTTTGACAAATCCAGATGAACCAATTCCGGTTTTATTATGGTTATGATTTATGCAAGTCACAATTAATAGCTCTATAATTAACTGTATTGTCATGCTCTATTGCACTACTCCAGTACGATTTTTTTCTCAGTGTTGCATATCTTGTACCCATTGGTGTAGAACAGTATTTGGGTTCTGCAGAATCACGTGGCTGTACTTCATAAACAAAGTCACTTATAAAAGGGCTAAGATCAATGATGGAAACATTTTTGAAGCAGGAACTTGGTCATATGAAAGCCAGAAATCTGAACTGAGCAAATCAGCTGTGCACAAAAGTGTTGCATGAGAGGGATCCAGACATTATTAGAGCATCAGTCACTTTTACACAACTTTTGTCTTTGTACTGTGTTTTTGTAGTATCACTTACTCTGTTAATGAAATGGCAAATCAGTTTCACTTTTCTGTCTGAAAATTGTTGACCTCCCTCAGACTGTGAATGAACAAGGACGATGTAAATCTGTGAGATCCTAAAAGCAGGACAGGAAAAAGTCCAATTCATTGTCATCTTTCTGTACCACAGAAGAAAAAATGCAAACACCCTTTTGAGTCATTCTCTGTCATGCCACCACTGAGGAAACAAAGTCAAAACCTTGCACAGTCACACCTACCCAGGTCCATATCCTATACACAGTCCTGGTACCTCTGGAGCAGTTTACAGAAGCTCCCAATGTCCTCTAGCTCTCCTTTCTAGGGGGGGAGAAATGCAGTCTGAATCCATGAAGTTACGTGTGCCTGCATGTTCTGCTCAGAATGGCTCTTCTGCTGGGTCTGTGAGGGAGCCCAGATGCTTTTTTTAATTTTCACAGCTGTTTTTTCAGTTCTGAAGTCACTTCCCTCCCTTAAGTTATGGAAAGTCATTTGCTGCCACCTACCAGCACAGTACAAACATTTTGAGAGGAAAGGAAGTGGAGGGCATATTCAGATACATTTAATAGTTCCTCTGCAGATGTGTTTGAAGACTTTTTCAGGGTGGAGGGGCATATTCCCTTTCATTTTGTCCTTAATGGTTTCCCCTAAGTTTAATAGTGAAAGAGAGAAGCCTTTATTACTTCACAATTGAAAAAGCCCCAACACACTGATTGTGCTTCCAGGAAAAGCATCAAATGATATTATAAACCTTCAGACACTATTCAATACCTGACGTCAACTTTTTCATAAGCAACAAATTACTGAAATGCAGACCAAATGAAGAGACGGCTGGAAAACCAATATTTTTCCAAAATAACAGCTGTTAAAAAAGCATTTTATGATGTCATGCTAAACCAAGATGTAAAAGCAGAAAAGTTATTCGTGGATGCAGTTGCTATTCTGAGAGTGCTTTCTGTGCACTCTGCCATCCAGCAGCAGGCTCCACAGCACTGCTGTACAGAGCCTTTGCTTTTTTTAAGGACTGCACAAAAGGAATGCAAAAGGAAAATTAAACCTTTGCCAATATTCCCATCTAGGATTACTCTGAAACACCACCATTCCATTGCTAGACATTTATTTTCTATTTAATTAAAAAATTTTAAGTCTTTTTATTGTTTGTACTATTTCTTAGACTCTTCTTTCTAAAGACTATTTACACATGTTGGACGTTCTGAAACAACTTCTTTTTCATGAAGCTGTTCCCATCACTCACGAAATATAAAGCGTGGAGCTGTTCTGTCAGATCTAAATGAACTCTGCTTGGTGAAGGCCCAGCAAAGAAATGGAATTTTTTTCCACCTTTTACAGAATCCTGATTCTAGATTTCAGTGAATCAGAGCTGACGCATTTGGATTTTGGCAAATTACCTTCTCACTTTTTTAGTCAGGTTATTTCTATGTTGTCTCTTAACAGCAGTGCAAAGCAGACTGCGGTGAAGCTGACAATATGTCTGATAAACTGTTAAAAATAAGAACTAATCCAAAGCTTTGCAAAAAATCCCAGAATTACGGACAAAGTATGTTGAAAAAAATAGCAAAGAATGAAAGCACAGTTACTATGCAAATCATGGTAATAAACAATGTCAGGGTAATCACAGTGTTGAATAATCAAACTATACTTTATTTCAGAAATATCAAAACTACGTTCGAGAAAGCGAAAATCTTCAGTTACTGGAGAAGCAATAAAATAATCTACAGAGGAATGTCATGCCAATTGCAATCACAAACATTTACAGCACTGCTTCTGTATAGCATGCATATTTAACCAGAGTTAACGCAACAAAAAATGCTTTGTGTTAACATTTGAAAACTTTAAATATAAAGGGAAAACATGAATAAGAAATTTTGGTAATAAGAAAAAATATATGTCCAAAAATCTTTATTAAACACTGTACAAAAAAAAAATATTGCACTTTTAAATCAGACAATAAATATCTACAAAAGTATCTTACAAATGTTTAATTTAAAAAACTGCTTAAACAATCAAGACCCATTGCTGATTAAAAAGGTAATGATCAGGAATATCCTCTCCTTGCAGTCAGCCTTGGACACGATAGTCCATCCTATGGATAGTCCATCCATTTTCTATACAGTAGTGCTACCCTAATTCTCAGTGATGCAAACCCTCTGTGCAGGATGCTGTGTCTGAACCACCCCCACAGCTCTCCCAGCCCTCTGCCTGTCATGCAGGCCAGAGGTGGAACACAAGAGCCAAGTCAAAGTAAGCATTCAGGCCTCCAGTATGAGCAGTAGTTTGGAAACTACAAAAGAAAAAAACATCTGTTTTCTGCCTCCCGTGGGGTCCTCTCTGCTTAAAGCCCTAGTCAGACAATCTGCAATACAGAAGATAATATACCCAGGAATATCATGATAAGAATTTATCAACTTGCAAACGACTCAGATGGTCAATGGTCATGACAAAAAAATCATCTTGATGGAAAAATGCTCAAAATAGATTTCTTGCACTTGTCTATCTTTACAATTAATAATTCTTCCTTGGACATTTTTCCCCATTAACAGAGAAAAACAGAATGATTATTCAAGACAAGAAATCTGACAGCCATTTTGACCAGTTACTGGCTCCTCATTTGACTTGATGTGCAAGAGAACAGTGCTCACAAATGTTTGTTCACATCTCTGACAAGGAAGCTTCTATGTCATTTAATATCACTACAAAAGTATAATCATGCCAGAACTTCAGAGTTCTTCAGAGACTGGAATTAGAATAGAAACAATAAAAAATGACACCTCATTTATTCAAAAGAGATCTATTGCTGCTTTGAAAATTGTACTGGGATCTATAGTGTGTTACTGCCTACACATAAATACAAGCAGGAAAAATTCCATGTACTTCTGTGTATCCATCTGAGAGCTAGTATCTCTAAAGCATATCCTGTGAGATCAACCCTGAAGCTCAAGCTGTTTATGAAAATGAAGCTGCTGCCAAAATTTTACAGCTACAAGCCACAGCTTCTATAAATTTAAAAATGGTGTTAAGTATGATGAAAAAAACCAACCCAAAATCCTGGGAGTCAATAGTTGCTGCATTTCAAAAATTTTTTTGAAGTATTTTTGTGACTCTTCTTCATAAATTAAGGACTATTTGCTGCTTTTAGGTAATGCTTTTTTCCCGATAAAATTATAAAATGATGGCATGCAAAAATTTTACAGATTATATGCTGTGATATTATCTTGTTAATCGACACGTTTAAAACATTAGAAGTTCCATTGCAAAGAATGAAAAATGAAAGCTCCCAGAAACAACACCTTCTCCAGCACATCAAGCCACAACACGGTGTTTTCGTTAGCCCCATGTTGCCATTTCACTGTCACAACTAATGTCTCATTTACAAGGATGTATTTCGAGCAGGTTAATGTAATGAACCTCTCTTCTCATCTCTTCACTGCAGCATCATGAAGTTGCCATAGAGGACTTACATTTCTTGACATGATTGACAACATCTTTGTTTGTAGGTGTCTATCAAGCATAACTTTAGTTGCTTTACAAATGTACAGTAGTGAGTTGTATCCTTGCATTCGCCTTCTGAAAAATATATTTAAACATTACAAGGCTTTATAATGAGCAAAAGAGAAATAGCAGAACTTGCCATAGTAATTGTAAACAACGGATGGATTCCTGCTAGCTTTGTAATTATTTCAGTGTGCATTTCTGGCGGCAGTGGATTGAAAGCTAAACAAGGTCACAAGTAAGAGGTGTGATCTCACTGCATGCATTTACTCATTGTCTGTTTCAGAACACTACCCCATCTTGGAGGCATTAACAGCTCACTCAGAGACTTTTGAGTCACAACTGGCACAGTCACGTAGGGAAGTTTGCAAAAAACTTTCTAAATATCCTGTTTCTAAAAGTGCTTTTGAGGCATTAATACCAAACTGGCCTACTTAGAGAAAAGAAACCCCAGGATTATGAAGTGCTCCTTGGAGAGGATAGTTTTACCTTCGATGTACAATCAAATGCTTGTAGAATCAATAGTGTACAACTGTGAGTCACTTTCTAATATAACCACTACAAACTATTACTATGCTCTTATTTAAATAAACATTTACATACTGCCACAGGATGTGACATTGCAGCGTTGCCAGGTCACTGGTCTCTTCCTCCCTCCGCAGAAATGCTCAGCCACGGGTTTGTTGCTCTGCCTGTGTACGCAGGACACTCGCCTGGACTGGAACCCACTCCCACAGCCCACGCCGCAGGGTCTCCAGGGGCCTGTCCGCCAGTACACATCACACAGCTCTGAAGAACAGTTCCTTCTGACAGGAGGGCTGTGCAGGGAAATAAGTGGGGGTTAAATGTTTGCTTTTCTGCTAAACCCTCGTTCACAGAACTACAGAGCCGATCAGCCCCCATGCCCCTGCTCACAGCACAGCCAACTCTAGACCAGGATTCTCAAGATTGTCTCTGTTTGTATTTTGAGTATTTCCAAAGATGAGGACTCCACAACTTTCTGGGTAACCTGTTCCATTTTTTCTTATATTTAAGATGAATTCCCTGTGTTTAATTTTGTGCTCACTCATCGTGCCTTCTCACTCATGAGAAAACATGAGTTTGTTTAAACCAGTTTCTTAAGCCTGGAATAGAAAAGGTATTTTATCTTTAGGAAAACTTAGCTGACCCTGAGACACTGTATACTGGATGCTCTGAGTTCTTCAGGCATAACTGCTCCTGGGTTCCTGAATTCATCCAGTGTCCACAAAGGAATGACTGTCTCTACCTCCTTTCCTTTGTTTGACCCAAAAGAATTTGCCTACTTGTACTGCAATGACAATCCTGTACCTTAATTTGATCATCTAAAGAATCTAACTTGTAACTTCTTCTAACTGTTTACCTCTTTCTTTCGTCACAAGAGGAGTTTGGCAGCAAAGATCCGTTCCGAAGCTGACATATAAACTGACGGTGCTGTGAACCTGCAGGGCGGCCTACACAGCGACCAGAACACTGAAAATTGAGAGTAAAGGGTGAGGGGAGAGAAAAAGAAACAGCCAAGTTAGTAACAACAGAATCACCCTCCTAGGCTGTTACCCAGCTACACAGCCCAGCCATAATTTTTTGCATTTTGCCTTCTTCTTCAGCCCTGTCACACCTCGGTTTGGATCAGGCCTACATATTTTTGGTTCTCTCTGTGCAATTTTGCCAGGACACTGATTTTCCTGCCTGTTCCTAAAGCTAAACCCACTGTCTGCTCTCATCATGCCATATTCCCACTGCTTCAACCTTGTTTCGGTAGCTCTGACCATTACAAACTTGTCTTGCTAAAACCCGTATTGTGAATGCAGCGATAGCAATTCTAATTAATTACTTCGCACATTGAACAGTAAACACTGTGTTAATATTTATAAAAATCATATCAATGTGAACACAAGTTTACTGCATGAAGGAAGAAACATAGAAAATATAGGAAAACAGTTCTCTGCATTAAACACTGGCAACTGCTGTTGAAGCACATTCATGTATCTTTTTTAGGGACTTCACAAGTACAGCTATGCAAACTGTGTTCTTATACGACTGCAATAAAAGCAAAAAACTAGCTTGGAAAATGAAATACATCATAGTGGCTTAGCTTATAAAATACACTGAGGTTAATACTCTGGTTTCACGTCATGTTTTCAACAAACAAAAATTTCTCAGACGGCATAAAATGAAAAAAAACCCGCAAAACAGGATTTCTAATCGACTGGTCTGAAAGGTAACGACAGCCACAGAGCTCCTCTCTTTGCAAGAGGACAGATGTTCAGCCAGTGGCACCGTGACACTGTCCCACTTGTATAATACAAGGAGGCTGCAGACTAATGCCATAACCTACCTGTGCTTTTGCCTGCGTTGGCCCTGCTGGACAGGAGTGCCCCGTGCAGGGTTTCCTCCCCAGGGGCCGGTCCCTGTGTGTGCAGGCTCCTGGCAGCAGGGCCAGCACGCTGCCGTTGGCCTTGACTTGGTGACACCACAGCTGTCGATGGCGAAACCCGCGGCCACAAGGTGCAGAGCACTCGGACCACGGCCCAGCTACCCACCTACAGGATGCACAGACAAATTTACAGCGATTACTGCAGTCCTGGTGGTAGCTGGCAGCGATTGTTTGCAAAGAAAAATCAGAAGAACCCATCCTTGCAGGTTTTAGATGTGAGAACAGTTAGAATCGGCTTCTTTGCTTGAGCAAGGTCTTCCAAACGTGGTTAAGTGATGGCAGCAGATTTGCTAGCAGAGGTTACTCTGCTTGTTACCAGAAACTGTCCCTAGGTGAGCCCTACAGACCATGCTGGATGTCACATTCCAGGAGGAAGGACATTGTACTTCTCCATTACTAATAAAATGGACAGTATCAATTTAGCTGGTACTAAAGTGACAGCTGCCATAACTCATCCAAATTTATTACACTGAGATCTCACCAAATAACAGCTTAAGCAGAATATGTTATTTATTGATTAGAAGTTGCAGATATTTAGTCTGTCTTGGCAGCTAGGAACAATACTGGGGAGGCAGCATACAATCAGCTTGACTTGCTCTTTGTATAAATCTAAGCTAGAAATATAAAATGGACTTTATGTGTACCACGAGAGTGATAACAGGAAAAAAATTCTGTTTTCTTCAGCAATTATTTCATTTTCTTACACTCAAACAGCTTATATCCATTCAAAGAAGATTAATCTTTTACAGTCTGCACCCTTGTCTTTTTCTCCCTTTTAAAGCTCAAGTACTTGCATAAACATTTGGTGCAGTGCATGCAGAGTAAGGCTCAAGTTAAGTACGTGCCCAAGCCCTTATATTTGCTTAACTGTACCTCTCCACTGTGACGGAGAGAAGCAATTAAACACATGCAAAATGCTCTGAATAATTAAGGGCCCATGCCACTGACTGTATATCTAAAGCCTTCATAATTCTGTGGATGCTTTCTAAAGAGCTGCCTTGAGATGAGAAGGTTGTGCAGAAATCACTAAGTGGGAAATGGGAAGGGAAGTCTGGACATCTTACACTTCCCTCCCAGGTCAGTAATGACAGGGAAGGAGAGAGGTTAGAGGCACCAAGAACCAGACACAGGGCTATTTTCCAGGCATCTGGGATGCTCTTCCTGTATAGAAAATATGGAGTTTTTAATAAAAGAAAAGCAATTTATATGTTAGCACACACATACGGCTAAAGGCAGAGTTAATTTCGTTTGTATGCACACAATTGCCTTCCACTGGCGATTACATAAAGCCAAATTAAAAGCAGAACAAATCTAAGCATTTAAAAAGACAGTTCAGTTCCCATTCTCTTTAGCAGCATGAAATAACTGATTTGTTTATGTTGTGAATACTCCAGGGCCAGTGATAATCAGATTATTTAGTCATGCCCTGCAATCCACTGAAAGGCATGACCTTGCTCAGAGGAGCCCCAGGACCTCTTGTACCCTCCTGTCATCTGCTCCCAATGGCTGGAGCTTCAGAGGGAAACCTGCAGCTGAAGCTGTGTTTCAAACTATTAGTTTGATTTCAATATTTTTCTACTGGCAAAATGTTTGCTTTCTCTGGGCTGGCTAGAGTTCAGTCTCGCAATTTAAGATGATCTGCTTTTTTGGCTGCTAATAACGAAGCACAAACAACTTCTCCTGATAAATATCTGTTGCTATGTTTTCTGCGTTTAGAACATGCTGGCAAGATGCACTCTCGCAATGTCAGACAAGGTCTTAACGCTTCCCTGCCAGCGTTTTCCAGTGAGGGACAACTCCGAAGTGTGTGCATGCCTCACAGATTTTTGCTGATAGTGACGACCAATTCTTTAAAACAACAAAAAGCACTTGTTTCGAGGATCCTGTGGGTTTTCCTGTGGAAAACCTGGAGAAACACCCTGTTGAGCTGGAATGCTCTGTGCAACTCCAACAGCCTAGAGGTATGGTTTTGGCCTTTGGAATCAGATGGTGTGATATACTTGTCTGTGACATAAATGCTTTCAGCCCCATGATCCTCAGCTGAACCAGTGAGGAAATTGGCAGGGAAGGACACACAAGCAGCACTGTGGTGGACAGGCATTAGAGATAAATGAGGCATTCCACAGAAAACATCTTGCTCAGAGCTTTGCTGGCACAAAGGAGAGCAGGTGAACACAGAGTTATTCTGGCCACTCTAGACACAAAATTTTTCCCTCTAGGATGGCACAGATTCCACAAAACTTCACATCCCAGTGTCTCAGAGAGATCTCCAGTTTAGCTTCTGAGGTGTGGTGTGGTAGCAGCAAGACTTGCTGCAGCAGCATGGAGAACAGAGTCAGGTCTTATTTATTCAGCTGAATCAAGCGTTTCCCTACTTGCTTGTGATCCATTTCCACATCTCTCATGCTTTAGGGTTCATGATGAAATAACCCCCACATTTCACACTCAGGACATAAACACAGAAACAATTTCAGGAGGTGGTGAGTGCATTTTAATACACAAAGAGAGCACATGGAAATAGAGCAGAAGGGAGTTTACCTGGCAGGGCAGTCCTCTATGTTGCATGGCTGGTAAATGACCAGTGGCTTTTGCAGCTCTCTGCATTGTGACTCATTCACTTTCTGTTCCTCTGCGTTCATGCACTGCAGGCTCCTGGAGCGGGTTCCCGAATGCCCACAGGTAGCAGAGCAAGGACTCCACTCAGCATATTCCCAGGTGTGACCTAAGAAATACAATTGGAAGCAGTGTGAGAGAGGCACCGTACATTGTAACTGTGTCACGTTTTGATTGATTTGGCAGCACGCTCTGTAGGCTGGATAGATACCACATCCTCTGTAGAAAAGCAAATATTTCAGCACTGTGAAAAGGGATCATGAGCCAAAGCAGAATTTAGTTCTACTCAGCTCCCCCTCAAGTTCAGCCCTCACCCATGAAGCCCTCTAGAAAGCAAATGAAATCAGCATATGAAGGGCAGAACCTGGCTCACAGCAGGAACTGATGAGCTTCCTTTAGAACTTTCATAACGTTTTTGTACAATGAGCATTTAAAAGAGGAAATTGTAAATCAGGCTCTCTAGGTTTCCTGCTGTTCCACAAGTTTGTCCCGAAGAAAACTCATCTTACTCCAGACACCTCACATAATTTCAGGATTTAAGAAAATCCTGTACTAAACTAAAGAGAAGTATTTAATGTAAAACTAATTTGCCACTGAGGCATCTGGCAAGATGAAAAAGGAATTTGTTTTAAAGAGCGTTTTATATTAAAAACCGATCACCTCTAACAATTACTACCTTTATATTTAGTGAAAATTCCACACTTACCCCTTCCTCCACAATTTTTTTTTGACACTTGGTGAAAGATGAAGTACTATGCAATGTTGACAGATTTTTATGTGATCACAGAAGGAGTCAGGTTTTTCTATAATAACCAAGAATAATTGATAGCTACCAGCTGTGTCCACAGGCTCTCTCTTGCAGCACATAATGAATTCTTTAACTTATTGTTTTTCAATGTTTCCTTATTACTTCTGGATTTCTTAAAATAATACAAAAGGGCCTTTTTCAAAGCAGAAATAGTTAAATTTACTGACTGCAGCTATGATGGAGAGACTGTATTGTTTGTTTAACTAGGATGACACTGCTCAGAAGTGCCCTCAAAATACCTGCCGTGCAAAAACCACCAAGGGAGGTTTTACAGCCTCACAAATGCATGGGTATGGCACTGATGAAACATTTACATAAGTGTCAATCAGAGTTACAGCTCAGAGGTAGAAAATGGAATCTCCCCAAAATACTGCCCAACCTGACTGGAGAGGGGATTGGCAAGCAGAAGGCAGTCCAGCTGAAGACTGCAGGTGGACAGTTCAATAAATGGCAGAAATTCTAACTGTAATGAGGTTTAAATTAGGATCTAGGGCTGGACCTAGTTTTTGAAAAACTCTATTAGGTTATTTCCTGATTTATATCTGGTTTTCAAAGTAAATGTTTTGATCATTGATATGCCTCAGTAAGATTCTTTTGCAAATGTAACTTCCTCCATAACCCCAGGTGCTCCAGAACCATCCTTACCCATGAGCAGTCACTGAGAACACCCTCGCACACAGCACAGGGGATCTGATCCCACTGCTTGAGTCCCTTGCCCATAAGCCAGCTCAAAATGATAGGTGAAGAGATAAAACAAACAGAAAAGCTTACAGTGTCAACAGATGCTTGGTTTAAATCTGAGCTCCTAATTATAACTGGGTTTTAAAAAAGAGAACATAATCATTTTCTAAACACTTGGAATGTTTACAACTTGATAAAATGTTTACAGATACAGCTGATTGTCCTGCTGGTGCATATGTAAGGTTCTTTCCAAATTCATCGATTTTGAAATTCATTTGCACATTTTGTAACCTACTGATGGAAATGTGGTTTTTTGCAAGTGCATTACACAGGGGAACCTTACAAGACATTCTTGAGAATTTCACATGGAAATCTATGAGTGTGCAGTGTGCTCTGGTACATTGATATGATTAAGGGTGTCTGCAGTAAAATCACTGCCATATTAATTGAAATGATGCTGGAATATGACAATTACATTAAAATTATTTTAATTATAATGAAGGTATTCCCAAAGATGATCTCAAAGTCGGTTTTGTTCCAGTTTGGTGGGCTGTCATGGAGAAGTTTGTTGAAAGGCAAGTTGATAAAACCTGTCTGATTTAAAACTGTTTAAGCAGAAAAACACATTCTCTCAGCTTCTCAGATACACAGGCAAGCAATCAGAACCCTCATATGATATTTGCATACACATTAATTGCCATATCCAACCCTGAGAATGGACGTTGTCTACTGACTGAAATAAGACCATTCCCACATGTGAAGCTAAACATATATTTCTGAACTACCTTCAACACAGAAAAGCAGGTTAGTTATCAAGAAAGTCTTTACAGAGCGAAAGAAGATATTTTAAAATTCAAGAATTTGTCATATAATTTTCAACAAACCTTCCTTCTTGACATTTACCCAGACTGACATTAGTTTTGCACCAGCTGAAGTCCGACATTGGAATTGTCCAGCAAATTGACCGGAGTTGGTGTTCACCTCTAGGATACGACCCCCAACCAGGGTTTGGTATTCCAAGGTCTTAACTTCCTCAATTGGGCTATCTCCAAAGAGCCACTGGACTGCATTTCTGTGACTGGGCAGCACCGGGCAACCTAAAAATCAACAGCATTTTAGCAGGTTTTTCTCAACACGTTGAAATGTTTGTGAACAAGTACGTGTGAGTGTGTGATTCTACATGAAGGACATTACCACTCTAAATATAAACAAGAATATGCATAAATTCACTGAAGTCCAAGCTATGGCCCAAAATCCTGACTGCCTCTTGAGGAGTATGAGCTCTGTAAGCTGATGTGTACCCACCACACTTCTTCAGAATTTCCCTTTCAGTAAGTTCTTATAAACTTAGCTTCTATATGAACAAAGTGGAAGGGGGGGAACAATGATTTAAATGGAATGAAGATTTCATCCCAGAGTCCACAATACACACATAGGTCTGTAATGAAAGAATTTCTATCTGTTTGGGAAAGGAGTCATAAACACATTAGATGAAATTGTTGCATTTTCACTCCACAGGCAGAGGCAGGGATGGAAACAGAGGCATTCATTTAGACAGGAAAAAAGCACAAACAGGGCAGAGCTGAATCCCTTCCATTTTTTTCAAGTGAAGCTCAAAGAGAGATTGCATGGCTTTAGTGTCAGGGTGAGTCACCTCACAATGTCTTAAGGGAAGCTATTTTTTGAAAAGCTGAATTAAAAAATATGATTGTGTGTCTTAATCTAAGGCCTCCTCTGTGGTAGCCGAGAGCTGACCAAGAGTTAAGAAATCTGGGGGGTCACCAAACTCAGACTCTTGGGAATTGCACTCACTTTTTACATGGGGCCCCCTCCATTTTAATAAAATAAATAAATAAGATTAATGAAAAAGCAGAGAAGACAACACACCTATTCTTAGTGGATCTCCAGGCACCACACTGACATTTGTACCAATCCCAGATGCCATCAGGACACGCTTTCTTCTGCTTCCCTTCAACAATTGAGTGTTATTCTCTGTAAGCCTTTGTTCTGTAACACAATGCATAAGATCTCTTCTTAGCAAGAATTAAATCATGATGCCAAAAACAATTTCATATCAAAATACCCAGCATGCTAGTTATGAAGCAGAAGGATAGTAGCAGTTTGGAGTTCTTTAGGATCAGCTTCATTTATGCAGTTAAATTGTCTGTCTAACAAATAAACTTCAGGTATGTGTACAGGGAAACAGAAATTATTTATGTTTCTGCAAGTTTCTGAAATAATCAAATTTATTGAATTTAGTAGGAAAACAGGCCTGTAACACTTAGTGTGAAAACAAGACTTACAGGATGTATTTCCTGGTTTTCATTACGATGTTATTTATTAGTTCATTGCATACAGAAATTTTAAGAAAAATAACTCTCTCAGTGGAATCCAGCCAATTCCTCTGTTCCATTGGATAGAATTATGACAAAGTGTTACAACAGAAAAAAGAAGAACATCTTTTAAAATCTCATTATGCATAGAGAGAGCATAATGAATGCAGAGTCAAATGCCCATCACTATAGCAACTCCTCCTTTTTATCATATGCTGGCAGAATAACTGCCAAAAATGCGGGCAATCTGTCAGTAACACACAGTTCTTACCACTTGGTCAACATTTCTGTTTTAATGAATGTGCATAACATCTACGACTCTCCCTCCACAAGGGTTTAAATCTTTTACAATATTCCAACTTCCCTGGGTCATTTTACATTGGCTCAATGCTTTTCCTCAGTGCGCAGTTTCTGTACAAAGCCTCCTGCCTGTCTGTAAACACCAGGACAAAAAAAGCCTCCACTAAACCACAGTGAGGCCAGTTCCACAGGCAAAGGACTTTGTGCTGCTGCTGGACTGCCCCTGGTCAGGCAGCAAGCGCTGCAGCCAAGCCAAAAAACTGGTGGGATGTTTCAGGCAACACTGAGCCAACTGCAATCTGCAAGTCCTGACAGCAGAAGTCTTCCCATTTCACTGCATTCTTGCACAGCCAAAAACTTGCAGAATTCGGCCCTCTCCTGTCCACTCCAGATTTGTTTAAACTAATGTCACATGACCAGGAATAGAAGCAAAATTTAGACTCTTGTGAGCAATCTTCCAGTCACGTCGTCATAACAATACTCCTCTCTGGAACATCCGAAGTTCTGATGTACTCCAGGAAAACTGAAACCAGGATGGCAGCTTCAGTCTACACTCATCCTCACACAGAGACTCCTATTATGTCTTTGGAACGTCCTCCTCGGCCAACAGACCCAAACATCCACGACCTGCCCTGGGTGTGTGCCCAAGAAAGGGATCTTTGTGGCAGGACTGGTCACGGGGAGCTGTGCTGCACTTTGCACAGCAAACTGGTGAGACAGCTCATCTCCAGAGCCACATGATCCATTGACTGTGGTGATTTGCAAGGCATTATTGTATTTACAGAATTACGTTATTAATCTACTTACAATAGAGGTATTTACATGGAGTTTTTTCTTTACATTTTCTATTCTGAGAGTTAGCAGTTTGTAACCAGAATTTTTTTCTTTTCCAATTCCCTACATTTTATTGGCCTCTATAATTAAGAAAAATAAACACCAAACCCCCAAGCCAGACTTTGCTTTCATTTTCCTGCATTTCCCCGCAGATTTTCTGAATGCTCATGCCTGCCCTGTGTCTCTAGTTAGAAGCACTGGGCACACTGTAACATGACAGTGGATTTAGTTCCTAATGTGTCAGCTGGTTTTAGGGCTGATAATTTGTTGCCTGGAAGCAAGAAGATGGAACAACCTTGAAGTCACAAGTCGAACCATCTGTACATAGATCCACGTTACAGGGAACACAAAACAGAGAACAGGTCCCAGGGAGTCAGATGCAATCAAAAATTCCAAATTTCTCGTGAAGTGTTAAATATGCCCCCAACTATTTTATTGTTAAATTTTGATTATGCAGAGGCTGACTGTTGTTATCAGTAAGGAATTCCCATTTAGCACTTACCAGTTATGTGGAGGACAGATGCAGCCTCAGCTTTTCCGAGAGCATTAGCTGCCCTGCAAGTGTATGTTCCTGCATCTCCACGGGAAACATTCCTCAGAAATAAAGAGCCATTCAAAACCAAGAAAGAATTGATTTGTAAAACGTCTTTCTTCTTCAACCATGTTACATTTGGTTTGGGAACACCTTTAAAATGAAAATAATTAAAACATTTCTTGTGAGAGAGAAGCCATAGGGTTTCTATTGCTAACTGCTACCATAGCATCCAAGAATCCTGAGTTCCTTTGTCGTTTCACAGAGTGAAAACTGAAGTTACAACATTTCAGTAAAACAAGCAGTTTCTACACTCACAAGAAAACCTCTCAGTTGTGAGCCCTATTAATAATTCAGCATCCCACTAAGAATAAAGGTTAAAGGTTAAGTACTGCCAGCCCAGCTCAAAGAGAGCTTTACAGACTGCTACCAGTCCTACAAAAGCAACGTGCTCACAAGTCTCACTGCTGAAAGATGTGAGACCATTAAACCCAGTCAGCACCAGTCGATGCAAAGATCTGCACAGCACCTTTTCATTCAACCTGCCTCCCACAAGGGAGGAAGGACAGAAGGCAACAATATTTCTCTCGAAGAAAAAGAATAGATTCGAAAATACATGTGGCAAATTTAGGCCAAAACACTTGCAACAACTTCTCCAAGCTGCAGGTGTGATCTGCAACTTGTAATGACAGAGTGTGAAGGGAAGGGAATAGAAAGAGCTATTAATAATGAAAAGAGGGGCTCTCTTGTTAAGCAACCTCAGTTACTGTGGTACAGAAGCCAAAGGTCTATCCTCATTCCTGCTATAGTGCTTGAACTCTGGAGCCTCAGCTCTTGTAGATAACTTGTCATTTTAAATTTTAATCAATAAATTACTTTGAATGCTTATTTTTAATGAAATTATTTTTCCACTGGCACACTACCAGTGGGAAGACTTCTACTGCTTTATTTTCCTCAAATGCTTGCCTTTAAAAAGGTATTTTGCAAGTTGGCAAATCAGACACCTCATTGCTTGTGCTCTGGTTGAGCTGCTGCAGCAGAAATTCTCTTTCCAAATTCCAAAATCCTGGAGAAGTCACTGGGTAAGTTGGCAAATGTGGCACAGCGAGCAGCCACGGACATGCAATGCATGGGTGCAGGGATGGGACAAGTCAGAGATGAAAAAAAATCTTTCACCTGAACTCTTTTTCTCACTAAATAAATTGGTCAGTGCTCACTGAAGACTCCCCAGCCAGGTTCTGCCACAGAAGCTGACCCAAATGTGGGACATTTGGAAGCTCCAGCCATCCTGAACGCTAATTCAGTCTCCTCTCCTCACAGATCATTGTGCAGGATTACTTTACAGATGATGTCTTCATGATGTGGAATGGCCTTTAGGAACAACTTTAACATTTCAATCACTGGCTTAGCACTTCCAATGCACACCTCAAGTTTTTCCTTTGCTGTAATAGGAACCAGACTTAGTTTTTGGAAGCTGCTATTTCACTGAAGGAAAAAGCTCCCCCCGCCATTTTGTCTAGAAAGGCAGCGGAGAGAAACACTCTCTGCTTAATCACAGATTCTATTCTAGACAATTTAGCAGCTGTTCCGTGCTTTTAAACTTGCGTAGAGTTGTGTTTTGCTGAATAAAGCTGCATAAAACAAGATCTGCAGAGTGCATGGGGGCCCAAAAACCAGGCTGTTTTTCAAGTTTCTAGAAGAAGCTTTATGCCACTTGGAAAAATCCTTCTGGAATTAGGATGAGGTCTTGTTTTAAGGGTCTTTTTTCCATTTTACCCAGGTTTCTGGCTAAAGTGTATCATTCTCAGACATATTTTTCCTTTGCAGTGTACTTTCCACAGCCGTTCAGGCATATATACTAACTCTGCAGATGGGCTGAGGAGGTGGAACGAGGATCTGAGCTGTTTTATTCTAAGGCCTAGAGGTTTGCAGTCAGACTACCCTCACTGGCACCAAAACCCAGCAGGCCAAAAAGAGCCAAAAAGAAGCCAGAAGCAGCACAGCTGAGATGGGACTGAAATAAAAATCTTTAAAGTCAAATTCCACAAAACCGTTTGGAATGGTTCAAATTTAAACTTTTAACCTGAGCCTCTATCAACCATCAGCCCAAAATCACCTCATGATACTTCCTCCCTCTGCTCTTATGACAGCATTTAGAATGTAGCTCATTCCCAGGATTTAACTAAAGTCAAATATTTTTCTTCCGAGCGGTTTATATCCTAGAGCTATCCTAGAAAAATTGCCCTGTCTCTATTCTTCTACGTGTGTCTCATTCAGAGACGTGTAGAGCCTTTTAAAATGTGACCTGGAGTTCAGCTTGCAGAAGACATCTGCAAAATAGCTTTGCCACTCATTTTAAGTTCAAAACTGGGTATCTGTCACACCTTAAACTCAAGTTATAGCAAATGATTCCTCTTTCTTTCTCCAAAGAGCTGTATTTGTTTCTCTTCAGGGGAAACAAGTGAGTAATACCACACACACGAGTAAATCAGAGCATTACTCAAGTGAATAATGCGAGCACACAAACATAAATTGTGGGTCTGAGGAGAAGTGCAGACAGAGCCCTGCACGACAGGCCAGCAGCCAGGCCAGCTGTCATGCACCAGGAATCCACCCAAGCCATCTTAGGGGTGCTGGCACTTAGAGATAAAGAGCGTGTGAGGGGGAATCCACGGAAAACAATCAGTTAAATGCATGTTAAAAACACCACCAATGCTTTACACACAGGCATCGCACACTGCTGTTCTCCAGCAGCTGATGTCACATGGACACCCTCAGGGTGCACCCATAAAGGTGATCTTCGAGCTGAAAACAGCAGTGGGAACAATCACAACACTCCTGCACTGTATTTTACCCCAAGCTATCAAGAAATAGGATTTTTATCGAGGAGTTAATAATTGCTACGTGAACTGTGTGCTGAGCCCCTCTGAGCTGGCCTCCTCACGACGATTTTGAGGACCCTTCAGGATTTTGCATTTCATGGTTCCATTCCTTTCCCCAACCTTTGCATTTTATGGAAACCAATTCACTATCTGAGAGTGAGACTGGGAAATATCAGACTGTCTGCTTAAGAACAACTGGTATTTGTGATCAAGCTCCTTCTCTGACCTTTTCACAGGCTTTTGGTCAGGTTGCCATCAAGAGTATTAAGGCAAATCCTCAGACAGAGTCCTGAGCTAAGGAAACAAGGAAGATTGCTTTAGAGAAGAGTTCAGGGACCTATTACAGGCTGGAGTAGAGCATGAAGGGAGGAGAAGGGAGAAGGACCCTGCATGCTCTGCAGCCAGGACACAGCTCCATGCTAGAAATCAGGAGCCTCTAACCCTTCCTTTCAGGGCAACCCAAAACTGGAGGGCAAAAATGTGATATAAAGTTTTCAGAGCTGGGCATCCAGAGAGACACAGTAGAGAAATCACTCAGAAAACAGGCTCATCGTATGATATCACATCTCCTAACAGACACCCTAAAAACAGATTAAAGAAAATAAAGCTGGAGAGAAAGACATCCCTACAGTCCAGCTCCTTCTCATTCCTGGGCAAAGCAGCACATGCATTTCAAGCTCTACTGGACAGCTGCACTTTGTCTGTGTGTTCATATGGCCAGTGAGAAATCCTTTTCTGCTGTAAGTCTCATGAGAGACAGAGTTCTTGTTTATATTTTCATTTCTGGAACTCCTATCAGGAGAAACCCTTACTGTTAGAGGACACTTGGAAAAAGTGTTTGTAGGTGTGCATTTACCTTTTTGCTTAAAGTACCTTGCATAAAACTCCATCTCATAACCCCTCACAACCCCAGCATGCAGTCAGCATCAGCACATTTCAGGTGCAAAAGCTTCCATCGTGCAGATTTTCAGTGCTTTAGAAATCAGACTCCGTATTTAGAGCTCCCGAGATAAGATTTCCCTTCCCTGTGGAATGCAGCACTGCACACTGAGCTGAGTCTCATCTAGGAGCTCTTGGGAGAGAGCAGGCAAAGTACACAATTCCCACATTCCTCTTGTGACAAGGCTCTTGCAGTCACACCAATTTTCCTACGACAGAGCTCAAGCATACCAACAAAACCAAAAAAAAACCCTCATTTTTTTTTCCCTAGGCAAGTAGTTAAGGCCTAAAACCTCTCTTTTACCCTTTAGAAGTAATGTAAATAAAACCTAAGAATTTTAAGTTGTTTTCTTATCCAAGTAGAAACGAAACTAAGCAAAAATAAACCAAACCCAAGTTGTTGGTTTCTTTTTTTTTTTCCTCTTCCCTTTAAGGAGCTGAAATTACTCTCAAGTTTTGGGACATATTTGTAGGACTTCATGGAGGATTTTGTCCTGTGCACAAGGCTGAATTTTACTGCAGGTGCTTGACTCTCACTTACTTAAAGGTTGATTTACACGGGGACATTAAATGAACAAAAATAACTTCCATGCTGTCTACAAGAGCCTCTTTTCATCACAGAATTGTAGCAAGAAGATTTTCAAGCTGAATAATTCCTGGTTTGATCCCCAGACAGCATGAAAAGGGGAAGGAGGAAGAGGGAAGAGGTGGCCTGTAACCACCTTTGTTTCCTTCCTACCCCATCTCCACGCAGATGCAGCTGAGGATGAGCCCAAAGGTATCAAGTGCCCCAAAGTGCCCAAGGTTCAGAATCCCCAAGTGCAGTAAAGATCCCAGGGATTCAGATGGGAGACCTATCACTGGATCCAGAGAGCAGCAGAATCAAACAATTATATCCTACAGCTCCAAGTCAGGAAATCACTTAGGCATGAGACTAAATCCGTCCCTATCAGGGAATGCAATTAAAGACATACTTAAAATTCAGGATGGCTGTAATTGTCCTTCGTGAACAAAGATGCATTCCTGAACTCAGGCCTTCTTAGTCTTAGAAAAACCTTGAAAATGCAAATCTTACTCTTGCAACGGATCTCAATCCTCTTAAAAAGTTCTACTATAGACCTAAGTGGCTATAAAACTTTAAAATTAGTTTAATCTATTCTTCTGACCTCAAACATGGGTTATTTTCCACTAGCACTGGAGCAGCTCTACAATACTCAATGTTCCATGAAAAAAGTCATTTTCCACCGTGAGTGGCCCTGGGATAGCAAATGTTATGGAAAAAAACTCTCGCTCCGGATGGGACTGCAAAACACGTGTTTCAGAAAAAAGAAAAAAAGGAATCTGCACTATAGGGTGCCCTTAAAATATTCAGTGTTCAAAAACAAATTTCCTCCAACCTTGAAAGCCCTGTGAAATATTACACACCATAAAAACCTTGGCCTACTAACTACTTGCTCTAAAACACTGGATATGTCTTCAGAAATTTTTCCCCCAGCTATGTAGAATCTCATAAAGTATTCTGAATTTCCCATTCAAGAGCAAGGCAGAAGTGTGCTGGCGCAAAGCACATTTTGCTGCACTTCACTAAAAGTTTACCTTATTTCAGAGGCTGAATTTGCATGTCAACTTTCAGAGGAAACAATTCTGGGTCAGCTGTATATACGCAATGAATTTCATCTGATTATTTTTTACCCTACACCCACTAACACCTGCAGTGCACCGAGCGTAACCTACAAAGCAATTGCTTCCACTGGTGCACCTTCGTGTTTTCTCCAGCAGAATTCTCAAACTGCCTTTATATTCACCTGAATTATGCTTGGGCAATCAACTTCTAGCGAACCCTAAAAAGCCTGAACCTGCTGCTACTGAAATTACCCGTATGAATCTCGCCAGCTTCACCAGCAATAACGGCCCTGGAGGGAGCACCAGCGTGAGACGTTTTGGCACTCGCTGTGATCCCCCCACCTGCCCTCTGACACTGCCCCTTCCCTCGCAATCCTTCAAAGCTTGACCTCTCCTGCTTCCTACCAGCCATGCAGCAGCCCCTCTTCCTAGGTGGTATCAGCTTCTGGCAGGATTTAGGTATTCTTACCAACATCTGGCAACATCCTTAGAGGGGTTCCCAAAGCAAGACCCCTTCCCACCTCACTCTTGCTACGGCTCTGTCGGGTTCTGTTTAGCTCTCTGGCCGTCAAAGGGAACTTAATATTTTTTCCAGCTGCAGAAGTTTAAGGCTAATATTTTTCAAAATCAGGCATTTAAAATAAGGCAACTATATTTAGCAGCTAATGACTGCTAGGCTGAATTCTGCAGTCGACCCCCAACAAAGGCTCGGTTGGTGTGGATTAGGGCACTTCCACAGTTCAGCACTGTTAGCAGAGACTGGTTTGCCCAGCTGGTGTAATCAGACTTTCACTTTACTGAGTAACAGTGCTGCATCACCAAGGACCCAGACATTTATCACCATAAAGTAGATACATACACGTGGACTTCGAAAATAGAATTTTTCAGAAATTAAAGCACTATACAAGAGTTGCTATCCTGAGTTAGACCTGAAGTCCACTTAACTCTGCACTTTCAGTCCAACAATGGGCACCTGGGGATGTGTAGGCAGAGTACCAAAATGATGGCACTTATTGAATAACCCTTCCTCAACATACCTTTCTACCTTCCAGGACCAGATGTAGCCTTTAGATCGTGCCTGTTTCCTCTACTGCTCTTCTCTCTACCTCTTCTAACTCTCCTGTATCATTTTTGAGACGAGCAAGTTGCAAACAGGATTCACCAAACCTTTAAAGAATGGCCATTTTATATTTTTTATTATTTTGTCTGTTCCTCTGCCGCTAGTTTTGATCTGGACAGCACCCAGCAAGCGTGCTGGTGTTCCATGGAACTGAGCACCATCCCGGCACAGACCTTTCTCTGAGTGGAAGTCCTTCAGGGACAGCCACACGCATTTGTCTGCCTTTAAGGTTATTTGTCCTATATGTACATTTATTCTGTAAATACCAACTTTGAACACCCTTTGAGCTCATCTGGCTTTTAAATGTTACTTGTGTGATCCTGCTGCAGCTCTTTGCAGGGAGTTTTAGACACATTAGCCTTTATAAATCTTCATTCTTCACAGTTTTATTCAACTAACTAATCACATTCCTTTCGAGAAGTTTTATAAAAATGCTGAGCATCACAAATCCCAGGACAGCCTTTGGGGCACCCTGCTCTTTCTTTACTGTAAATTTAACCACTTGATCCTCTCAGTCATTCAAGCAGGTGCTAACCAGTGAGGTAATCTCTTCCTTCACATAATTAAAATTTGTTAAACTTTGCCTAGGCAACTTCTCAACAGCTTTTTGCAAACTGAAGTAGAAAGTATTTGAAATTTTGCCCTCCTCTAGCACAATCCATCTTAACCCTTCCTGAATTAGGAATTTAAAGGAAATTTCTTTTCAAATTAGCAAAGCTGTGAGAGGGGAAAAAAAAAAAAAATCAATGCTGTAAACAATTTCAATTTATGGATTTCCTCCTCCTACCCGAGGCTCTATCTACATCAGAAAGTAGTGGAGGGCCTCAGGAACGTGTTTTTATAGAGACCTAGTAGGTAGCAAGGTCCCAAAAGACACCCAATGTGTGTTTGGATGAGGGCTGCTTTGGACTGCGTGGTCACTCTTGCCTGGACCCTGGGACAGACTGCCCGTTAGTACTGGCAAAGTATCGGGCACAGCCCCAGGCACACCCTTCAGCTCAGTTCCAAAGGGATTCCGTTTTCAGGCTCCCAGACTGTTACAAGACACAAAGCAAAGAACAATTAAGCTTTTGAAGTACATCTTTCAGCCCTTCCTGCTGAAGCCTGATCCAAACAAAAACTCTAATGAAGATACACTCACTGTAAAAAGCATAAGAGCAGAAGATTTTCCTTCTATTATACTAATCATAAATAATGTCATTCCTTCCTCGTAAAATAAATCTGTACACACTCCTTTAAACTTTTGAAATCTATTATTAATATCCTTTAGAATACAGAAGAGCTGAAATCCTATGTATTAAACTTCTGTATTTCTTCACTGATGTCTTCTAAAGGGGTTAAGCATAGAAGACAAAGAACAGCATCCCAGTTACATTTGGAATAGTGTGGGTAAATGAAGCAACAGATGGAAAATCAAAATCTTGATTTTTCTGGACCTGTTTCAAGTTCCAACACTGACAGCAAGTTCTTGGTCCACCTTTGTGAAACTTCTGTGCAAAAAGATACAACAGGCTTTGTGCCTTTCTCACAATTTTTTATCAGTATGTTATTATTAGAGAGCCAAAATGTATGCATAGGAATGCAGAATTTGGATGAAGGTGCAGATTCTACTTTTCAAGGCCTGTGTGCCAAGATATCTCAGAGCTGCAAAGAGAAGTGTAAACAACCTCAGCTCAGTGCGTGTCACTTCCCTGCTCTCGCCAGCAAGGGGCAGACAACGCACATTTTATTCGTGTTTCCCTTTTTCCCTCTATTTAACTTCAACTTAGAACTTTCCAAGTTTTTACAATAAATGGAGTCTGACAGTTTTAGTTTATTTTAGCAATAATCACAAGACGGTTTTTTCTGCAAATACAATAAATGTTATCCAAGAGCAATTTGGAGCAATCAGTATTGATATTTATACCATGTGTGTTGATTGAAAAGCTCTTGGCTGTAAGAATGGAATATGAATCTATCCAGAATGTATGAATATCTTCTAATGTATGCTCGTGTGGGAGCTATAAAACTGAGTTTATTATAATTAGTGGAAAGATACTCTTGTTATGAACTAAAGAGAGGAAAGAAAGAGATACCATCAGTTGGAGCAATTCAGCTAACTTTTCTCAATCTGTTCTTTGATGCTCTTCTGTTTATTACGATACACTGATCTTCAGCAATTCAAAACCTTTCTGCAATCTCATTATGATTTTTGGAGTGTGAGAGAAAGGCTTCCAAAAGGATAAAAGAACCTAATCGGTAACCATGAAAAAGAAAAAAACTTGTACCCAAAAGGCCAACGCTACAGAGAATATTAAACTTTGCATCTTCAATAGGTCAATTTCTTTGCAGAAGAAACTATGGATTGAACAACTCTAAAAACGTCTTTTAGGTTATTCATTCTGCAGAAAAAAAACCCCTCCGAGGTCACGGCAGCCAAGAAATTTAAAAGTAATTTAAGAATTCTGCTACTGACATGGCACTAATACCCTTCACACACGTGGACACTTTATTCATTAGATGGTTCTTCTCGTGGAGAACTATTGTTGTGGGCTAGCAGGAGTCCCAAAGACCAGATGTGACGCCAGTGAGAAATCTGCATGAGTAATGTCTGTGTAGAAGGATCCTGAATAAGCTCCTGGCAGAACATGGAGAAGGCAAAGACTTGTCCACTGGTGCTTCACTCAGTGAAACCCACAGGGCAAACACATCCTCTGAGGAGCAGCCAGGGGGAAGGGCAGCGAGGAAGGGGTGCCGCAGATCCAGCCAAGTTTTCCCTGCCTCTACAAGAAGGGCTCTCATCATTACTTTTGCAGGTCTGATCATTCACATCGGGTTTTATCAGCATTCACAATGAAGTTCTCATCCTCCTACGCTGCAAATGGACATAATTTTGTGTCCCACCTACCAGACAAATGTATCAGCATAAGGTGCTATTAAATTCAATCTTCTGAAGTCAGTGGTTTATTACTTTCCATTAAGGAAAGGAGAACAGGAAAACTCTGCTTACATCATCGCAAAAGTTTTTCTGTTTCTAGATTTAGTGACATTTTAAGACATGCAAGCTCTATTTTATTCACAAACAGTAATAGTTACTTCCTTGGCAATGACAGGAAATAAAGCAATTAGATAAATCATTTTCTAAGTCAACACTGGTGTCTCAGCATAACTAAAGTTTGGCTCACCAATATATACAATTCTAAAGCATTTGGAAATCTACAGTCCCATGTGAAAATATTAATTTATATTTAAATTGCTAACTGCTTACCCATCCTAACGATATTAATATTAACAGTGTGACATGAACTCTCTGCTGAATTTGAGATGTAGGTCAGTTATACGTGGAGTTGCCAAACTATAGTTGGAAAATATTACTTCATCAAAGAATTAGCCTTGGTACAACGGTGAATAGCAGAGCCACATGTCCTAAGATATGTCAGCCTGGCGCCACTATTGTATGCAGAGCTATTTGCATATATATATTTCTATCACTACCCTGGTTCAGTATCAACACCCTCTGATATGCATTTCCCAGCACATAAATGTGAGCAGCAAACTGGCTGCTCTGAGGTCGCTCTCTGCACTCACTTGCAAGGTTCGTGGTTATTTGCACTTTCACACATCATCTTCACAAAAGGCTGAGCTCAGCTTATTGAATGTTTGACAGAATATCGCTGCTGTGACTGAAATCTTACACTTCAAGCTTCACAGATAGCAATGGTAAGATTAAAAAGAAAATATCTACCTTTCCAACAAAGGGCTAGAAAATAAAATGAAGCAGTGAACTGCTTAGTGCACGTTTATTCTGATTAACATTATTCCTCCTCCACAGATGTTGAGCTAAAAAATATCTGTGTTCTCTCATAGCTCGGCACTTCTCTTTGTTGCCTCACTGCAGCTGCAGACTGATGAATCTAAAAGGTGAGTTTACTTCACCGTCAGGTTTAAAGTTCTATTAAGCTACGGCTGGAGATTTCATTTTCAGTTTTAACAGCAGTCTAGACAGATGTGCATCTCCGACAGGGATAAGGAAAGCTCTTTGATGAGCAAGTCAGCTGGCCGTGCTTGCTATTGCAGCAAGATAGCCCCGCACTCTGGTGGGCTTTAAGCTCGAGTGGAGCCCTAGACCACTTCTTGGAAAGAAAGCCCATTTAAAGGAAACTCTGAACATATAGATGTGCATGTAAATTGAAGTGACAGGCAGAAAATAAGTAGGACTGGTGTGGGTGACATGCCTAATAAAAAAAGACTAATGATCAATGATTTTCTGCCTTCACTGGTAATTTATTTCAAGATATAAGGTAAATTTTTGATTCCAGCATTACAAGCAATATCAGTGCAGTTCTTGCTTACCTTTCACTGGACATTCAATCATAATATCTGCTCCGATTCTTGCCACGATTGTACCTCCAACAACTGCCGAGAAACTGCTGGCTTCCAGATTTGTCATGTTTAACACAGAGGACAAGATGACAGGCATCTCTTTGAAATTAAAAGGATAGTAAGTGTGAAAAGCTTTATTTAATTTTAAACATAGATCCTGCATTTAAATTCATCATGTTTGGAACAGAATTCAGTCTGAAAAGCAGCAGCCAGAAAAGACAAGGGGGATAGATATAAGCAGACTGAGTTCACACCTGTTGTGGTTTTAGAGCAACAAGACCGTCTTACTGCTGCCTATTAAATCAGGCACAGTTTCATAGGTTGCCAATAAAAGAAGCTACTTCACATTGCAGTGGGCATGGGTGTTCATACGCATATGTTTATACACACATACATATATATGTGTGTGAGTGTGGGTGTGTATAAAAGCCCAGTTCTGCGGAATGCCACAGATTTACCTGCACGCAATAGCAGTGATGTTTCCATATCAAAACCAGAGTCATTAACAACCAGGCATCCATAGGCACCAAGTTCCTTTTGAGTAGGATTCCGAATCTGCACTTTTCCAGCGGAGTCCAGGATCACCCTGCACAATAACCAAGGAAATACAAGGGTTACTACCCGGGGACAAACCCAGCTGAATCCCTTTGCACGAGTTACAGATACAGCAGCAACACTCCTTTCTAGGAGCTTGCAGTTCCAGAGCAGCACAGGCAGTCACAGCTCTGCCTCCTCTCTGGTGACAGAAGGGGAGCGCTCAGGGATACACACAGGGAGGATTGTTCAGGTCTCCTTCTCCTACAGAGTCGTGTCCTACTTGCAGCCCTTTGAAGGACAGTGCATTTGCTACCACGAACCAGGATCCCCTGGGAACAACAGTGTGAATAAATCAGAATACCACAATTAACAGTATTAGGCTTGGCAAAAAATCAATCTCTCCAGAGCAAGCTTGGTTTTCAGCAGGATTGGGAAATTCGCAAATCTATGGCCTGATCTGACTTTCAAATTACTATGGGGTTGAGGCTTTTTTTTTTTTTTTTTTAAAATATCATCATTGAAGCTAAAATCTTCCACCAAAATCTCACAGGTGCCTTGAATACCTTGCCTGCCCTCTGAGGGGCAAGGTATTAGAGACAGAATCCCGGGCTGGGGAAGAGGCTGAAAATAACTTTTCTCCCTTGTTACCTTTCTCAGCACTAAGTTACACGACCTGCCATCCACTCAGCACACCCCAAAAACCTGCAGCTGGTGTTTTCCCACACTGAGCGCACTCACACAATAGATTAACGAAAAATTATATTAAAAATACTCATGTCTCAACAAAACGTGCACCTCGTGCATGGCTCAAGTACATCCTTCTTTACAGACCTGACAGATAAAGAACCATTGGCCTCCTCACGCTCTTTTTCAGATGCAACGCTATTTACATCCCTGGCTTTTGGGTCTACATACGTATATGTGGATTTGTGTATAAGAAACCTTGCTGGGAAAAAAAATCAGGAAATAAACCTACTTTGCTAATTTATGCCTTAAGTGCAAGAATATCAGTCTGGGCTAAAATTAGGAAGCAAACATACTCGTGAATAAACAAAACACCACCATGTCCAAAGAAATCAAAGTATCACTCGCTACAAATTAATGGAAAATTATGCGCATTTCACAAAGTAAACATAACTGGTGGGAGCTACATGGTTCCAAAAACATTTGCACATTTTAAAATGGCTTAGTTTTGGTGTCTTTGCTTTAATTGATAGCCCTGCAGAAGTATATTTTTCTTGGCAGTGCATTTAATCAGTTAAATATGTTGAGAAATATCCAAAAGCGCCTTTATCATTTCAGAACCGGTTTTTTCATTACTCAAGAGCTAGCTGTAATTCCAAGAGGCTCACACACAAGGTTCATATTAATATTACCAGGTGAGCTTCTAATTTATCAGCACTGAAGTAGAAGTGTTTGCTCAGTCTTGAGCAAATATCTGATTGTAACAAACTCTTACTGCACTCGTTTGTCAGGTCTCAAATGTGTAATACAGGTTCTTTATTATTTTGAATTTCACTGTCCTCAACAGAAAAATTTAAAGTACTGAATAAAATCCATAAAAGCTCATTTTCTTTCTTTTTCAATTGAAGCTATGCAGCTCCAGTTATACCTAAAGTGTGTTGAAGAATGGTGAGGGTACCAATGATACTTTCCCTTCTTAAAATGAGTAAGAGCTATGACTTCTTTTCATCTATACCATGGCAGATGTTTTTAATGTGTTCCCACTGTATTTAGTATCTGAATGAATCCAATAGCCTCTCTAATTTGAGGGTTAATCTGCTCTTTTTCTGACACAGCTGAAGTGATTGAGGCAGATCAAAAAATACAGCCAGGACATCCAAAACACTTCACCTTATAAAAAGAATCAATCCTCCTATGTAATATCCTGGAAATGGACAAACACTTGGACGTCAGTAAAGCCAAACAATGTGACAGACACTCGAAAGAATCAAAATAAATTACTTAACTAAAAAGATGGAAGGCCCAATGGCCATGCTTATCTCATTTTTACAACAGTATGTTCTAATATTGCACAGCAGGGTGGGTTTTTTCCATCGATAGGGACATAATAAGTCATTCAAAAGTGAAAGAGAAGCTATTTACTCACTTCTCAGAGGCTTTTAATGTCTCGCCATCTTTTGTCCAAGTATATTTCACTTCACTAATACCAGCTGTTTCACACAGTAGATTGACAGCATGAGTATTCTTGGTCAGAAAAACTGTATTTCCAATTCGTACAGTTACTGTTTTGTTGAAGGAAACTTGAGGAATTCCCTTTTGCCTCATAATAACTGGAACCTTCTGGTCAAACATTAACTTATCAACCGTTTTCGTGCTGAAACGTTCAGATTCGTTTGGCGATTTGCCTGTGAGTTTTGAGGCCACTTTCTCATCCTGGGCCCCCTTCCATTTTTCAGTAGTTGGTGGTGGAGGCCTGGATAACTCAGCAATCAACTGGTAAATGACCTGGGACGCCAAGTCATCGCTGACTTCTCCAGTTTCAATGAGCTGACTCATGTTCCTCATGAGCTCCTCAAACTGAGCGGTGTCCATGCTGTAGGCACCTTGGAGAACTGCAGCCTCCAGGCGTTTGTTCCTGAACTCACGGGAGCTGAAGTCTTCTGCTGAATTGCTCCCAAAGCTTTCAAGGTTTCTCAGGAACGGCTGGTCACTCACTTGCCTGTCACCCAGGTAGAGCTCGTTCTTCTTGCTCCACATTTGCCACATTTTGCTCATCTTGTGCCACTTGGCCCCGAAGCTGTTGGCCTCGTTGTGATCTGGGTCACTGATCTCGCTGGGCTGTTTTCGAAGGGGCGGGGGTTCGATGAGCCTGTTGTCAGTCCCGATGAGTTTGAGCACGAAGGTTTCATGCACAGGGCCTGCGATGCACCGGTACACACCGATATCTGTAGCTTCGAGACAGTGGATTTTCAGCGAGCCTGACTTAGTGATGCCAAGCCTTTTGGAGTTTTGTAAGTGTTGTCCGTCTTTCTCCCAACGGATAAGGGACTTCTGGAACCTTCGCACAGGGCACTTAATTACCACAGATGTTTTTGGGAGTAAGTAGGCTCGGCTTCCTATGGTAAAATTAATGCGCTTCTCTGGCCTCGTCTGAATATAGACGCGGTGAATGCTGACAATCTGAGGTCCGTGGGCAGAAAACTTTGCTGGAAGTTTGGGCTTGATCTCTGCAAGAAAACAAAGTGTTGAAAAGCGTCTAGTCATTGGCAGTCATGCTTACACAATCTGCTTTTCACAGAATGCTTGAAAGAGCTTTCCCTGACTTTGTTCGAGTCAGACTGCAACACACAGAGCTTTTATCCGAGTCACAAAAATGCAAAAAATATGAACAACATGAAACCATAACATTCCCTTGCTTCGGCCAAGAATTCTATTGCTTCTTCCCCGAATCTCCTAACAATAAAAGGATACAGGTAACATACCTATGTGAAGGATATAGATGGTGCACACATATATGAAAATATATATACACCTATTATATATTACTCCATATAGATGTCCCTATTATGGTTTCGTTTCCTACTGCTGCCTCAGAAAGGCTAGGCATGATGGAAACGAAAAAACTGAATTAAAAAAATGTGAACACATTATCACTTTCCCCACATTTGAGCACCGTTGAGTGCAAAATGACCTGAATAAAACAAAATCTATCCAAAAAGTAAGGCTCCCCTTGACTCTTACTTAAAATGTTGGCTGGCTGTGCTGGTTGCCTGAGTCAAGCCAAACTGATAGCAACGCAGGAGGTGAAAGACACAGTCAGTGAAGACACAGTACGAGCAACAGGCAAAGCCACCCTGTAATCATAGGCTGAGGGTAATTCATTAGGGCTGAAAGATGAGCTGCTGACAGTGTTGCGCCAAGAAAGTGGGGAGGGAAGGGAAGAAAGAGAGAAATAAGGCATAATTTTGAGAGGCTGAATATAGTGATCAGATGAATTGACAAAAGCAGGCAATAACAGCAGAAAGCTCCGTGCAGGCTGGGTACGGAGACACTGGGTGTTGTGAAGCTCCTCCTGCACCGAACTGCGGGCACCTGGATGCTGGAAGGTTTTTGGGAGCTGCCTGGATGAGCAGCACCACAGGCAGGTCTTTCCCAGCAGAGCTGGGGAGGCAGAGGGGGACTGCAGTGTTTTGGATGCCACTGTGCTGACTCACTGCTGGCGGGCACCGTGCCCGCTTTGATCAGCAGAACTAACCCGGCTGAGGGCAGAGGGCAGGGAGGAACAGAGCGCTGCAGGAGCAAGGGCACGCACCCCCGAACCCTTCCACGCCAGGTCGAACTGGCCACACGGGAAGAGTCGGGAAACGACGATGTTGGTGCTAGAAATCAGCCCGGTTGTGTTTGGTGTGTTTTGGCAGGCGACAGAGAGAAAACTCAGAGCCTGCAGAACGAGCTGACGAGCCAGGAAATGGACACACAGATCACAGCACTCCTCAGCTTGTCTGAATCTGAAATCAGTAGTGCTTTTCCACTTGGGAGGTACTTAAATAAAAAGACAACTACACTGATGGCACACAAATGATACCCGGAAAGCTGCATATACATGTGCTCCAAATATGCTGCGAAGAAATAGGTGAAAAGCTAAATGCTTCAAGCATTCAATAAGTGTTTACACTGTAGGAACTACACCCTGGAGTGCGTTCTTATGCTTATAAAACAAAATGGTTATTTTCAGTGTTTTGGGTAATGAGTTCAGACCTGTGGGGATATCATGGTTTCATAATTACACAGCATTTAAATCGGGATTCATTATCCACATACAAGGTTCCCTCAACCATTTCACATGGTACAACAATTAAATTGTTTTAGGCCCTCAGTTTACTAAAATTATTAAAGTAGCATCCTGGTTTTAATAAGTTATTGGGCCCCAAATATTTATTTTCAGGAAAGCGTTCCAGTATTAAATCTTCCATTTCCAAAATCCGACTTACAGACACAGTAAGTGTAACTTTAAACACACAAATTAAAATACTTCAGGCTGTGGTCTGTTTACACTAGTTCTTCCAACTTAGAATTAAACCCAGTGCATACTTATAAATATGTTAACAAGTCTCATCCATTTCATGTCTTTAAAAAAGACAGACCACTAACTCCCATTAGCAGTTCAACACTAAAGGGTGTGTGTATTTTTACTGGTGACTGGTGAGCAAGGCTGAGAGTGAAACAAAGTTCAGAGCTGTGGATGGCAGGCCATATAAACACATAAGGTCATATGAATGTATGAGGCCACGTAAATGTGCATTCTCTAGATCCTTAGCGTCATTCAGTCTTGCAGCTGCTGAGGTAATGGACTGTTTGGGAGAGTAAAGGTAAACCTGAAGGAATATATGCTGGAGCCCTTGGACCTCATTATCACCTGATACAAATCCATCTGCATCTGTGACCTGTAATGGTCCTGAACAGCTTCAGCTGGGTTTCAGATCCTGGTGACCCCAGGGCTAGACTGGTGTTATTTCCTATTTCTCAGAGGCCAGAGTCAAGAATGTTTCTACTTAATAAGCACTACTAAGTCAGAAAACAGCTACGATTACCAGACTCAGGGTAAAAGATTAAGTCTAAAATGACTCAGCACTGTCATGAGGCAGGAAAAAAGACACTCATGTGAGCCACAGAAGCATCACCTTGAGAAAAGACATTTAGAAACTGCTCTCCAAGGCAAGAACCTCCAGCAGCAGTCACACCTCACACCATGCTGCTCCTCACCCATCCTCATCATTCCTCGTCCTACAGCCACGCTCTGTTCCTGCCTTCTACTCACTCCCCCTTCAAGGCAGCCTGAGCCCTTGGCTGCAGGAGGAGGAGATGCCTCCTGCATGTTCCTGGGAATCCAAAGCCTGATGCTGTCCCAGCCCTGGCTCCTTCTGCAAGACCCAAACAGGAACTACAGGTATGGACCAGCCTCACGCCTTCCCCTGCCCTCCTGCTGCACAGCGGGAGAATCGCCAGGCAGATCTGAGCTGCAAAGGCTTCCTTGCTCCAAAGGGTCATGGAAATGGAGGGAGAGAACAATAATTCTCTTTATGACTTTGATCTGCACCCATTCTGGCCAAAGGTGTTCCCTCTGCAGCCCAGTGTGCTGCTCTCTAGGCGCTGTGCTGGAAGCTGACAGGGTAACATCAATATCAGTCTGAGCTAAGCAGTTTGCAAACCAGCCCCACTGCCATTCAACTATCCACAATTAATTAAATTCAGATAGATATGCAGCTCAAAATATTTTATTAAACCTTATGCCAAGGACATTCCTGAAAGTCCACAGGGCTTTATTTAAGTGGAGTTTTGAACCTCAGGATTTTGGCATGTTAATCTGAAGTGCAGGCCAGGAAAAGAAGTTTCATATTATGTATGAATCAGTAATTATTCTATTTCTTGTTTTGTTTTGTGAATAATTTTTAAAGCAAAGCTTCAAAATGTATAAAGTAGCTATTTCTTCACAGCACTACAAGTTGGGTCAAAACGTGTCTATCTCTGACCTATGATCAAAACCAGGCCCTTGAGAAAGACTTTTTGTTTTCCCCCAGCTCAAAACTAAAAGCTCTTTTTATTTCCTTTCTTCTCAGCACCCTGCTCCCCAAACCAGCAAACCAATACTCTCCTTTATAAAGGAAAGGGAGCACAGGTTCAGACATAAGGATCCTGCATTTAGAACTGCCTATTCTAAGTTAGCTTGTGTAATTGAACATACTCTGTATCAGAGAGGTTTCTCTATGGGTGTTAAACACACAATTAGGGCAACTACCGTCAGTATCAAAACCCACTTGTGCCCAAATTGTACAATTCCTACAGAAAATCTGTCTGAAAAGGTTCTTATATAGACAGTAATAAAACATCAGATTTTTTGAAGAATGTCTGTACTGTCACCACTCCCTGTGCAGCTAATGAGGCCAGGATTCTAATTTTTACAAGAAAAGATAGAAATTATACCTAAAATTATCACTGGCACAGAGTTTCAGGTTTTGAATTCCACCATGTTAAGCAAAATGTTCAGTATAGTACAAATGTACAATGAAAAGACAAGGCAGCAGAACTGGATTCTTATCTTTTCTAATGTCCTTTGTAATTTATGGTAAATTTATTAATTTTTCTTTTTTTTCCCCCAGTTGGAATAATGTAAATGATAAAGGAAAAATCAGATCAAATTGTGCATAAGAATGAAGGTGAGAGGTATGTGCCATAATATATCCAAAAACTACTTCTTGAGATCATAACCTTTGTTTCTGAGCGGCAGAAATAAAAATAAAAACAATCCTATTACTGGTACAGCAACTATGACACTCTGTGGCAAGTTATGTTGTGATAGTACAGGGAGATGAGTGAATTAATGTGAACACAGATTTCTCTTTATAAATAGATCATTCCAAATCAGCCAGGAACCAGATAAAGTAACATACTTACTGTTGCAGGCACTCATCTGACAAGGCCTTTCAAGCAGTGAAGGAGACAGAGCACCGCACACTGATCCATTTAATGTGACATATTGGCCCTTTGCTGTTAGGTTTTGGCAGGAAAGTTTCCTTCTCTGGATTCCAACACCGCAGCTCACCGAGCACTGTGAAAGGAAGGATGCAGTCAAGCTAAACTTGGTGCTCCGCACCACACATGCTAATTTTAAACTAATTTGTTTTGTGGTGGGTTTTTTAATATTTTTTTTTTTTAATTTTTTAGTTCTGACAGAGTACACACACACTGCTTCATAGGAATCCTTGTGTTATCTAGTTATTAAACTCTAATATTAGTTATTAAACTCTCCATTTTTCCAGGCAATAAGAATATAAGACAGACAGTCTTTCCAGCAAGCAAGGCAGGAATTAAAATAACATGACAGTATTTAGGTCCAGCTATGGGCAAAACAGAGCAATGAGATCTGGTATCCGAGAGAAACAATTCAGCAGGTTCTAAACAGTCTCTGCCAAGTCTCTCAACCCTCTTTCTTAGGTTGTATCGCATGAACCTGTAATTGTGGCTTCTAAATTCAATTTTCTAAATCATTTTGAATGGGGAGTGGCAGCAAGCTTGCACTAAACAGGAAAGGAGGAGGATGTATTGCAGAATAATGCAAAGATTTGCTTTTTGGAATCTGTACCACGTCTGGTTGAAAGCATGCAGGTCATCACAGCCTGTCCTTCAGTGACAAACACTGCCCAGGAGGGGGTTTGTGATCAGTCTGGTTGCAGGCAAGGATGCACAGTTTAGTTCAATACAGGCCTTGTGAAAGCTCCAGCTGCCCTGGCAATTTACTGCTCCAAACTGCTCGTTCACCCAGGCAGAAATCTTCAGAGCTTTTGTTGGAATGGAGGGTTTTGGTTCACCATTCTTGAGGTTTGCTCACCTTGGACCATTCTCCAAAGACCAGCTGGGGAGGACAATCAACTTTTGCACATGCTTTACTAGTTGGCAATTTGGGCTCTTGGCAGGTGTCATCAGGGTGTTTCAGGAAACTTCCATCTGTCAGCAGCTGCTTACAGGACACTTTGCGGGTCTGAATCCCTCCTCCACAAGTACGTGAACACTAAGGAGGAGAAGAATTAAACACAGCATTTACACCTGCATGGACATCTGTGCTCTTGAAAAACGACATCTACTTTCAATGAAAAATCAAGCAGCACAGAAAATTAATCTGTTAAAATATTTAATATATTAGAGATGAGGAGAACTGGAGTTCAAAAGTCAAACATACCACCTGAATGCAGGCAAGTAGTAGAAATCTTGGAGAAAAACATGCATCTTACGTGTAAGTCTATGTCCCCCACCAGTTAATACAGCAAAAAATAAGAAAAGAAGGTTACAGTGTTTAGAGGGCATAGGGAGAGAGATGATGTATGGAATAAGTGGTATCCAGCTTCTGAAATCCTAATAAGGACTTACACCTCCTCCTGTGACTACTCACTGGCACAGGAGTCTAAAGCTTTCGGGTTAGTTTGTTCTAATGGTGTGAGTTGAAACACCTACAGAAGGTTGGGAGCTGCCTTCTGTGCTGGAGAGCTTCAAGTCCCTGGCCAGAGGAACACGTTTAAACCTTTTCTGTGACCCAGCCATACCTGTTGCCATTCCTCAGCGTGCCAAGCAGGGGGACAATCCATCTGGTTACAGGCTTGCAAAGAATGAGGCTTTGGGTCTTTGCACTCCTGGGCAGCAGGAGCGGATCCCCCGGGCTGCTGGCAGGACACGTCCCTCGTCTGGATCCCGACCCCGCAGGTCGCCGAGCAGCGGCTCCAGGGGCCGCTCTGCCACCTGTCCCAAAAACACAGCCAAAAGCTCACCTTTGGCAACCGACCTCGCACTGGGGAAGGAGCAGCCATGCCCAGACAGAGCCTAGCACAAAGCACAGCCGCAGGCATAGCTATTGATCCATGGCTGAGAACATCCCTTTGGTTCAGCTGGAGCGCAGAATTATCAACTGGGTTTATAAACTTGCAGGTAACAAGCAAATGCAGGGTTTATTAACAATAAAGTAATAAACAGTCATTTTCAGACAAAGTTAACTCCAGTATTTACCTTAAGACTGCTCCTCTTAAAAAAAAGCCTGTTGGCAACCTGCCAACGTTTGCATTTATAAATGTAAATATGTAAATAGACCTTTCTCATATTTACAAAACTTCCTTCAAATGTGTATATGTTTTCCATAAAACATCCTGTTCTTGTTAACTTCCTCCCTACATTTAAGCAAGAGCAGGTTCCTGCAAACACATAGAAACAATTTCCAAAGGATCTGGGATGTCGGAGATCAAAAATGGGTAAATAAGGCAATATACATCAAAATTTCACATATGGCCCTTTCAAGTGATCAAATGACCTAGAGGTTTTCTTGGATTTGGGCTGGGTTTGTTCTTTTCCCAGAATCTCCAAATAAACGTAAGAAGCATTAAATTAAGGTCCCTTTAAATCATGATTTCATTTTTTTTTTTCATTCAGAAAAGATAAAAAGTAAATATTCTTGGGGGATTTTTTGTGACATATCCTCAAAATTTTCCTTCTACCGCTAGGAGAGTTAAGGCTCTTTTTCCAGCTCTGGCAGGTATTCAGCACAGAAGAGATTCATTTCAGAAAACATCCCCTATTTCACCAGTGAGATACGAAGAGTAGAAAAGGAGTGAACAAGACCAAAACAACACCCCAACCCCAAAACCTTGTTGAAAAGAGAAGCAGTGAAATTTCATCCCAAAGCATGACCACAGTCCTGCAGTCTGAACCCTTTCTGAGAAAGCCAATGTTAATTCAAGCCCCATTAACCCTTCCTTTGCCACCACATGATTTCATCGCTGCAGGGTACCTCGGGGGGCAGAGCTTCGTGTTGCAGGTCCGAGTCATTGGGGGCGGCCGCTTGGAGTTGTCACACAGGGTTTCATTGACACCTCGTTTTGTCTCCACGTGCAGACACATGGCAATGGCTTCCTGCGTGCCTGCATCCGAAAGGAAAACACTCATGAAACAGCGAAGGTGGAACAGATTTCTCTGGCTCTCACTCCTGAATAATACTCAGCAAAAAAGCTCTGAGCACTGAATTAGACAGCAGGCTTAGAAGTAACATCCCTAGCAAAAAGGAACACAGTTTACGTATTTAATGCTCGAAAGACATTTGTGAATTGTATCTTAACTTTACTTCTGTGATATTGAAAAGGCTTGATTTGACATTCTACTTCTTTGAAAACCAAAAAACAAAAAAGAGTTTCTGTCAAGCCACTACCAGAGGCTGCATCTGCTGGTTCTGTAATGGTCCTAAGCTGACTACTACGTTCATTGCCAAAATCAGGGTAAAAGCAACTCCTTCTCACTTACCTTGCCTTTAATAAAGAGCTAAAGATCTGCAAAAATTGCTATAAAAATGCAGAAAACTTGCAAAGCTCTAGGCAGGAGAAATGTTGTGTGTTTAGTCAGCCATTCTCAGTGGCCAAGAGATGCAATGGTTTTGCTGAAGGCAGCAAATCTGACACAGCCTAAAGCTTTCCTCACTCTTTACCATTCTTGGCACCTTCTGATCTGCAGCTCTTGCTACCTGGATCTTATTACTAAAGCATGGAAGATTACTAATGCTCAAATTTCTATGAGTCGAAATGAAACGTAATAGAAGTTTCCTTTAGAACAAGACGGCTTAGTGAATACACATTCTGTGAACTACTTCTATTTTAAACCTATGCAATTATCCAATTTTATATATCATATTTTTTGGTATGAAAGCCTTGCTCAATTTCAAAGCTCACTCACATGCACATTAAATACAAGAAGGTTATGATGTGCCTGGGGGATTCTGTGTATCTGGGATGTTCCACACAAGCAACGCTAATGAGCAAAATCCTATAGAACAAAAGAGCTGAAATCCTAAAATACCTGTATTGTTTCCAGGTAAAAATGGCTCTTGAAGAGTTACAGTTTCATAGAATTTAAATCCATTTCCTTCTTATCCATCACTTATCTCCAGTGATTTTGTAAGGACACTGCTGACTATCAGCCACTCTGATTCCAGTGGACTGGAATACCCAACCCCAGGCCAGTATTTCTACCCTGTACACAAGCACTGCCACTTTTTTTATAAACCAAAGATGTTCCCTCCATCTATAAACGATTTTGACTCAGTCCAGTGTATCAGCCAGCCTAGGCCACCATCCCACTTGAGCCAGTCCAACTACTTCAGACACCTCAGCAGGGGCAAACCAGCAGCGATTTTCAGAACAACAGAGACTCTGATTTCTTTCAGGCTCCCTGGTACACCTCGAGATCCCCTCTGGGACTCATTTGCAGTTCAGAAAGACCTTGTTATATAAATGTTTTGACTACATCTACAAAGTGATGAGTTTTTATAGAACAAAAGACCTGACCTTAAATATGAGTGACAACCTATTCAGTTCTCTTGTCTCAAAGTACTGATAATCACATTAACATAGAACACACGCATTGTGGGAAAACTATTTTACTAGTCAGGCTGAGAATAAATGTTTAACAACAAATACCATGATTGTAATGCAGACATGAAAATGCCCGAAGACAACAAAGCAATAAATATCTTTTTTGTTACAAAGTAAGGGAAACAAAAGTTTTCTTTCCAGTCAGTCCTCAAGTGTTCGCTTAACAGGAGCAGCTTCCCTTTCCCCTTGCATAGGAAATGCACATTTGACTGTCTACAGGAGAGAAGGAAGTGTTTAGAGTTGGGTTCCGACAGAAAGAGATTTGCCTTAGCAGACAAGTAATCAAGTCCATGTCAAGCACCCATATAATCTATATTTTAGGCTAAAATCTACCCTGTGCTACCAAGCTTTAGCTTCGCTGACCTCTCTGTGTTCCGGTGAGAAAACCACGCTCCAAGGTGATGCTGCTGCTCTGGAACAGGATGCAATAGATAGAATCATCTTAATATCTCACACAAAGGAGGGGAAATTCCCTTCAGACCACCTAAACTGGCAATAATGTCATGGGAACTTTTTATCTTGGTGTTCCATAGGCTGAATTGGCCCGCCAAATGAACAAAAGACATGTCATAGCAGGTGATGGGGTCTGACCACAAATTGCCACCTGGAGTTCATTAAGCCATTCCTGCCTTGCAGCAGGACCTGCGTAGCTTTAATCACATTAAGAGAAGAAAATGTTGATGTATGGTGTGGTTTTCATTTGACTGAAGTACAGAGCACAAAGTGCATTAACAATTCTTCCCCACAGGGGCCTCAGTGAAAGAAAACTTCCACCATGTTTGGATGCTGTAAGCACAAAATAGATACTAAAGAGTTGTTAAAAACCTACCACGAAATCCCTTCCTGCTCCTCCATTCTCAGTTTGAGAACCCAATTCAATAAATAACTGCACTTCATTAATGTTACATTTGCTTGAACTTATCTGTCAAAATGTCTTCACAATTAATCAGATTTCTCACCCCAAACTATAGTTTTCCATTAGCTGGGAACTTCAATCGCTGATAAACTTATTCGATGTCGATTGGAAAATGGAAAAATCTATTATTCAAACAAGCAAAGTTTTATATGTATGACTTTCTTGGCTTATAATATAAACATAGTAGATAATTTAACTAAAACATTATGTATGCAGCAGGGAGCATTAAGTATTTTTACAGTAATCTGATGCACTATTGTAGTAATTACCCTACTATTCAGTGAAACAGAATATTTTCTATTTTAACCCAGCATTCAAACCACATACATTTACATTCTTTTACAATCTTTTCTGTGCGATGAAATACACAGTGCTTCAAGCTGTGTTAAAAGATCAAAATGCTTGAATTAAGCCCAGAATTTTTGTTCCAGCATTTTTAAAGTACGAAGAAAATGGGGGTGGAAAGCTGCTGTGCAAACATAAAGAAGGTGGATCTGTTCTCTATACCTGGAAGAGGAAGGACAATCGTTTGTTTACATCAGATAGTCTCAGTTTGGGGGCTTCTTAAAAACATGTACTGCAAGTTGAAAATAACGAAGAAGAAATGCCAAATTCTACATATCCTTGAGCCTCTCTGTGCAGCTATTTTATACTTCTGTAAGAGAGTAAACAACATCTGCAGCTAATGAAACAAATGATACGAGTGACCAGTTATCAAGGTGACTCCAACACAAGTTGGGAGCAAATTCTCTCAGCTTTATATGTGAGTTTCTGAACGGTCATTGTTTTTCTTAGAGCCCTTAAGTTTGGCTAGAATCCATCAATATTCTAAGAATCTCAGGTTTCTCATAAATAAAATGGTAAACTCTTAGCCCTTATGGTCCAGACAAAAGCCTGAAACTTGACTGCACCCTGAAGTTACCAAAGCCACAGAGGCTATAGAGGAAATAACAGAAAGTGCATATGTTATTTATTGCTTAATCTCATTATTTTTAGGCCAATGTAATGACTTTAGGTGGCCCAAATATTCATTTTTTAAGCATATGGAGTATAAATAATAATAGTAATTATGTTTAACCACGAAAATCTGCCTCTTGCAAGTAAAGGTATATTTAAACAAGAAAATGTGCGGTGATTTTTAAAATGGAAAACATCCCTTTAAAATATTGTTGAGTAGTTAAATGATTGACAACACTAAAGAAATGCTACAGATCACAACAAAAACATTTCTCTTCAGGCATACTTTATTCTCATAATGACTATTAATTCCCTACTGATAGTATTATGAAAATTAAACTTACGTCTGGGACTCTCACATCATGGCCAAAGTTCTTCAGATTTAAAAGAAAACAAAAACAAAAACAAAGAAACCCAAAAAAACATTCTGGGAAAACGAAGGCAATTTTTGAGACCCCCAAGCACACAGCTGGCTTATTTTCAGTTTGGGATTTCTTCAGGCACTGAATAAAAAACCAGATCTTTAGATTTCAGAATGGTTACAGAGCTTGCCACAGATATTAAAGGTGATGTCTTTATTTTATTTACTCTCATGGAAAGACTGATGAAGGAAGCATTAATTTTGCTAAGAGGCACAATACAACACGGCTGCTCTCAAAACCTCAACCTGTTTGGCTCTTCACGTGCTGTGTGAGAAGCCACAGAGGTCTGGTACAGAAAGCACACAAGTGACCCAAGCCTGGTGTGACTTTTGCTCCAGAACTGGAAAGATGGTGGTTGATAACACCTGGCAAATCACTCTCCGTAAGTCTAATACCCGAAAAACCCCAATGTTTCCATCTGCATTTTTTCATCTGCTTTGCAGAGGGACCAGAGGAGACTGAATTACAAGTCTAGTCTGTATGAGGATTAAAAAAAAGGTGCAAGTGACAAGCTCTGAAACAGAGATTCGGACTTTGCTCAAATAGTGGCTATAAAGCTTCCAGCCTACTTAGACCCTGCAGACTTTCCCCTCATTCAGAAAGAGTTAAGCACTAAGAAACGGGGGTAGGGAGTTCCGAGGATACAGAAATCCACAGGAATTTGTTTTAATAGCCACTGCTAGATGCATACATACTAGAGAAAAAGTACCTAATATAATTTACATTACACTGGGTCATTCCAAACTCAGACAACATTTATTTCTTGTAACGAAAGAGTTCATCTAATTGAAATGAGATTTGAACATAAAACTTAGCAGAAATGGATCAGCTCCTTTGAACTACACAATGGAAAAATAGTAGACAGTGAGATCATTAGTTAGTACATTGCAGTGAGTTGGAAACAGAAGAGATGTCTGGTTCCCTTAAAACTATTTATCGGCAGGTAATTTTTGGTCTGTTTGAAAGCCTTTGCCAAGGCAGCCAGAAGACCAGAGCTGATAGAAAGGAAAAATCACCTAACTAGCATAGCAACATGGGGGCTTCTGAAGCTGTTCATTGATAAAACACCCTGACAACTTCCCACATTTCCCAGGAGCATCACATAAGGAAAATGTCTAGACACAGTACCAGTGATACCACAGAAGTCTTAAAAACACAAACAGACACTGTCTTTCGAACTTCTTCAAGTGAGTCATTTCTACTGCATAGCAAACAAATTGTTGGATTACTATGAACGTCTATAGGACAATTGTGGGTCAGGGAACTTCAGAAATTCATGAGAGGGTCAGAAGTCAACAATAGAATTCATACTCAGCTCCCTCAGGAACAAAATTAAGCTGAACACGAGATTCTGCTCATCAGTCATTTTGAAGTTCCTTCCAATGAAACTGCTGTGTTCAGTACAGGCTCCTTAAATTACCATCAGCCTGCACACCAAGTGCAAGTTTTTATGGGGATGCTTCTGCATGGACAAACTCACCCTTGCAGATACAGAATGCAAACATGCACATGTGCAAAAGCAGGCAAAGACCAGAGATTATTTCAGGATATCTGATGATGTCCTCATAATTCAAAAACCTTGGCGTTTTAGAACACCTCTGGCAAAGAAATTGGTTAAAAAGCAGTCAAGTGGATTTAGGATAGCAAGAAAATGGCTGTACGTTACAAAAATCAGTTGAGATACCAGAACTATAAATTTAGAATTAATGAAAGGCTTGTTTCTGCTTTACAGTACAATTTCTTTATTCATAAAAACATTTCTCTTACAAAAATGATGAAACAGAGACACTCAGCCACAGGAGCTGTCACTACCATGTCATGTTTATACAAACATACTTGGACTGCAGTCTCTCCTCCCTTGCCAGTCACAATGCCCACTGCAGGTAGCACAGGGAACGGGATGTTCCAGCTTCTGTGATCACAGGTGCTGTCATTCCTATGGATCAACCCTCAGTGAACAGCAGCGTTAAATGATAAAGGAGGCACTATCAGTCACTTACCGTCCTGCTGGTCCCATTCTGGGGCATCCCTCCCAGCTTCTGTCTTCCAGGTTTGAGCTGGTGAATAGCACAAAGGAGGCTGCTGCCTGTGAGCTCTATCTCGCTCCCCGCTTCCAATTGTTTCTGCTTTCCCTTTTCCTACATTTTTTATTTCTTCTATGGGTACAACTGTCTTCACTTCCCACTGATGTCAGCAGTCCTGTCATATATAGGTGTGTTCACAATTCCACTGCCTCCACTTAACACTTCATAACTCACTTGTGTTCAGTCCCAAAGTGCAGTAAGTAGTAGCAACACCAGCAGCCTTGTCTGGTAACATGTACTTACGACGACAGGGAGATTCGATTACATCCAGGAAGGAATGTGCCTAACTACTTGCAGACAGATGTATGGCACAGAGTTCCTATGGAGTGATACAGTGCACCCAAACCAGCTCCTGTTTGATCTTCACGCCGGTCGGGCTGGAAGCAAGTCTCCCTAATTACAACTTTGTATTCCTACTGTTCTGCAGAAAACGGCAGCGTTTTGGGAGAAAAGGAATAAACGTGGGAATTTTTACTCTGAAACCTTACGCTTTTGCTTCCTAGGAAAAGGTAGGTCATCTAAACCTTCCCACCACTGATGCATCAAACGTGCTGGTACCACAGCTGGCCTGGCAGCTGACACTCCTGCAGCAGCAAGACTAAAGCAAGTTGCTGTATCAACTTCCTGCACCTTACTTAACCCAGTAAGTGTCTGCTGAAGGAAACAAAGTAGTTTGAAATACTCTATTGATAACCAAAACTATGTTAAAGCTGGTATCTGCAGGTTTTCCTACAGATCAACATAGGCACTTCAGGGTAACACCAACAGGAGGTGCGACAATCCCAAACAATGCCAAATTCTTACAACTCAGGATAAAGTAAGAAAAAAATAAAAAGGTACCTCCGAGACATGTGGCTGAACACGGAGTAAACCCAATGTATTCCCAGTCGTAAATCACACTGCCATCTTCAGCATGAGGAAATTCTGGTGTGTAGGGGACAGGATCACTGTCACAGGACACCTGGTGACAGACTCGTTCTGTTGGTGGCTTCACATCTTCACATTCCTCCTCAGGCAGCTCAACCTCGGTCTGAGTAAAGGCGAGAAGGATCCGGCACTTCACGTCTCGCACCTGGATGCCACTGCCACACGTGGCACTGCATGGAGACCAGGGCTCAGGGATAAACCTGCAAATTGTCACAGCACTGCCATTTATTCCATGTAATTGTGTCTGTGTGCACAGCTCAAACTCAACCAACACACACAAATGTGTGTTTATACACAGAGCAGACAATACACCGTACTTACTGACGCTTAAATAGAATGCATGACCAAGTGTGTTAAGTCTTTCACTTGACTCTCACATCCCAGCCCATTTACCAAAATTCACACAAGAAGATGTAGGAAAAGAGGAGAAAGAACCATGAGGAAGAGGGGAAGCTGTATCCTTTTCTGAGGGAAAAGGAAAACACTGAAATCTTTTCTCAGTCTCCTTCAGTGGGGAAAAAAGGGAGAAGCTCCAGGAAGATCTATCGATAAAACATAAAATAGCTCCCCAGGTACACAGACTTGGGCATGTGCCAAAAGTATATTTGCAGTCTGCTTAAATCTGAGAGGCCCTCACCTTATGTCATACTAATAATCAGCAACGAGAGAGTAGACAAGCACTTTTCAAATGGAGCCGTATCCAGTGCACACCACTGCAGGCTGCTCTTCAGATTCAATCTTGCAAGCAGCCTCTCATTGTCAGTAAAGAGGTCTAACCAGTCTACAGTCCATCATTTTTATTAGAAAGCATTTATGCTCCTGATGAACTACAGTAAAATCTTGTTTTACAGGTCATGAATTTGTTGTAATATTCTCTCACTTTGAGGGTCACGTTAATATCTGATAGTAATTTTCAAAATGGCACTAGGAGCCAAGGGGTTGAATTTCTATAATAAAGTCATCTTGGGTGGCTCTGGGGTGTACTTTATAAGAAATCAAATACAGAATTTCCTAGAACTTTTTTTCTCCCATGAAAAGGCTGCAGTTGATCTTTATTATGTGTCCAAATGCAGCTGATGATCAAAACACCAGCAGGAGATATAGGAGGGTAATTTGACCAATGTTAAAAAAGTATTTGGAAAGAAAGATCCAAATTAGGATTGAAAGATTTGGCCCTTATCTTGGATAAAGGATTATCTTTCCCTTACTGCAGGAAAGCTGCCCTGACAAACGTAAGAACGGTTGTGTAAGACAAAAATCAGTATTTACACTCTGCATACACAGTAAGCACAGAAAAATGTCAACAGTGTGGTTTGATTCTGTGCACAGTTTATCATCTTGCCAATAACTTCTTGCCAGTATACACAGAGGAAGAATCAAAGAGAAGAAAGGAGAACAGATGGCTGGATAACCTGTAAGGATACTCTAAGTCAGTCCTTGGGATAGTCACCCATGCTGTGCTTGGGACAGACCCCAAAAAAGACTTTTTCCTGTGGAAAAGACTATTCCCATTTCCAACAGAGGTTAAAAGGTTAACTGGTTATTCTTTAAGGAGATGTTAATGAAATACCTTTGCAGCTCTACTACAAAGGTAAATACATCTAAGCCCATCAAAGCTTCCTTGAACTGTCTCAGAATTTTTGTTGGAGCTGGTCGTCAACAGACTTCAGGAAAGGGCACGCTATCCCCAGCTCCTCTTGACACCGAGAACTGCCAGTGCTCACCCCTTCACAAGTCTGACCACCTTCCAAGATGGCCAGCTTGCTTTTTATCAGAAAGATACTATCAAAACAGTGGATGGCTGTGTCCTACAGCGACCAAATCTGAGCAAATGCCAGGTTAGGTACAACCTAAGAGCCCACTGAGTCCGATGGCACAGCTGGTGGGGGTCACTGTCCAGATGCTTTTGATAACAAATTCTAACGAATATTCTGTGGGAAAAGCTGCAAAGGAAGGCTTTCTCTTACCCCAACAGATAGAATCAGCTTAACCCTGGAACATCAGATCTCACAGTCTTTTCAAAGACAGCCATGCAAACCACCTAGGGTGGCAAAATCACCCTCATGCTTAAGCATGAGCCTAACTTAAGCATATTAACTGTGCTTTCAAGTCAATAGGATGATAATGTGTTCAGAGGGAAACTTGTGCTTAAGTGCTTTATTGGATCAAGGCCAGTGTGCATAGGCTTAGCAGAATGATTACTTTCTTCTTCTGTGTAAAAGAAAAAATTGAGTCCATTTATACTTATGTACCTAATTGAAAAAATAAAATTGATGGACATTTATAGTTGAAAATGGTTGGTCTTCCAATCATACCTAAGTTTACAGTCTGAAAGCAATAACTTCTTTTGGTAAAAGCATGACAGCAGCATACCAGAGATTAGTGGTAGTTTTGTGTACTATTAGTTGAGTGCATTTAAACATTCCAAAAATAATGCATTTCAAAAACATTCCTTTGAAATCCTGTATAAATTAAAGGAAAATTTGAACCACAGCAATCATTTCACTCAGCAGCCAACTGATTTACAAAGAAACTCAGAAAATTCTAAGCATTTTTTTCCTTGACTTATAGCAAGCCTATATTAGAATTGAGGTTTTCCTGTTGAATATTAGTGTCTGGTATTTTTTCAGTGAAGTGGAAGATAAAAAATGAACACACAAAATGCTTTTTATTGTATCTTGGCATTTGCTAAACTAGTGATGTGACTATTTACCTATTGAAATCCTAAACTATAAAGCTATAAATCCAAGGATGATCATGTTCAAGTCACACTAAGCACCTTCAACAGAAACCAATGGAGACTGCTAACGTGAAAGCAGAGCAAGGAACTGACTGAACACTGAGAGAGCTGATTTTTATTTAAATTTTGAGTTCAGGCAGGCAGAGTTTTTTTATCTTTACTTTCTATTGAACATGCAAAACCAAAGCCTGGGACAGATCATTAAAACAAACTCCATCAGCCTCAGATGTGAGGTATTTTGGCATTCACAGCATACACATGGTAATGCTTTGGACACAATACTTCCCTGAAGTAAACTCAGTCTGCCTTCAGTGGGCACACACTCAGAGTCATCTCAGGTCAGCACGAAGCAGCATCAAAGTGCTTGTACTACAGTGCTTTGTAGATCATCAGCAATTTATAATGGGCAGGACAGTGGTAACTGAAAATTTTCTGGAATCTCTAAATTCATAGATGAGACTCCTCTTCTGATTTAAAAAAAAAA
>VZTE01000895.1:1145772-1184615 GCA_013397775.1 Eulacestoma nigropectus | reverse complement strand
AAAAAAAAAAAAAAAAAGGGAAAAATGCACATCTGAGCAGGTACAACTTTTTATAATCAGCCTTTTTACCCAGTCATTCTTCCCAATGCTACATGAACTAAAATGCTCCTATACTCATCTGAGCAGGTATAAATAATGAAGACACTGCAGATGCAGTGGAGGGCATGTCCATGCTGCAGTGTTATCAGTCCAGCACTAATGGAAATGTGCATTCACCTGGCACATGCTGTAATAGCAAGTGTAGGATGACCTGGGACATGAAGCAGTGACCTAAGGGTGATAAAACTGGGACAGAGCAGCCCAACTCAACCAAATCAAATCTGAACTGAAAACTGAACCCAGTGCAGCCCTCTTCAGCTTTCTAAAGACTTGGAAAATATGGTGTCTCTTAATTTTTTATTTTCCTCGTGACCATAGTTCCTGCTTTCAGCTAAGACAGGAAATGCCTAAATAATGAAAAAAAAGAAAAAAAGGCTGCTCTTGCAATATTTCCAGTCCAATGCACCAAGGGTCCTGGATAACAGTGTAAAGAAGCATCTAAAATGTTGGCTGTCACTGAGCAGAACTTCCACAACGCTGGCACCCAACCCCTCCCTGCAGCACCACCCTTGTCTGCTCTGAACAGAGCCACACTGCTGGTTTCATCAGCCTCAAGGGTAATGTGTTGGACAAAATCACCAGCCCAGTTTCAGAGAAGGAGCTGTGAGAAATGGGTAATTCTCTATCACCAAAGGCACAGTGGGGACATGTCTCTGAAAATGACTCCAATGCAATAAGTGGGAACCTTTATGAGAAACACTGCATTTCACATCACTTTTTAGCTCATATTGCTGGAAAAATATATCCATTTCTGAAAGCATTTCAGCTTTTCCCTAAGCCATGACAGAGGAAGGCAGTTGAGGTGTCTATTTCTTTAACTTACAAGTAATAAAAAAGATGCAAAAACTTGCTGGAGCTTCTCTGCGAATCCCACTGTAACTAAGGAGGCTCGAGGGAAGAACATTTAAAATAATGGCTGGTATCAACTGTCATCACATTCCACAACTAAAAACTAAAAAGGTCAGACCTACATTTTTCTTGGCCTCACTTTAAGGACCGTCATTTTTTATTTTGCTAATAATAAAAAAAAAAAAAAGAAGCTTTTGAACCTTCCCCCTCTATGTAAATTCAGGACACCAGCCGTGGTAGACCACAGCGGCAGAAGTATTTATCTTCCACAAGCTGCTTTTGGCATATCCATCACTTGTGGGTTCTAAAACACAGCTGCATTTATTCTCTTATTCATTATCAACTAAAGCATCACACAAAAGCATAGAGAGACAGTTGTCATAAAAGGATGGACTAGAAGTTGAGACTTCATATTGTGGTTTAAATTTGGATGACAACAGAATAACTAAAATTAAAAGTGATGGCATTTTACCAAGGAAATCATAAGTCTCCTGCTAGACAGAGGTGGGCTATGAGTTATCATTGTGCCATGTCTAAATTACAGAAAACAAAGTTAAACAGATCTGAACCAGAGGGAAACCTCGTTATCATTTATTCTGAGAGGAGTAACAATTTATTGTGGCAGGATTTTTTTAAATCTTAATCCCTGTCCCAAAAATCTGACTCTAGCTGGAAAGGACCAGAGCAGTTCGGGCATGAGGTTTAAAGCACTGATGGAGAAACTTTCTGGTTGCAAACCATTATTGCCCACATGACCAACAGACAATCTGCAAAAAGGAATGAAGTCAGGCATCAGTTATTTCTCATTTCTCCTCACCTGCCAGCTTCCTTAGAAGAGTAAAGAGCAAGCAGTTGGCAGCAGTAAAATGAAACTAGTGGGGAATCTGGCTCCAGTGTTAGAGCTCGATGCCAGGAGAGCCCGGAGTGCCCAGACTGGGGAGGCACAGCACCTCAGCAGCCCCTCAGTACAGAGGGGGAGGCAAGAAGGGTCGCTGGCAAGAAGTGGCTGGAGAAACATTTTAGACTTCGGTGAAGATGCTTCTGGACAATGTGAAGGGAAGTCTAAGGACAGGATGAGGATCATGAATGAAAGATGAGAGCATCTAGGTCTCCAAAGTGAAGAAGAAAAGGCTACAGTGGAATATATGGGTCACAGCTAGGACGGATGAATAACTGCTTTCACTGTCAGGACAAGGCAGCCCATGACAAAGCTTCTAGCTCAGCTCTATTATATTCTACATATCCTCTGAACGCTGTGTCCCTGCCAGTTCTCCCCATTTCTTCTGTCAGACTGGTGCTGAAGGATCTTAAAAACCCAGAAACTGCATTAGCTCATGGTTGCCACAGCAGGATTTTGTACTGCTAGAGATAATTTTCTTTATAGCTTCATGCTGAATCCTCTCTAGAGGTGACCTCATATACCTGCATTCTGCTATCCTGACACTTGAAAGGCACATTTGGTTGCATCACCCCCTTGGACAACCACACTTTATTTTTATATCTTTGCTACTACCCTGCCTGAATTCAGGGCCACTGATCTGGAGAGTGAAATAACCGCTCACAGTAGGTTGACACTTGACTTGAGAGGCTAGAGCAGTGAAAAGTTTAAACTACAGTCACCATAACTATATAAACACCTGTTTGGCAAGAGGTTTCTTCTGTGAGTCATTGCAGGTGTAAAGATTTTATTACTCATGATCACACCTGTTGCTGCATATATGCCAAAAGTCAGGAATAGCTTGGTGGAAGAAGAAAAATAAGCATAAGGCACACTCTGCTATCAGAACAATACAAATCCAAAGTAACTTCATTAAGCTCGTCTAAATTATTTCAAACTGACATGACAAATGAGTGCAGAATTCAGCAAAGCACAATAAAATATTGTTCAAAATCTCACCGTATACAAAGTCAACACTTTTTAGAAATTAAAATACTTTAATGCCTATATATTGAATATATTATGCATAAAAATATCTGTGTGTATGTGTATGAAATGTACACAGGGGGTATAAGGAATTGTGTGGCTGCCCTAACACACAAGGGTCAGGAACAAGTGTAGCTGGATTTAAGTTATGCTTTCATCCCTACGACTCACAAGGCTTAACCTCATCAGTTTTTAAGGGGACTCACGAAATCCAGATGTTATTTCACACATATACACATGTAAAATAGCACAACTTACCCCCATAGATGTGGCTAAGCACAGAGATCAGCAGGTTTTTCTCACTTACTTTATGCATTGGTCTCACCCCCCAAGTAAATCCTGGCAACCCTACAAAGTACCTCTTCAGTTTTAATACCACCACTACATTCTTGAGGTAACAGCTATGACCAGGATAAAATTAAAGTTATTTAATTTATATCTGCTGAAACACCTCCACACGCATTAATTAGGGCTTAATTAGGCTAAATTAAGATCCCTTTGAATTCCTGGATGATATAGGGGCACCGTAATTGTGTAGCTCTGTGTCATCCAGAACAGGAGCTCCAGAAGCAAAGCTATTGAGATGTAAAATTAGGAACAGCTCACCACAGGACTCGTCTCCCATGGAGGGCCAACTGTCAAAGCAAACTGCATAGCAACAATCATTCCAGAGATCTGCAAACACGCTGGGAATGTTTCTTCACTCTAAAAGGCAGTGTACTTACGCTGGCTCTTCTGAGACTGTTACGGTCTCTTCCATTTCATGGGCCTGTTTAAACCACGGCAATTTTGCTTCCACAGGACCTTTTTCTGGTAGAGGAAAAAAATCCAAAGCATTCAGTAATTGCTCCAAAATCAAGGCAACATATCGATGTTAGTATTAGTCACCTCAGGACTTTCCAGCTTACATTGCCTATTGATCTAATGCTTTCGTAGATACTCTGGATAATTAAACAAAATTTACTAAAAAACTTCATCGTGCTGTTTGAGCTCCATTCTTTGTTTTAAATATGCAGAAATGGAGAATGAAAAAGGAAAGTAGCTTGATTATAACTTGATGAGCTGCTGAGTTACACTGAGAATGTTGACACATTTCATGAAAGCAAACAAGAAGATCCCAGGTGATATAGACGGAGTTTCATTCCCATTTCAAGTATCATTGAACAACTCCTCCTCCCTGTGTTAAGCTCATTAATTCTGGTTTTCCCAGTTTGACCAGACTGTATAGATTTAGTTGGCCCATTCACCTCATGACAGTCTGGCCACATTATCAGCAAAAAAAATCAGCAGGGCGCTTTTCCTAGCACCAATAATTAAAGTGCTTGTTTCTGCCAAAACTGAAAAAAGTCCCAATAAATTCCAGCTTCTGGCATTTCTGTTACCAGGGGCTTTTAATTCTCCGAACAAAAATGTAAAACAATAACAGACCCAGACAAAATTCCAGTTACCTTTTGGCTTGTAGCAGGGTATTGGCACGATGCACTCCTCTTTTATGTGCAGCTTGAGTTGTGGATTGCAGCCCCCGACGTGCTGCCCGCGGTGGTCAATGCACAGCACGACGCGGTACCGCAAGCCCCGGCCGCAGGTCACTGTGCACTGCGGGAGACAACACAACCAGCTCACCCTGCTTCTCCCCTGCCTGTGCAAACACGGCTCAAAAGGACGCTACAAGCACCGGCGAGGTGCTGGCTAAAGTTCTCCCACAGAGAATTTGTCGCTGCCTTGCGAGGTGAATAAAGAAAAGGTTGGTGCCGGGAAAAAAGGTCTAAGTTTTGGGAGTGCGAGTGATTTCTTGGTGTTCTGTGGAGCTTATCTGATTGGCAACAGGCTGAAACAGAAGTGGCTATGCACTGAGAATGCACTCTCTCACAGTGGTCATTTTCACTTAAAGCTGGGACAGGGGAGCTGCATTTTCTACAGTCTTGTGTCACTGATGTCATCTGGATGAACTAAGGAATTACAGGACTGCTGAGCTATCTGTGTCAGATAACCACAGCCAGGAGAAGCTGGCTTATGCTTTTGTTACTATAAGGAAAGGTAAGAATGCTGGAAAGTCACCCTTGCAGGCTTGCCAGCCCCTGACAGACATGCTTTTAACTATTACAGCCAGTGAAATACTACATTTATCAAGAACTGAGACACAAATGACCTGACTGCAAAGGGGCCTGACCTTTGTCTCTAGCTTCTCCTCCATGCAAAGCAGGAATTCAACAAGCATAAGGAATTCTACGTGCATTCTCCACACAGACACATTGTTTTGATTATCAGGCAGAATTGCTTAGAGCAAACTTTTCCCAGCACTATTGATTATCTTTCAGGGCTACACTTTTCTAATAGTCCCGTGCTAACAAATACACGGTAACACAAGACCAGAGGCTTTCTTAAGAAAACAAGAATGATGGTCCAAAATTACTTCTCAACTTACTTGAGACCACTCCATTGCCACCCATTTAGGGCAATCAAACAGATTGCAGGTCTGAATGACTTTGGGCTTTGGGGCATACATGCATTTCCATTCCTCCACTTGCAGTATCTCTCCATGAATGGTCTCCTCTACACACACAAAACTTCTCCTCTGAATGCCACCTCCACAGGAAACTGAGCATGCAGTCCAAGGGTTATGTTCCCACCTGGAAGAAAAAACAAAACTCATAAGGCTATTTCTTATTCCACTAACCTCTATTAAAAATGCAAAATGTTGAATCCAACCTTAAGTGTCAATTAAAGCTCACTGGTAGTTTGGTTGCTGGAGTCTTATCACACACAAATACACTGACTCACAGACCTACCTTGCATTATTCCAGGCTTAAATTCATGTGCAAAATCAGAAGAAAAATAGAACTGCCAATGTAAGTATATTGCAAAACACGACTGAAACTCTTATTCTCATACATAAGTTAGAAACTGTGAATATACTGAGTCTGATTACTGGAGTGAATTTACTTGCAAATAGCCTAAATCATCTAAACAGAATATTTTTGACAATTAATTTACATGATCACATAGACCCTTATTACCATTGTCAAAGGCCAAGAAGCCCACGTATTTAAGATCCCATGAAGTCTGAAGACAAAGACAAATCTGACTGTCCTGACAGAGAGTGTTATTACTTACAGTTGCTCATCACTGCCCACATCATTCAGATTACCCTTAAAAATATGTCCATGAAGGAATTTTTATGGGATTTCTAATACCCGGCCATTTCATATCAAAGTGCCTTCATCCATAAGGACTGTAACGACGTTAAAGTGTGGCAGGTACCATTTGGCTGGACATCACTGCAGTTCTGCAAGAGTTTTCCACCCTCATTAAAATGCCATTGAATGACCTTGTATTCACACTTTCCAGTTTGCTTCAAGCAAAAGGCAGCTGCTCATCCATCTCAGCTGCTTTAGCTAACTCAGCTGACTCCTCCTGCAGCAGGGCAATGCACAGATTAAGGAAAATTTAGGATTAAGAAAAGCCTGCAGCAGAGCTCCAGGGTAGTAGTCTCCAACAGAGAGATAATAAACAATCTGCTGGGAAGAAATATCTTTGCAATGGACATATATTCACAATCTTAGACCTAACTTCAATAAAGGTGGAAAATGTTGCACCACCTGAAGTGAGAAGGACGTGGAGGTTTTTAGGCTACAAACTCAGTTGCATTCATCTCTTAGTAAGAATGCACATTTAAGCAATCACCTCTCAAAAAACTCTAACTTCAATAATGTCCTGCTCCTGTCACATTTAGAGATAACAAGCTTCTATCAAAGAACTTGTCTATAGGTTCCAATGACCTCCACACAATAACTCCTCACCCTTCACCTCCTATCTCTTGCTTTTTTTCCATCACCCTCCCGAATCAAAGCCAAGCCCTTGGAAATTATTGAATCCTGCAGTACATCTTAAGGTTCATCAAGGTCTTGTTAGTTAAACCTTATCTCTTTTACAACTGCAGAGGCTCAGAAAGGATCATGAAAATAATTATATCCATTATGAGCAATGGACTCGGCAAGTACTGCAATATCCCACCAAAATCAATTAATCAAGAGTAACTTGGCTATCATAAAGGAAGTCATAATATCAGAGTCAATGAAGCAAAGGCCTATAAATCAAGGGGAAATTTAAGCAACCCACTTTTTATGATGCAGCAGGTAAATCAAGGACACTTCCTATTTTAAGAAATTCATTAAGCTGCCTGCAAAAACATACTAATCATGCTTAAGCTCAACAGAAGAATGAGTATGAAACACAGAGCAAGCCATGGGACATGGAGTATATATTCAAAAACATTCTGAATAAAGCTGTATGCTGAGATACTGATATTGCACCACAAAAGCAAAACACATCTGAAGAGCAAGAGTTACACCGTTCTTTGACTTAAATGAATGGCTAGTGTTGACTAATTTTCTTTTTAAAAAAATCAGGAACTAAAGAGCAATTAACTATTTAATGAATTAGCAGCTCATGGATTTATATATGTAAGGCTCACTGTGCTATATGTAATATAAGGCTTGCAAGTGTTTATAGCATGAAGTTTTATAGTTGTTTTTCTTTATCTCATCAGTTTCAAACACACTCCAGATCCCACACTCCCACAAGCATTTTCAAGATGGAGTGAGGTCCATGGCTACTGGGGAAAAGGGGGGTCTTGGGCAAGCAGTCAAGGAGATGCTTTCCAGAACCCACAGCTGTCAAGGGATCCTCAACAGTCCAACAAGTCTGAAATAAATGGAGGCATTCCAAAAGCTTTAAAAGAAAATTTTCATCCTGGGAAATTTTTCTATTTATTTCAAAAGAATTCTCCATCTGTAAAAATATTTCAGTGGGGCATTTACAACTCTAGCCACAGGAGAACTCTTTCAAGACCTTGTGGTGTGCACCACGACTTTCCCACAACTTCCTCGTGTGGATGGGAAAGCAGTGGTAAACACCACAGGACTGCAAGGCAGCCTGCACACGGCCCTCGTGTTATGTAGGAGGTGTGATGTAGGACTGCTGGTCAAGGTGAAGGAGTCTGTACAGCTTTGCTCCTGCATATCTCCACAGTACTTTGGTTTTCCGCCTGCTTTTCAAGATCAGCCCTGGGTCGGCATTCAAGAAGCAGGTAAGAAAAGAAAACGCAGAGCCAGCACAGGGTAATGCACTGCAGTTCCTTGCCAGGCAGCAGCACAGACAAATCCTGCTTCACTGAAGCAAGACTTGCATCCACACTGGACCAGAGTCACCTCCTGATGCAGATAAACTTTAAAGCTGCTGTTTTCTTTCAGAAATTCCTGCAAGAAAAGGAGTTTCTACATCTTTGTGATGTTTCCTTACGAGCCCTCCCAGTACAACACAGCCTGTTTTCCTCTCTCCTTCCTGCTTGGCCGCCTGCTATTTTACAGCCCTTACTCTGAAGCATCACCCAGGAAGACCATGATACCTTCTGACAGGACACACCGAGGTGCTGAAATGAGGTGGGCCGTAGTTCTTAGTGTTTGAAATAAGAGAGCCTGCCCACAGCTTTATCACAGACATAATCTATCTCACCACAGTGTCATGCAAACGTGCTGAGCACAGTAAAGCACAGAAAGGGGGATTAAATTTCTCTTCCAAGTGGTCTCCAAGCCCTAAGTGGTTCAGAAGATGAAATACTCCTGTAAATACATTATGCTGAGTTCCAGGAGAGATCCGAAGTACAAAGGAATTGGCAGAAGAAATGGAAAAGGAGAGACACAGAATATAATTAGAGAACTCTACAGGATAAAGCTGTAGAGGAAAAAAAATCCCCATCTATGTATGAAAGCCAAAGTACCTCACAGGACAGCAGATCCACAAGGACAAATTGCTACAGAAATAAACTCTGACATTTATATCAGCTGTAATCAGTAGCTCCATTGAGCTGTGCAAGTCTATGATTTCATCCTTATTACTACATATCTTTACTTCTTTAGAAAAATACACATTATTCATTACATGACATAATAAAGCAGAGGTTCAACTCAGATAAATATGCAACTAACTCATCAACTATAATTCTTTACATTAAAAGCAAATGTGACTCAATACTCTTTAATCCTAACATTCTTTATAAAACATCTAAGGGTTCCTGAGAAGTTTTAAATCCTTGTAAATGATTCAGGTGTTAAAAAAAGTGACAAATTGTGCTCTGATGACCTAATTTAAGGCAATAGATATTCCAACAATTTAGTATCTTGAAAGTGGCATGTCATCTTTGATGTCAGTAAATAGACTGTAGCTATAAAGAGGAGAAGGAACAGACCTCTCAAGAGAAAAATAATTTCCCAAATCCTGTACATAGAGAGATCTGTTCTATAAAATCTCGTACACTGTCAAAATAAAAACCCTTTCAAGACAAGAATTCATACATGCAGTTTGAAGATGATGCTCTTCTCAGCATTACAGCTGGAGAAGGCTGAGGGGGACAACTGTTTATTTTAAAGACTTCACATTGGTATTTTCAAGAAGAGCGTAGTAACCTCTGACTGTTAAGCTAATCATCCAGAGCACGCTAAAATAAATCACAAGCTTCAGAAATGTTTACAGGACTGTTGTAAGCTTGCTCTCCTGCACAGCAAAAAAAAAAAAAAAAAAAATCGAAAGATGTTCCATTATCTTAGCACTAAAATGGTACATTTGCAGTGAAAATTGTGCTAAAGCTGACACACATGCTATCCTGATTATACATACCGAGGAAGTGGCTGGAAGTGATCATAGGGCATGATTTCTTTAAATCCATCACTGTCAAAAAAAATAAATATTGCATCATTATTCCTCATACCCAAGCCTGTACATCAAGTACATACTTTTATGTGATCATGCTTGAAGTAAGCAATTCCCAGTGGGAAATGAAAGAATCTTACTTCATTACACACGAGCCTTATGGCAAACCTTATGACTTGTATAATCCTCACCTTTTCTGCATGGATAAAGAACCATTCACCATAGGTTTTTCTATTTCATATCACCATGAAATATTAAATGAGCAGGCTTCCAGCAGAGAAATTTATTGTCAGTGATCCTTTAGGTCTGTGTTACTTCATTAACAAGAAAATATTCACATACTGCTATCTGTAACAAAGGCTGCTGAGGGACGTGAGTGTCAGTGAAATAAATGCATCACAGGATTTGTCCTAAACAGGTCCTGAATGCTGCTTAGGACCCTTCTAGAGCTGTTTATCTGAACTGCATAGCCTGGAGCAGGCATAAAGCCTTACTTCCAATGCTAAGAAATAGGGCATTATATCCAGTAGTACTTTCCTTTTCCTGGCTGCATAAAGTAAATTTGCAAGGTAAAATATAATTACACCCTTTCTTTCCCCTAATTTTCCCATTCCAGCTTTGGAACGTTTGGCACCCATTGCCATCAAGCATCTCTGAAGTCTTTCTGCTTCAAACCGTGATCAACTCTCCAGGAAAAACTCTTGAAAGTCTGCACATCTATAACTGTTAGAGGTCACTATCGACGATTATGTTCAGCAGGAATGAAAGGAAATGGACAGTTTAGCTATAGGAAATGAAATCCATTGAGAGTGTTTCCTTTTCTTGCATATAACTCTAGCTCAGCCAGCTGGCATATTAATGTGAGGTTCTGGGACTTGATACTGTGATGTTATTTTAAGATTCTTTAGCACAGCCAGGAAACCTCACCAGACAATCCAAACGTTAGTTTGAAATGCTGTAGTGCAATTCAATCCAATTTATGTGTACTATGGCCTTTACAATTTGGCACTAATGTCCTGTGGCATTTGTACCACAAGGATATTCACTTTGAATGATTTTTTTTTTTAATTCCTAGTTTTAAAAAACCCAAACAAATAGACCCAAGCTTTAATTATTAAATTGTCAACACTACAGTACCAATGGAGAATTAAACTTTTATGGCGGGCAAATGAATAAACCAAGTTAAACCCTGTGCTAAACTTGCACTGACTGGAGCTTCTGTCTGGCTGTTGAGACATTCTGAATGGCAGCATCAATAAATCCAACAGCAGGCAAACCCTCTGTCCTCCTCACATAACCTCACCAGATCCTCATACTAGTGCTGTACTACTCAGCAACAGACAAAGCAGAATTAGCCCTTGAACAAATTGGTGTTTACAAAATCTCTGTAAAAGCGAAATCTTCTGTTCTGCAGCACTCAAGTGCCACACATCTACTGGCAGAGGTATCAGCTTTTAACACATGCAGAAACCAACCAAGATTAAGTAGCCTTAAAGATAAAATAATTGAAATTAGGAAAACACAATTGCTTCTTCCTTGGTAACTGCCTGTGCCACACACCAATTTAGTTGCCATACAGACCTAGATGGGCAGGGATCCATGTTGCATTCTTTCAGCTTGGGCTTTGGTTTCTTGTTCTCTGGATGATAATGACAGTAGTGGTCAGGAACAACGCGCTTCAGGCGGATGTCCACGCACTCAGCTGAATTGAGCTGATAACCTAACGCAGAAGCAAAGTTAATTTTTGTAATGGAGACAAAGTAAAACAGCTTTATCTCCCCATTGAATTAATTTTTTGTCTTACTCTTTCTTAGTTTGCTTTTAAACAAGGAAACATTGAGCAGGAAGTGCACAACCAGACCTTCATCTAAGGCAAGTCAGCACAATAATTATATTAATCTGTCTTAACACTAGATGAGCTTCCAGCACTTTATTCTGCTAATATTCTAAGTGTTAAAGTAAAGGGACACATATATCCTTGTGATGCAGGAATACTTGTACTGCACCAGCTCACCTGTCACAAGGAAAAACTCCGAAGCCATACGGTTCTAGTACATGTTCCACAAGTTAAATCTGCCCTCCTCCAAGGAGGAGTTACCAGTGTGTTGGAGAGCTATATTACACAGCCATTCATGCTTAAAGAAATAAATACTTGAGACAGAAAGCCAGAGGAATTGAAGATGAGATCCAAAAACATTGCTAAGGAACTGTAGAAAACCAAGAAATAGGTTCAAGAACATTCCTAGTTGAAGAGCCAACAAAAGAAAACTTGAACTAACTACTTGGTGAAAAACAAATAATAAAATATATGCGGAGACTGGTTGCAAGAGGGGATCTGAGTTTCATAAACCACTAGGTTGATTTTTTGGCTAAGAAAAAAAGACTCATTCAAAAAAGCTTACTTGGACTTAAACTGAAGAGAGGAGGAGGATGTTCTGGTATGCGCAAAGAAAAAAAGTTTTAAACCACAAGAATTGAAATCAAACCGAGTCAACAAACTAACAGCACGAGTCCCAGTGTCTACTGAAAATGCTAAGTATCATATGTCAGTGGCTTCAGTTGTGTGTCTCTTGGCTGATCCAAAGTGTCATCATGCATGAGAGTGATAACCATAAAGAACTGAGCAGTCCCAGTGCTCACAGCATCTGTTTCAGTTCCTGTAAGTACTGAAAGGACCCAGAAAATATGTCACTTGCAAACAGGAGAAACAGTTTTTAAACACTCCTACTCATTCAAGCTTGACTGTGCTTTCTGAGATGCCCCTTCCGACACGTGGAGATTACAGAATTAAAGACAGAAGCAGCATCCAAGCGAGAAATGGCAACGCACTAATTCCAATTCCAGGTCTCTGTTGTGAGGAACTTTTTCTTTCACTGCCAGTACCAGATGCCAAACAGACAACTGGGACACTAAATCCACTTTAAGGTAACAGGTTAAAGCCAGGCAGCTGCAATACAACTTCCCTGAAGTGCTCAGTAACGTGCCATTCCTAACCCCACTTCTCTCATGACTGAGCAGCTCAGTTTTCGTGCTTCTTCAGTTCCTGTCCTCCCTGAGGACTGCCAAGACCCTCTGATAAAGGCACCAGTTTTATATTATAGGCAAGCAGCTACAAAGTAGGGCTTTGAAAACCCTGGATAATTTCAAAGAGATTGACATGTAGCTATAATTTTCAAACCATAACAGCAGTCTGAATAAGGCTGGATTTGAGCCAATACCTTTGAAGGTAAATACGTCCCTTGAGCTAGCCAGTGTTTACATGCAGTCCTCAAAAGTAACTGTGATGCTTTATACTTCTTCCCTTGTCAGACAGGTTAAGGAAGAAAATTATAAAGACAGTGTGATGGAATCATCAGAGGATATGCATTGCCACTCACAGCTCCAGCAAGAGTCACACTTCATGAGGCCAAGTATCTCGTAAGATACAGTAGTTTCCTGTGGGACTACATATCATACACATACATTGTCTGCATTTCAGATTACAGGGAGGTGCAAGTGCCAAAACGGATGGTCCTTCAAGAGATCCCCAGACTCTGCTTGTGCTTTAAACATCTCTCACTCTCTTTATTCGTGTCCCAAGTAACTATTTAAACCATATTTGCACTCTCCAGAAAATCCCTACATCGGTATCACCAGCATCCCGGTCTGTTTTCCAGGTGACCTGGGAAATGCTAGCTGAAGGGAAACTGCTAACTGCAGCGTCAAACACTCCTCCTACATGAGCTCACACTTCTTTTGCAGAACCAGACATGACAAGCAGTGGGCTGGGCTGGATGAGCTGTAGCAGAGCAGAGCTACACTTCATCTAAGCTGCAGTGCTTAAACCAGGAGTAGATGCTACAGCACTCCACGTGCTGCTCTAGCTACCAACAGGACTAAATGTCTAAGGTCAGACAGCCAAAGGTACTGATAGCAGATGTTCTTTAAATTCTATTTACTTATTCTGCTTTCTGTATAACTAATTTCTCAACTAAATGTCCTGAAACTCTCCCTCAGGTATACTACTGAGGCCAGAAACACTTCTTCATCTCTTGATTATTCTTATTTTAAAATCTCATTGTGTTTCTTTGCTTACTTTCAGCAAATATCCATGATGAGTTGCAATTCTCCATTTTGAATGTCATATTTTTATTTCTCTGACAATGTTCTTACTCAAATGGACATCCTTTATGGAATGACTTCCAGTAACATGTCAAAACCTCTATGCTGATACCAGCTTAACCAACCTACTTAGCTGCTACTCTGTCATTTATTTTCCTGAGGAATTACCAGTGTGCAGAGAAACACAAACATTTAATCAATGAAAATGCAGAACAAAGGTTGTAAATCAGCTCCTTTTAATCTTCAGCTGTTATCACTCCTGAAGAGCTGCCATTACTTACCTCCTCCACACGTCACTGTGCAGGGGAAGAACTCTGTCTGTCTCCACTGATGACTGATGGGTTGATAGAAGAAGAACTGAACCACACTCTCTTTTGATCCAGAGTACCTGGTCTGAAGAAATTTCCATTACAACACACGTGTACTCAACTGCTCATGACATTTCAAAACATTTCAAAACACAGTTCATCCATAACAGCAGTGCAGAGTAAGATGACAACAGACAAAAAACCTCTAGAAAGTCTAGAGTAGCCATTAAATTTAAGTTCCCAATAGTCACACATTTGAATGTTGCTTTGTTTTTCAAATTATTCAAGGTATTAATGTGACCATTTGATTATCTATCTTTGAACAGCAAAGTTCCTAACTGTATTATTTTGGTTTATCTTTTTGTTAGCAAAAATTTTAAAAATTGCTGCAGAAAGAAGTCTGTAAGTGATCTCAGAATTTTAAAAGGATTAGAAATGGTCAGTGGCTGGATTAGCAATGACTGAGGGGGATGATAGGGTGCTGCTGGAAGCAGTGCTCGGGTTCAGTAGGTGGCAGTCTGCAATTGTATTAGCTCAATCCACTGCACAGGGTCACTGTTATTCTTCCAGCAATATTTAAAACAAAAATCCAGGCCATTTTTACCATCAAAGATCCTGTGGTACTTTCCACCGCAGGAAAGACATTAATCTCATAACATTTTCATTTGTTTGGATCATCTTAGCATAAATGATCTCTGGACTATAATTAGGATTTCTTACTTGCTAGCTAAAAGATTTTGTTGTATTGCTGCAACCAGATGGACAGCCACCACTGTGTTGCACGTACTTGCAATAACTTTGTAGATTTGTACATTCACACACCCCACCTTGATAATGAAATCTGCTCCAAGAGGTCCCTGGATCTTTATGATTTCCCTGTCTGTACTCTTCTGAAATTCCAGAGTTGTATTTTCAATGATAAATGTTCCAGGAGCACTGAAACTGTGCTCTCCCTTTTCTCCTTGTAGTGTTTTTGACTCTATAACTAAAGAAGAAACATGCAATTAGTAAACTTGAACAGGTTTTTGTTTTCAAGAAAGTCAGAAAGCAATGTTTACAGCTTTGCCTTGCAAGTACCAGCTGCATATGTGCATTAAAAACACACCCAGAGTATCTGTGAGAATATTAACAGCTTTGGATTATAGGCTGATAGATAATTGCAGGACAAGTCAACACAGGAATATGTGTCTGAACACACTATTCTTTCACACCAGAAGCAATTCTGAGAGAGTTTTTCCTACACCAAGTGCTCTGTAACACTTGGTATAAGCAATAGACTCAGAAGCAAAAGCTGAAAGAAACTCAAAACTGATAGAATCAATACACAGAAAAATTCCTCATACTTCCATGCGATTCTAAAGCCAAGCAATCTGAGCAATCGGTCTCCAGAGAAGGCTGAACGGTGCCAAACCCACCTGACACTCACCTCAATACCTGTATCACTCTACTGTGATCATTAACTCGACTCTGAGCATTTCCCATGTGAGGAAAAAGCAGGGCCAGGAGCTGGGCAGCTGCAGCACGGCCAGGGGGAGGGATGGCCCTTTCCCAGAACAGGTGGTGATGAAAACCCTCTCTGAATCCTTCTCTACTCCTTGGAAACAGATTAAACTAACAGACCGCAACCTCCAGAAGACAGACGAAGCATTTTAAGATTAAATCACTTCCAGCAAACTGACTGAACTGTAAGAGGACAAAGCTAAAGGAAGACATTCATAACAGAGGTAGAATTTTGGGCTCTGTATAATACAGCAAGATGCATGGCTTGAAATGCACTGGTCTGGTTACAATCTACCAGAGCACTGCATGGGAAAAGCATGAATCTCAGATGAGCTCAAGGCAAGCTAAAAGGAATCTTTTGACGAGCTATAAATACCCTCTTTCTCCCACTACCTTGCCTTTTTTGGTACTTTAAACAAAGTTACCTAAGTCAGGCTAGACCGTTTAAGTTAAAAGCATCTGGTTTTACCTGCACTGAAAACATACTCTGGATGCTGCAATCCATCACTACTGTTATCTTCCTTCATATTTTTTAAATAAACATGCATTCTAGAGCACCCCCAACAAAGAGAATAAAGAAATTATAATGAATTAAATTCCTTGAAAATGTACCAACATTATCCCAAGCTTCTAAGCATTAGGTTCCACTGTGCTCATAGGTATAACAAAGATCACATACATGGCTGGAAGGAAGTTTCAGGAAGGATTTGTTTCTAGGAAATGACTTTATGTTAATCACAGGGTATGAATCTAGTGGTGAATAAAATGTACTTTGTCAAAGAGAAAACATAAATCTCTGGGAATCAATGTGCCCCACTGTCCAACACATTTCAGTTAGGAACAAATAGATATAAATTAATCCCAGAAGAAACCAAGTATTTGGATGATCAGTACATATTTCTGTTTGTCACGTTTATGGAAGTTTTCTTTCCTGATTGCATCACAAAATAACCCTGTAAAATATGTGGAACTGGGTATTCTTGGATTAAGCTTCTGCAAGCCTTGATCCCAAACTTACACTGCTTAACAGTAAGCAATAATGCATGGTGCCTGTTATTGTCTCATTTTTTAAAATAAGTGCAAAATCAAATCTCAAATCTTCCAACTCCAAATATATTCAGTAAGATCCTCAGGAGTACAAGACCCCTTTGAAACTAGCATTTAAGATTACAAGGCAAGGCACCTAGCTGGTGCAAAAAGGTGATGAAAATGTTTATTTGGTGACCTGAGCTGCATTTCTGAAGACTCTCTTTACCCATTTCTTAATTAAAAAAAAAGTTTTTATGTTCTTCTAAGCAGAAACCAAGGATATTGTTCAGCAACCAACGCCACAGTAACTCCCTGAGAGCTGACACACATTTACCTTAGAGCTACACTGGATGTGGATGCACATCGTGTGTTTATTTGCAAGGTCCAGCTGCAGAGCCATGGCCTGTATCTCTGGAGCTCACACCACTGAAGCTCAGAACAGCTGCTCAGATTTTCCCTGTGTCACACGGGGAGATGTGGAGCTATTCCACAGCTCAATGGATAACCTCTGATGCGATACATTCCTGCTCAGTAGTAGCTGGTGCTTGTCATCACAGGCTTCTAAACCAGAGTGAAACCAAGCATTTAGTGTGTTTAACACATACATAACATAATGATGATTATTAGGGAGCAATTCCTCCCCCAAAAACTATTCATTTGTTGATTTCGGAGCAGTAACTGGAATCAAAGCTTTGATCAACTGGTTTCCAGAAAAGGTTTAGAAAAGAATTCACCAAATATTTATTTGCTCTGCAGAGTCTTGTTATACTAAAAACCTGGGAAGTTTGACTTCAGGAGTAAGCTTCCCCATCCTAAACCATCTCCTTCAGACTCCAGATGTGAAGAGTCACAAGGGCAGAGAATTCTCTCGAGTGCTCATCTGTTTCTGTGCCTAACAGGACAATCACCAGTGCCAAAGACCTATAACTATCCGTGTTTAGTTACTTCCTCTCCCTTGACAAAAACGGAAAACGCCTTGCCCCGCTGTGGATAAAAACCCCGTGGCTGAAGCCTCCCATACTCTTGGTGGCAGGAAGAAATGTGGCAGTGTGGCACAGGGAACCCACTGGAGGTGCCTCCCTGTGTAGAGAGATGCATGGAAGAGTTCCCAGGGAAACAGCTCGTGCTCCCAGTGCAATAAAGAGCAAGTCGTGGTGCTGCCCAAAAGCTGTTTCTTGTCTGTGATTCATGTGTAGGTAGCACAAGACAAAACAGGCATTCTTCTCAAAAGGCAAGCAACAAGCAACACTGTGCTCCTCTGAGCATCTGCCAAAGACAGAGCAGTGCACAAACCCACAGCTAAATGCTGTCACCTAATGCCAATCGCTGTGAACAGAGAAAAAATCGACAAAAAGAAAAAAGTTTCAGTTCCTTTTAGTAAAGTTTAACCTCCCTAAGTTCACGAACTCAGTTATCTAGCATTAGCCACTTGTAAAAATATTAGCTTCTGGTTTTCCTGTTTCTTCTGCTGGAGGATTAATTTCAGGGAACTTTCAGTCTTTCTTTTGATTTTAATGCTCTTAAAACAACTACTAGAAAAGCCATAATACAGTCCAATCAAAAACAACACCAACACAATGAAACATTTTATTCAGACCCATTTTTGTGCTAATTACTTGGTTATTTTCCACCAAATCTTTCACCAGATCCAAGCAGGCACAAGTACAGGGGGCTCTATTTGTTAAAAACCAAAAGTAACATCTTGGCTCTCTGATGAATCTGTTGCCTGTCTTAAAGTGGCCATAGACACAAAGTACTTAATCTAACCAGCTACAGCTACAAAGAAATACAGTCCTCACTCAAACACGAACTGCTGGTTGCAAAACAATGCTCAGAGCATTTGTTTCAAATCTGTTATGTGCTACATCTCCAACCACATTTCCATTTTTGATTAGTCCAGCAGCTGTGCTTTCCTGGAACAAGACCAGATCATAAACCCAGGATGAAGCACCACAGAACACAAGATAAAGGGAAAAGTGCCAGACACTCCATAGTGCTCTTCAAGTTTTTGCTATTGCTGCTGACTCTACTTGAAGGACAAATATATACTGGCGACAGGAGGCAGTATAAAATTTTAGCAATAAGTAGTCCCTGCTTCACCTGTTAAATTCAACTCCTTGCAAGCCAGGAAAAACATCTCTGACAAATGGAACCTGTAATAACAGGTGATTTTTTAAAAAATTCTGGCTTTAGTTATACCAGCACACCCACACTCAAGTCAATGAAGTTGCAGACAAAGGATCACTTGGTATCTTCTGTTAAGTGACAAACTCCCACAAACACAGAGTGGGAAGGTGGAGAAGCACCTCTGGAGCATCGGCTCTTGGAGAGCTGGCTATGAAGCCAGAAGCGATTGCCACCTCTCTCCCCACAACAGCTCTCAGTTGTTTTTCACCTCTGCAATTTTAATTTTAGGCAAAAAATGTCTAAATCCTCACAGATTTGCAAACAGATGTGCTGGGGGAAGTGGTTAAAGGAACATTTCACAATTCTCGTCCAGCTAGAGAGCGAACTAACAAAGGTAATGCCAAGCCACAGCTTCTTTACGGAACCACCCTGGGTAGGAAGCCAGGAGCACTCTGTACTTAGTTACTGAGTTGCTGCTGCATTCCTCAGGAGCTTTCCAGAAATCCCCCAGGAGCCACTCAATCTAGTACTTTTTCCTCATACAAAGCTGAAAAAACAACTTTCTTCTGCAGAACTACTTAAGAAAGTCCGAGAGTCCTGACCTGAACTGGTCAGGATCACTCCTTCACACATCCCCTGCAACAGTTTTAAAGGAATATTATTTATTTCAATGTAAGCTCAGCTTTGTATATTTTTTGTATCAGTGGTATGTCTAGAAGTCATTGTCACTCTGGAGCTGTTCTGAAGTGGGAGTTTTATTGCATTTCTTTTCTTTGAAGGAACGCGACAATATATTTTTGAAAGCAAACAAACTGATGAGCAATTTTCAAATAAAATGTGTTTTTTACTTCTGTTTACATATCTCAGAGCTGAAGTTCTTTTATTTCTATGATCCAGACTACATCTGCCACTTCTACAAATAAAAAATTGTTCAAAGTTAAACAAATAGTTTATTTCATTGCTTGCTATGGCAGCCCCACTTACCACTGAAACCATTAATTCTCTGTGCAAACTAGGCCTATGGATAAAGAAATTGCCATAAATGCTGCCAACAGCCTTATAAGAAAATACTGGAAAACAATTTTCTGACAGAAAAGCAAACTGTTTCTCATCGGTGGTATGTAATGGCCAAAAGAGTTACAAGGAAACAGGACTTCTGTAGTTGTTCACCCTACTTCATTTGTACCTAGATCACTCGTCAGAAGCTTCAGCAGAAATCTGGTGCTGACTTATGCAAGGGTTATTGATTCCACACATAATCCTCTGGAAGTATTTTTTTTGCATGTTGTTTAAGGGTGCACTGTATTTGAGACACCTTATACTGGTTTAAATAGAAGGAATTGAAACCACCACTATGTATTCTATTTCTTTTCACAAAGCAGAGTTTCCAGTGTTCTCTAGGACTATGTCGAGGCTGGATATTAAAGATGGGAAGAGGAATCAAAATATCAGGTCATGATCTTACCCATATTACCAAAGTTTGGATGAGTTCAGATATAAGGTTCTGTTTTTATCTTCTGCCTATGTATAAATAAATAAAAGCTCAGTCGTACCAAGGTGTGCTGGTCCTTTCAGGGTAATTCTCACACTGCGACTCCCATGTGGTACAGCAATCACAGTTTCTTCCCCTAGGAAAATTAAACAACTCTTTTAGAAGTTATCTTTTGTCAGGGAATTTGTACATCACACAATTAGGCTGAAAACTGTCGAATGTGTCTAAGAAAATATTTCACAGCTTTCACAATTTTTCTATTAAAAATAATACATTATTTTATTAAGCACAGTGTACTGTTTGCTATGTCATGCAACTGTTCTACAAATGGACCTGTAAATCTTGCTTGCTCTTGGAAAATAATTTGCTATTAACAACAACAACTGAAATGTCAGTAGTGTATTAGGAACATATTTACACTCTGTTGTCCTAGTTTTATTTCCTAATCACTGAATTGACATAAGGAATCTGCTAAGTAGTCCTTCCCCCTCACAAAAATCTGCAGCTGTTCAGTCTCATTTTGCCCACACCTCATTTCCTGCTGCAGGTCACAACTTTAATAAGTGGCAGGACTTACAGGAAATAAATCATCTACTTAACACTAACCCTTAACCAATTACAGAGCAGTTAAGAGCAAATATATAACAGCTATAAGGTATATGTTATAACAGTGTCTGCATCTAACTTACCATATAAGATCATTTCTTCCAGTAAGAGGTTCAATTTAAAATGGACTATAAACCCAACCAGCCCCCAACAGGACATGTCAATACAAAACAGCTTTTGGCTGCCTGAAAGGCCTCTTCATATATAAACGTGCAACACACTTACTTCAGTGCATTTTACAAAGGCAGAAGGTTATTACTTTTCAAATGTAGGAAGTCTGTGATTTGCCTGAGCAAACTGAGTTACCAGTCAAATCAACAGACTAGAGACCCTCACGCCAGCAAAAGCAGTGCTCTCAGAAAAGGGTACCCACAAAAGGAACAGAGGAGCATCCAAGGAGGAAAGCATCAGTGTGCTGTCACCCATTTCCACCATGGCCCAGCTGCACATCTCCTGCAAGGCAGGTCCTGCCACGTGTGCCCACTGCAGGGCCCCCCTGCGCAAGGTGCTCTGTTCTCTGATGGAACTACTGCAACTCCAGGGGCTGTGCAGAGGAAGTTCCTTTTCGCAGATTCAAAAAGTAATGTGTGCTGAAGGTCAGTGAGACACTGGCTCCAGAATTACTCTTAAAATATTTAGAGGAAGAATAGTTGAGTTTAGTTTTAGTTAAAAAATAGCTGAAAAATGATTCTTTCCACTTCAAACCAGACCCCTTTATAGTAGATGCTAAATTATCAGCTTCTGGTTTACATCTCCTTAGCATAAGCATGATTTCCTGCCAAACGTTCAGAATACTTCAAGCAAATACTGCAATTATTTTTTCTGAAATAAACACCTTCTTATGTTACAGTTTTTATATCGTCAATTTCTAGGAAGGACATTTAAATATAACAATTTATTTTGGATGTAATAAAATACGAGCTTTATTAATTTCATACTTGGGTATTCCACCAGAGTGAAAAATACTACAGTAAAACAATAATACAACTAAGGGGTCCTGGAAAAAACATTAACTACTGAACCACTTAATATCCTTTTGCATCTTGGTTTTTCATCAGAGGGGTTGCTAAAGATAGCCAGGAGGTAGTGGGTGTGTATATCTTTAAAGTAAGGAAATAACTGCTGAATTCACATGTGCTTGACAGTATTTGAGAGAAAGCAGGTTTGAGGGGCCCATCTGTCCTTACTTGGTCGGGAATCGTATCCCATCCTGATAACAACCAGCGATCCGTCACAGCACAAAACCTCCAGTGAAAGTGGGATCATGACCGGTTCAGAATAGAGGAACTGCAGCTCTGAAGGGGAACCGAGGGCAGTCCGTGCTCCACGGCCACAGCCCGGGTCTGCAGATGTGCACACATGTGCAGGACTGCTCCTCTCGACAACAGCCAGGGCTGTCCTGCTGTGCTTCCCGCACCTCCCCACAGGCAGCTCCGCTCGCCCCGGCAGACCCTGCTGATCCCTTTTCAGGATGCCTCACATTCCTTTAGCAGTACTACAGACATTCCACCCTCACCGAAGCACTCTCTGATATGGTCCAAAAGTCTCACGGGGGTGCTAAATTTGGTGTTTCTCTGGGGCAGAGACAATATTACCAGAAAGTGTTTTATTTGCACTAGAGATGACTAAGCTCACCGCCACAGCAGCAGTCACCCTCTGCAGCCCACAGACCTGTCAAGAAGTCTGACAGCAGGAGATTTTTGTAACCTGACTGTGATAATTATGACCTAGGGCAGCCTTTCCTTGAGATGAAGTAAATTACAGGAAAAAATAAATGTGAGATTTTTGGACTTCTGAACAAAGACGAGGATTTGGAAGACATGGGACAGAGCTGACCATAAGGGACTCCTCCTTCTCCCAGGGACAGCTTTGAAACAATAGTTGTGGTTGTCCAGGTCTGGCATCCAAAACTATATATTCCAAAGGTCACTCATTCTCAGCTGAATGTAATTCATATTCTTAAAGAAACACAAGGCTCTGCAAACACATTTTAAATGGTTATGCTGTACATTTCCCATTAAATCAGTAGGGTCCACACTGCTAAAAGCAGTGAACTCTTACGAAAACATAAGGGGAAATTGCTACCCTGAAATCTATACTGAGAATTTTCAATTACCTTGTTTTTCCCCTTATAATATTTCTGTCTCTTTGAAAGTTAACTGCTGACCTTTGTCCAGAGCTGAAAACAAACCAGCCCAAAATCATCTGGAACATGCAGAAGCACTAGACTCCAACATCTGAGCTCAGATTAAGGCTCGCCTTAAAAACTGAGGAACAGGTGAGATATTGTGTCTCTGTTCTAACTCTGAATCCAGGGCAGGGATTCCCAACAGCACGTGAGTCATCTCCCTCCGCTCTCACCCAGGGACTCTCTCAGCAAACGTGTGCACACACTGCACACAGCACTTGCTGATTAAGCTCCCGGATTGCTTTTACTTTAGATGGCAAGGTTTGATCCTGTTTCTACGGTGTTAATGTGGATTTAGATTTTGGATCTCAATGAGAGCAAGATCAGACTCCCTGCTATGGTAAGACTGGGAGCTAATCCCCAGGATCAAAATAAAGGAGCCACATTCCTAAACTCAATCCAATTCAGCAGGTTTTATTTATTTTTCCATGTGGGCCATGGTGGACCCATTTACTGCTTCACATATGGGCCAGTTGGGATTTTTCCCTCTCTCCTCTCATAGCAGGCCAGAGGGTTTATTTCAGGTCTATAAAAAATGTTTCTTTCTATGTATTTGCTCAGAACTTTTTTGCTGGTTCCTCGGTTCTGATCGAAGACCTTTGTGCTCTCAAAGTACAAACAATAACCCAGGAACAACTACAGCACACAGGAACTAAAAATCTCAGAATACTTGGAGTCTTATTGCAGTGGATTCCCTCATCCACTCTGGCATCAGGCATAATTTCAGAAGACACTGCTGCTGGGCTTTGTGCTGACCTGCCTAGTGAAAGCAATATGGCAAAGACAAATACCTGCACTGGAGAAAACACAAAAGACATACACACAAAAGTACACAGCCCCTCAGGAAAATGGATCTTCAGGAAAAGCAGTGCAAAATAAGTAATGAAATAGCCAATGTTCTTACAAAGAAATTTCTTCAAGACAAAAGAGACCATGAAAGTAAAGAAGAAGGCTTCATACTACCAATAACAGCCCCAAGTAAACCAATCAAACTAAAGGGACATCTAGACTGAAACAATTGGTGCTGAAGACCCAGCATCCACACTAAAAAAATTGCAGGTGCCTCGTTGGGACTAATTCTAGCCTGATCCCATGGACTGTATATTCCGTAGCTGCCGGAGAACATCAGGTGCTTTTCTGGGACACATCTTCTGGTTTAGCTTCATTCAAAAAATTCCAATTTATACTCTCCAGGAGTATAAATCTCTGTGATGTGAACTGATGAACAGTATGCTAGGGCCATGATGGAATTTGCTTCAAAAGCATGCTCCTTATCCATTCTGAAATGCTAATTCACTGGCATTCCATCCCTCTCCACACAGTTTTCCTGCCAAACCAGTCCCAATTCCCTCCTCTGGCTCTACACATGGTTGATTTTTCCCCTTCCTCTCCAAGTGTTTTTGACTCCATCTCCCACCCAGATTCCTTATCTAATCTCAGTCTTCTCTTCCTCTTTTCCTTGACTCAGTGTGTCTGTACAGTCAGTCCTACATCCTCCACCCACCTTCTCATATCTGCCTTTCCTCCACTGCATGAACTAACGGCAAATTTTTCTGTTCAGCTCATCTCATCTTTCCCTCTCATGTGATCTCATCACTCCCCATCATAGGTCTGAAGCTCAGGAGATTGGAAGCTCTCCAGAAAATCTCTTCTGAAGGCCTGAATGTGACGTAGGAGGCACCATGGAGCTCATCCCACGGCACCTGTTCCACACCGCAGTAAACCAGAAAGCAAGAGCAACCTCAAGGAAAAATTTTAATAGCTTACTTCTGGAAGAGCAACATGTTAATGTATTCTAAGGAGGCCGCACACATATGATCTGTTTGCAGTTAGGACTTGTAACAAGCTAGAGAACACTTAAAAGGATAAGTTTTCAGAAATTTCAGCTGTTAACATCCAAGAAGATTCCACAGAAACTGAAGGAAAAGGTTGGGGGTTTTTTGTAAAGGTTGTAGTAAAATATGTGTTGATGCTCACAGACATTGCAAAAAACTTATCCATGACCAGAAGACTGTTGCCTGCCAAATTTCAAATCCCTGATCTGTGATCAAGTCCAACAATGGGGGGATGTTAAGACATATTAAAGAAAATGTTTCAAGAATGTTTTGACAGTGGGAAACAACATGTTTTTCTCCTCTGTGTCCTTGGAATACGCTGAGTTGTTTTGGCTGAATTTTCTCCAAAACACATAGCACCTGGCATGAGAAGTTTCTGACACAACCGTCGAATTTTGGCAAATAACCCCTCGTATATCAGGCAACCTCGACAATTGGGGTTGCTAGCTCCATGCACATTGATTTCAAAGAGGGAAAAAAATGTGAGGCAGGAAGTTGCCACAAAGTTGAGCTGGCTGATGACACAGAAGAGGGAGCTGTGCCAAAGGCCTCTGTTTAGATAAATGACCAAAGTGAAAATAGGGTTTTGGTTAAGCATGCTTGGGGAGGATGACATACAAACAAATGAGAAGAAGTGACCAATGGTACATCACAACAGTGCCATAGGAGATAAAGCACATGGCAAAAGGAAATTCAAACAGTTACAAAGCCATCTCCAGTGAAAGCTTTTATAAGAAGCTCTTTAGCAAAACATTAAAAAAAAAAGGTAAAATTTGCAAGTAGCTCGCTGTTCGGGAATCAAATAAAACCAAACTGGGACAAGTTCGTGCTTTCAACTTCACTCCCATTGAACCAGCATCTTTTCTTCTTCGTTGGTATCAGAACCAGAACACTTTCCTGCCATATCTTGCCAACAGTGGTGCAGAAAGGAGATATGAGGGCCCAATCCTACAATTTTTCCATGTGCACAAAGTGCGGTAGAGTTAATGGGAGTTCCATGCATATAGTACTAGAAACATCAGGCCCATGATATCTCAGTTCCCAGTGGGATGGTACATTTTACAACCTATTACACTTTTTGTTTGAATATCATTAGTCAAACCTTTAATCATTTTACCAGAATGTTAGAATCTGGCTTGCTGACAGAAGTTTAACTTACTTTGTCGTTCAAAGGCAATTAAGTGTTAGTGGAAAAAATAAAGAACTTTTGAAATGACTGTTCATTTCATATTTGCAAAACAGTAAGCTCCCTTTCAGTGCTGTTTAACTTTCTGATCAAAGACTTTAATTTAATGTCAAAAAATATTGAAAAGGTAATAAAACAAAATTAGTCCTTCATGAGAAATGATTTGCTATCAATGCCTAAATGCCTTTGTTTTAAAACAAGGACTAAGATAACCAAGCACTTTTATTTTCCCTTATGTCTCTTTTTTATACTGAAATCTTTGGCTCCTGCTTTCCTTCTAGTTCTCCCATTTGCTTCATTGAACAGTAAAATTTACATCCTACTCACAGCCTTAGGCTCTTTTTTAAATACCTGTCTGTCATGTGCCGATATTTTCTCAACACTAGTTCTGAAAGCTTCCAAATGACTCTTTGGAAGATAATGTGCTTCCCTTCACTGATCTTTTACCAAAAAGAAAAGATGGCTTTATTTCCACATTTCATTCACACACAGGATGATTATATGGAATTCATTGCATAGTGTTGAACAACTTGACCCAAAAAAGATTTTGGCACCATCACAATACCAAGAAAAACATCAAGTTCTGCATTTAGTAGCATGTGTACTGTTTTGCTTATGCCAGTGGTAATTCATTCATGTTATCCAGCCTACTGCAGTGCAAGATAAACCCAAAACTTGGCAAAACCGACATTTTTCCTCAGAATAGTCTTTCTTGGTCTTCAATTTTAAAGGACTCTTAAAGAGACACTGAATTATGACAGAGGAAACAACGAACCATGGGCATTCTTCATAACCTTCAAGGCAACAAGAGACCTTCCACCAAGTGATGTCAGCTGTAGTCAGCTCTTATCTGAGCCAGAATACCACAAGTGAAATTAGTATTTTCTGTCACAAAATGACAGTTTCAAAACCAGATCCCTTTTACCACTCCATCTTTATTGTCCTTCCATCCTAAGCAGCAATGAAATGCAAAACTTTTTATTTCGCTTGTCATGAACTATCCAACCAGAGTCACCAATCCAACATATTTATTTTGGCTTGCATTAGAACTAGCTATGGTGTCCCCAGGAATCATCCTTCTCCAGGAGAATCACTGTTGCTGTAAAACTGGAAGAGACCACACAATTCCTTTCAATTCAAGCTGACCTTCACATCAGAAAGGGAAAGAGCCATTTTGTGCATATTTATCTATATCTAGGAATACAAAACATATGCAGCTTAGGGGCACTACAAAAATATTGTCTGATCTTCACTGCTTTACAAGTGCTTGCTCTATGCTGACCAGAAGCTCTGAGCACTTGATATGGCAAATGAATAAAAAGTGGCCCCTCCATGGAAACACTTTTTCACCTCATTGTAAACATTCAATACATTTTCTTAGTCTTTCAGGATGAAAAATTTTGTTCATTACTGAACTATGCTCTCCCATCAATAAAAAATACCTCTAGTCAAAGCAAGGCAAAGGCTAACACTGATAGACCATCTGATACGTAAAAAAGGCTCTTTCACTTGTGCAAAATTATCCTGTGACTTTAAAAGTTGCTGCCACAAAACCAGTCACTTTTTAATTTAGATTGTCTTTGCTATACATGTGTATTGGATTACAGAAATTATGCACCTGCACAGTGGTACCCAACACCATTGCAGGGCAGCACAAGACATCACACTGCAATGAGCATTGAGATAACAAATAAACTACTCCAAGTTTCATCCAAACTGAAGGATACTGCAAACAGCGGCATAAAAACCTCATGGGAATAGTTATATATACTGCAATAAGATTTTAGCATGATTCAATATACAAAGCTCTTTCAAAACCAGGGCACAAGTGAAATCTTTGCAGGCTGAAATACAACAGTATTAAAATAGAAGCAGCTGTCAGAGGCAGGTGCTTCATCCATTAAAAAAAAAAAAACCTGGTTGCATTTGAACTTTGAGTACTGACTTTAAGAGCACCCTTCTATCTTTTGACTTTGCAGGAAAGTAATTAACCCCAAAGGCCCCATCTCCATGTGATAAATGCTCGTGACAAACACATGCTGTGAGTTCAGAAAAAGGAAAAATTATGTGAGGCAGCTATTCATAAAATAAACACATGGGACTGTGAGACACATGGGACACACACACATATGCTGTGTGATTCCAGGGAGCATCATCTGTGAGGGTGGGGAGCACCAGTGTCAGAGGTGAGTCTTTGTATGGAAAACCTTGCCTGCATATCAAAATAGCCAGACTCTTCAGACTCCAGTAAAGGGTCTAATTCCAACACCCTTCCTCTTTTATGTTTTATATTTTCAATACTACTGAGACCTACAGAGTTACTCCCAGTAAGATGCTAATTATTTTGAGAAAGAATGGCAAAATTTGAGCCAAACACACAAAAAAGAGATGGAAGTATTAGTCCTTTTCACTTTGTGTTTTTTGACCATGCAAGTAGTAACCTGCCCCTGAAATTCAACTGTCTTCAGACACCACAAAAAAAAAAAAAAAAAAAAAAAAAAAAACAAAAGTAAATTGAAAAACACGGACCNACTGCATAGATCTGGTGAGCTCTCAAAAAAAAAAAAAAAAAAAAAAAAAAAAAAAAAGAAAAATCAAAGTTAATTTGAAAACCAGGTACTTTCAAGCATAGGCCAGTGTTTCCATAAAACCATCTATAGGATGTTTCCATGATTTAAAAACATTGCTGCAGCATCACATATACTGCAATGTGAGGATACCCTTTAAAATAAGATGTGCATCTTGATGGTTATTCCTGATAGAACAAATTGAGAAGCTGTATAAAAAAAAATGCATATCTCAAATTCTTTCCTAGCTATACCCTGATGTGTGGTATCCCTCATGGAATTTCAATAGACTAATCTAGCACAGACTTTAGGATTAAGTAGCTTTGCAAGACTGCAAACAAGCATATAGTTAAAAGGTCACTGCAATATGCACGCTCATACACGAGCAGGAAACGTAGTCAAGGATAAATTAGCGTAGGATCAATGTGCAACCTACTTTTTTCTGGTGAGACATGTGCCTTAGCTTGTCCCCTCACAAGCCTGCATGTTGAGCCATCTCCTGCACAGATTCCGCAGTTGTCTTCCTTGGCATTGCTCCCAAGTTGTCGATCACAGCCTACTGCCTGCCAACATCAACACCACAGTCAGAAGGAGGGCAAAGCTGTAGTAGACATGCTCAGGTTTCTGGAATTTTATTTATTATGTTATCCTTTTGATTTTATGAGCTGGCCTCATTCTATCAAAGCACATCTTGCCATTTAGGAGTTTAAAAGCATACTGTCATTTCCATGATTTTAATGATGAACCACAACAACTGATACATTAAGCTATCCAAGCATAGGAAACACATGAATTCATTTCCCACTACGTATGTGAATGAATACCATTGAGCATTATTCTTTCCAACACAAGGGATAACTATGTTATTTACAATTTGGTTTTCATCACCTGTTTAATTATGTCTGAAAAAGGATAAATGCAATTAAATAATCTCAGTTAAAAATTTAAAGGGCGCTCAGCCCTCAGCTTCATAGACAAAGAGTTGAGGGCAGTGCTAATATTCTTGTGTCTTGGCCATTCAGAATTTAACTGGCACTTGTGTAGATCTATTGGCCGTTTACATCAATGTCAATGACATACACATTTGCTAAGCAGCTTTTAAAAAACTTGGACGATTCACTTCTCACCTTTTGATTTTTTCTGGTTTATGAATATAAGACCCATTCTATAAAACTTTCCAACGATTATTATAAAAACACCCAAACTTAAACACTGCCAAAAATTCAAAAAGCAATTTTTTAAAATAACCTGTCAACTGAAAACCCTCCAAATTATAATGAAAACATTTTTCCTGGTTTTTCTTTTTCTTCATATCAGTCAACTCCACAAGAAGGATGAGAGTGAGAATGAAAAGACAAAGAATAGACAAAATTGACTAAAAGCAACTTCCTGCTGAATGGAAAATAAATATTTGGCCTCACCTATCTTACTCTTCACCACCTCATAGAAGGATTTTTCAGGGAGTACCAAATGCTGAGCAATGTGGTAAAAAGCTGATCTCCAGCTTCAAGTTTTCCCAAGTCAGCCTATATGCCTCTTATATTCACATATCCCTGAGAAGGGCAGCTAATTTATCATGGGTGTATATATTTAACGAAAATCCAAACTGACAAATGGATAGAAAACCCTCTGGATATTCACAGTTAAAAGCAGTGCTAGAATTCTGAAACTGGCCAGCACACGCCTCTTCCTATATAAAAATGCTTGGAAGGGGTGGCCTCAGCTGCCAAGATCCACTGCATCTGTGCTGTGCCAGAACTGACACACGATCCCCTCGGAGAGGTGAGGATCGACTCCACACGTGAGAGGCAGGGCTGGGTCTTCCAGTCTGAGTTAACACACACACACAGAGACACACAAATCACACACATCCACTGCCAAGCACGGAGAAATGTAATCTCAAAGTTTCACGTGTCTATGGAAAGGAAAATAAAGCAGCCCCACCTCCCCCTTCTGCCCCTTTCCCATATTTTTCCAATTCCCTACAGCCTGAATTCCCTTTAGAGGAGGGCATTAATGGGGACAGTTTACAGTACTTCAGTTGAGAGACCTGCTGCAGCGAAGGCATCTCCTTCCTAAGGGCTTCAGATTTACCAGAGAAACCTCCATTAGCAGCAGGAAATTATTTTATTCCTGCAGTTGAAGGGGATCTTAATCCTATGTAGCCCAGCAAGGAGTTCATTTTAAAAAGAAATAAGCCTCTTAACACTAGCAGTAAATCATTTCAGTTTTAACAAAAACTTAGTTGTAAAAATGAAGCAAATTAACACACATGTGGACTCGGACCATCTCAGAACAGGTGCTTATTTACCACACAGAAGCCATGTGGGAGCACTGAGCTATAATTTCGGCTTGGATTACAGATTAAAATATTTCCACTTGAAGTGGTTTCTAGCATTACCTCTGGGTTCATTATTGACATGCAGAAAATTACAAAAAGAAAAAGGTTGTAAACAAATGACTATAAACAAGCCTATCTTCCCATTTTATAACCAATTAGCAATATATTGAGGAAAATAAATGAAAACACCATTTAAGAAACAGAAACTGACTGGGCCACTCTGCAAATCAGAAAGCAGATGAAATTTTGTGGGCTATAATAACACAGTGCTCAACACATTTGCCTCAGCATTGAAAACTCTTTCAGTTCCCAACAGGCTTTTCTTTTCTGGCCTTCGAAAACTCCTGTGCTTTTCTATTCCAATCCATGGAAGGGGTCTAACTGCAGATCCCCAGCTGACAGGGATGTTGCATGAATGAATCTCCTAAAGTTTCTGAAGCATGCAGATGGTGCAGTGATGGAGACCATAACAGTGGATGAGAGAGTCTGTATTTCTCCTGTGCAGATTTTGAAGCAGTTACTGCTCTCCACTGATTCTCCTGCCCTTATCCACATAAAGATACTACTAGAATGTGGAGGTCAACTGTATTACTGCAAGTGTCATCTCACTGCAGATGTCTCAAATGCATCTCCATTGCATACTGTAATCTCCTTTTTTAAATATAAAAAAAGGGTTTATTCACTCATCAATTCATTTCAAAGGAAAAAAAAATAAGCTGCACATCATCATACCCTGTGTGGGAAAGCGCTACTTTCCTTAGTTTAAGCTCTTGCATATTTGCAGGCTACAGATCCTGCAAGTCTTCAGTGGGAGGAGGGCACTGAGCAAGCACTGAGCACTTGCAAGAGCAGCCCATTAGAGCCCAACATGACAATAACAAACATCCAGACAGCTCTTACACACAGCCCCTGTGAAAACAAACTCTCATTGCGTGTAACAGAAATTGCACAACTGTGAAAACACAAGGCATTATTGTGTCCAGTGTGGAATGTAAGAAAAAAGATAATCAGCACAGCAGCACACTTTAGAGGACTGTTTCATACAGCATTATTGCTTATTTTTTAATAATACACAAATGCCACAGAAATAAAACAGGAGTGCTAGCTGCAGGGACTTGGATATGGGAAAATGTTTACAGCTCCCCTGACAGCCAAGGTGGTGTGTTCAGCTAGATGCATTCACCCTCTGCAGATTTCCTTCCCAGATTATGTTTACATCAACTGTTACAAATACGAATATCAAGCAACGATATCCTGGAGCACAATTTAGAAAACAACTCAAATTATAATCACCATTTTGACCTGAAGTGAGCACAGAATTCCAGATTTTGTTTCACACGAAGCACCCAAAAATCCACAGGTTTTTAGGTGACAAGCCTCAAATTTAGAGCTATTTCAAGAAGGAATCTTAATGAGAGAACACTGGGATGGGACATATTTCAAACCTGAGAGTCTAGAGCCAGCCTTTTCTCTCCATTTGTAAACCCTTGGTTGGGTATTTCTCAGGTAAGCTGAACAGCCACAGATCTCACCAAAAGAAGAGGAAGCTGTAAGGTATAGTTTTGGAAGCTGGGTCTCAAAAACACATGGCACTGCAACACCAAACATTATGAATTTAAGGTATTCATATTTTAGCCAGTAACCATGGGAAAAAATAGTGTTTGATGAAATATGTTGAAGACAGTACATTTGGTTATTTGCAAATAGATCTGCAACAAGGACAAGGAAATGATAAATGGCAACAGCCTTCCTCTGCTCACGCACCACCTCAGCCAGCCAAAGAGGCTGATGATTTTCATAATTAAGGCATTTTGTAGGATTAATTTACCCCACATTGCTTGCTGTTTGCAGAGCAAAGGGATCAGCTGTAAATATTACAGGCAGACTGGGAAAACATCTGCAGGATTTTAGGGCATAGTCAGAAATAATATTAGGTGATTTTAACATAGGCTGAATAAATGAAACAAGTGATAACACAAACTGTGTAATGGAAGGATTGGGACCCCGTGAATTTTAGAAATCTGTAATCATAAACATCATCATCCCAAAAAATGATACAGGTATTGTAATGTCCAGGTTGTAAGTGAGCTCCTCAGACAGCAGGGAGAATATTCACAAATGTGTAAAAAAACCAAACAATAAGTAGAAATTTAATTTTAAAAGAGTATTGAAGAAAACGGGCACTTAGTGAGTTTATAAAATTCTCCATGATGGGGTATCTATTAATTTGGATATGGCAGGATTATTTTCAGAAACAGGTGTCTGATCCATTACTATTTTTGGACAGAACTTGAATATGTTACTTGTCTGTTCTTACAAAGGAAAAAAAAAATAAATAGGAAAATATTATATGGTTTTCTCACAAGCAGCTCGGATAGAAAGCATCTGGTTAAGCAGTGAACAAAACCACTCGGCTTCAACAAAGTTTAGCATGGCAGTGCTGTTGTGAAAGACAATACTGAAGGGTGTTAAATTCTTTGTAGCATGCTTAGAATAGTTTGTATAAGTTCAGAAAGGCAAAGGATGAGCAAAAGTTCAGGGTAAAAAATACAGTAATAGAGATGAAAGAGAAGAACGAAATCGCTGCTGATACATTAAAAGTGGCAATGGAACATTACAAATATTTTTGCAATTATTAAACCAAAAATCACTCAGAAGCTCATATAAAGCTGTTTCTTTAGGTCATATTCAATTAGTAGTGTTTCAGCTGAGGAATTAGACTTGCACTAGGAAGTTAATGTAGCATGTTCATTTTGATCTGTGAAGGTCCAAGAATAATCTGTTAAATTCCAGGATCTTCCTTTGTTAAGATGTTTATAATTAAGTACGACAAGAAAATGGACAGGACTGCAAGGTGACAGAATTTTAACTAAAGTTCCAATATGGTAAAAAAGCATCATAGTGAAAAACAAGGCAAATCCCAGCCCCACCCTCCCCTCCCTCCTTTCAGAGATTTCTCTTGCTAAATAAAAATACAAACATGGACTAGAATTGTCAGTGCAGAGCCCAGCACAGGCTCAGGTTTTAAAATTTCAACATTTGCTTTTTAGACCATTGCTTCAACCCTCCTGACCTGTGGCATTACCTCAGCTGGCCACTCACCTCCAGCTGCAGGCACTCCCAAAATAGGCACAGCACCACTTTTTTGTAGAACTGATTCTACAGCAGTGAGTTGTCAATTATAAAAATGTTACATTTCAATTATTTAAAAATGGTCTGGAACGCCAATGACTCAAGATCATATTCTTCAAATAAATAAGTTGAAGATACACCTACACTCTATAAAATAAAAATACTTATCTCAAAGACGAGTAAAACCAGTGCATACCAAGATCATGTAAGCGTTAAGTGTCATTGTTCCTATCAAAAACACGAAATCATATGCAGCAATACAGATAATTAGATATAATGTTTCTCTTTCAAAATGGGCTTTCCCCCTTCTAGGGTCCTCTGGAGCCACAGTTCCATGTATAGCCAGAAAAAACAAATATACTGAGTTCTCCTAATAGAAGCGGCCACAAAAGAATAAATCATTGCTCTTTTTATTTGTGACAGATACATAAATTCTATGAAACATTAAAACTGATGCTGCACTAGTGCCATTATTTTTCTGCCTACCGTGTCTTAGACTAAGCTCTTTAGCAGACACACCATTTAAACATTCAGCAATGTTCTTGTTAAATACTAAGTCATTTTCTACTTTGACTGGTAAACTTATTATTGATATACTCCTCATTTATCAGTGATTCCATCAAAATGATAAGGTAAGCTTCTGTTTTGCAGTGTTCTGTGTTTACTTGAGGGACTGGCAGCTCAGTGTCTGGGAGTAAGGCCCTTTATTAATGTGATCTGGTTTAATAAAATGAAAACAGAAAATCAGTTCAACAATATCTGAATATGACATAATTACCATCCTTCTACAGCTGCTGAGCAGACCCCCAAGTGCTCAGGAAAACCCAGCTGAAGGCTACTCTGGGTGCATTTCTATTCATGTGCTTCCATTGGCCTGGCTCTTTCAAAGGATGCACAAAACGTGTACTCCAGGAAGAGCCTGCAAGGGGAATTTTGACACAAACATACAGAGGGCATTTAGTGAAATTCAGCTGAAGCAGAAAACCCAGGAAATCCTTCATGGGGATAATGTGCTTAAATGTGCTTAAAATGTCAAAAAATACTGTATTTCTGCTGAGCAAGGAACTGCACTGCAGAATGCACAAATGGAGATGATAATTGTACTTCTCACAAGAACGTGACAGAGTTACTGTGCAGGAGATCCTTTCCCTCAAGAGCTGAACAATCTGTAATTATCCCAGCACATGTTGTCCAGTGAGTTTTGTTTTAGAATTGGGCACCAGAAGATCTGTTGGAGCTGTACATCAGTAAGGGAGTCCTGTGCTGGCTGGAGCACTGATCTGCTGATGGGTGGCAAAGGCTTTGTGGACCAAATGCAAGTGCCTTCAACTGCCTTTAAAATTTGCCAAGATTTGCAAAATATAGTGTGAAAGACTATTAAATCAAACATAACCAATGAAGTGATCTGGCTGCCCAGCCACCAGGATAGCAGTATTTGGACTGCTATAAACCAGATTATTTATTTCAGCCTTAAGAGAGATGAGAACTAAGATTAAAATGGAATAAAAACATCTACACACTTCTAAAGTTTATCATCATTGCACAAAATACAAGATAAACTCAGAATTGCTTCTGACAAAAATGCCTTTTCCAAGTCTTGTGGCTTGACTAAGAAAGGACAGGTTTTATTTCAGCATTTACTAGTAAAGGAAGAAAACAGTGAAAAACCCTTACGTGCTGAAAAAGACAAATCTCTATTGCAGTTTATTAGAATCAGTCAATAGGGAAAACTAAAATGCTCTGGGTCTTGGTCAGAGAAAAGGGATTTCTACTTCCAAAAACACAGACACACCACAAAATCCAAAACTCAGAGAAATTAAGGTTGTGTTTCATTGCACGGTTGCACGTGCCATCACAGTACACAGATCTCATTGCATCAATGTCAGCTGTTTGCTGCATTTTCCCCTGCTCTCCTTGTCTTAGCACAGGATCCAGCACAGGCAGATGTCAGGACTGACTGTATCCACACAACAAATAACTAATTTTAAATATGGCTATGGGAATTCACAGTAATAAAAACATGAATAAAAAACCTGTCATGTGAAAATCCTGCTCTCCCTTAGTCAATATTTTCCATGTCTCTTTGCCCTGCTGTAAAACCTTGCTATCATTCAAAGCCCATTTATTCACTGACTTTACAATCTCTGCTCACATCCTTCACTTTGTGATAGCTTCAGCTTGCACTTTATTCCTACACAGTTAAAATGTGTCCCCAGAGAGAATATAAAGAAAAAAGCTCCCACTGTCTCTTTCCCATGCTCATCATCCACAAGTAATTGATTCTGACAAGCAGAGAGAGAGAGATACTAGAACATCCCTTCAGTTAAGCAAGTTACTTCTTTCTTTCTTTTTTTTTTTAATTTACTTTTAAAAGCAGTGTGGAATCTTAGCTTTCAAGCACCGCTTTCAAACTCTGGTTTATCCCCACCGAGGATTTATCTTGGTCTGAGTCATGATTTTCTTCTCACATGGTCCTGTCTCATAACTCTTCAGTTATGCCTGAGCTAACAAAGGCCCGGTTGTGGCAGGGGCTCTCACATCTCTGGAATCAAACCAGCACAGGACAGTAGCAGCCCAGACAAGCTGACACAGGCTTCAGCCTGTGCTAATTAACAGAATAAAGCCCCTTCAGGGACCTTGTGCACGCACTCGGGACCAACAGCGAACTTCCCAGCCCATCTCCTCCCAGCAAACGAAGCTGCAATCCCAGCAGCCACGGTGGGAGGAGGAAAACTTCCTCCGTTCAAGGATTTTCAGTTCCTCACAGGTGAGAAATCAGGCAGTTGAGGCAAAGTGTGTCAAAATGCAAACCTCAGAATGGAGGCGTAAAATGAGCCAGAATGACGGGCACAAGGAGACGCTCCAGGATGTTCAAACTCCCAAGCCATCCACACAGAGGAGAAGAATGTAAAGCAATAAAAAAAAAAAACCCAGAAAATAAAAAAATCCAGTGCATAAAATTCACTGCATACTAAAGGGCTCCTAAAAAGACTTTCCACATATTTCTGCTGACACTTTATATCTGAAGGCAAGAGGCTAAAGAGTGTTCCACAACTCTGTAAATCCACTTCCATCAAATAAAACAAAGTGTTTCCAAAACCTTTAACTCTTACTACAGGATCTGTCACATGCTAGAGGAGCTGAGAGATTACAGGACCACCCGGTAGGAGCAAGTACCCTTTCCCACATGGTCTCCATTTAGAAAAACACAGACACAACCAGAGGATAGGGCACAAACTCCCAGTGGGTTTCTTGTTTGTGAGAATGCTTTCAAAAATGAAATCAGTATATGAAATCAAATTAATTTGCTCCTTTTCTGGCTGGGTCCAGCCAAATCTGCCTTGCTTGAAGTTAGCACTGGGGGATTTGAAGGTTGCGATGGCTCTACTTCAAGATGATACCCAAATTATGAGCTTTTCTGCTCTCACTGCTCACATGATTTAGGTCCCTGCTATGCTGGGAAGTAAAGTCACATTTGCACTCAGCTCACTAAAACAAAACAAAACTTGGCAGAGAGAATCACTTATGACCAAAGGAGTATAGAGGAGAAGCTGGTGATCAGAAAAAATCCACTACTCATCTGACAAGAAAGGATAAACTTACACAGCAAGAAATCCCTACAGGGAGCATTCTCCATAAGAAACAGTAGGAGAGAGAATAAGATAAGACCTGAAAAGAAACACCAGTTTCTAGCAGCAGTGGGAAGCTGCAAAAAAATAAAAACAAGTGATTCCAAAAGACCTTTCCAGTGTCTGAGAGTATCCCGTTATCACCTGCAGCGTCTGAGAGTATCCTGTTATTATTATTTATTTATAAAGCACACCTCTGAGCTGCCAACAATGCCGCTGCAAGGGAACCGCCACACCAAGGTGGGCAGTGACATTCAAAGGGGGGCAAGTGCAGCCCTTGAAGGGTGGCTCCATGATCTGCTGGCCTGAGCAGTGCCAAGAGCTTCCATCAGATGAGAAACCAACCCCCTGAGGCTAGGGAGGGTGACACTGACAGGTCACGTAGGATGTGGCAGCCCCTGCTTAGCTCAGCCCCTTCCTCCAGTGCGAGCTCTGGAGAGCCACCAACATCTCCCAGCTGAGCTGCAGCTGGAGCTCCCCACTCCCGGTTTTATGACCCGTGTCACACGTGTGCAGTCACATGAAGTTTTTCATATGTAGCTCTGAGAGCCAGAAAGTTTTGTTGGATCTCCATGAGCAACTCCCACAGCGTTTCTGGACAGGGTCCAGCCTGCCAGCTCTGGTGCAGTAACATGTAGAGTACAGGCATCTGCATAGGGGTTCATTCATGCTCCAAAATGTGCTTTACTCTGCGCATTTGCTAATTAGTGGTACCCAGGAAAGAATGCCAGGTTTAGTATAACAGCTGCCTTGACACAGAGCTACCTCAAAATCAGTTCTTCCTATGAATCACTCAAAGGCTAAAAAGGAGAAGAAGGCAAGGCAGACATTTTTTTTTCTAATTTTTAAATATTAAAAAAAAGATTGCAAATGTTCATTTTGGAAAAAAAGGCGCTTTTTAAACATCTATTCAAGAATTAACTATTCAGACTAACATGCATTAGAAACATGTCTGCAGTAACACAGGATGGAAAGGAAACTTTCCTTTCTAAGTCTCTGCACACCGAATCTCCTGTGCACCTTGGGCAGTCCTTGAACATATTTACAGGCCAAAAAATGTATCTACAGGAACCAAAACAGAAAGTACACAAAACAAGCAGTTTGAGAAAGCAGCTCTCAGGATAAAAGGAAACAAGATTCAGAAGAAATTAATTATCTGCTATAATATTAAGTTCAAAGCCCAAACAAAGCTTATTAAAAAAAAAAAAATCTTATTTAAAAA
>VZTE01000895.1:1100331-1145709 GCA_013397775.1 Eulacestoma nigropectus | reverse complement strand
AAGGCAAGAGCCTTCCAAGAGCTTACAGAAACTGTTTTCAATGAAAACTCTGACAGACATTTACATCCAGCATGCGAGTGCTTTGCTGGTGAGTGATACCTACTCGCCATATGATGACCTGTGACAGAAGAGAACTAGCATGGCAGAAGTCGATGGCGCTCCACTTGACATGTGGGATGTGTTCTGATGTCAGCTAAATTTATGCCATATGCTACAAAGCACAGTGCAGTGTCTGCCTTTTTTTGGAACACAAACAACTTGCTGACACTAAATGGAAAGTTCACTGCAGGATTTACATCATCTTTGACCTAATTGTGACAGCCTAGGACAGAACTACTCAGGCTGCTCCTCAGGACTCCAGATTTTTTGGGTGATGCGTGTATTTGTTGTCCAAACATATTACTCCATATTAGGAAAATTATCACTGTAACCATTTCAGGTGCTGGCACAAGTAACGCCCCATTCTGCATTCTGGTAGAAAAAAGCAGGTTTGCACAAATTAAAAACAAAACCCAAGGAGAGGCAGGGCCCCAAAGCAGGCAGAGTGACTGGGTAAATGTTGCCCACATACGTGTCTGACATGCAGATGTTTTTAAATGTCTCCACCCACACCCAGATGGGCACAGCAGGAACACATTATATGAAAAAATGTTTTGGGAGTTGTGCAGAGACTAGAAAAAAATACCAGAAGTGTGAAAATCCTGGCAGCGAAGTTTTGACCTGTCCCCATTTAACACAACAGCCCCAGATATTTGGGTTGGTAACAAGCAGGGCAGAAGCAGACTAAAACGTGATCAAATGGTTTGACTGAGTTAAGCCTCAAGCAAACCCAAAATATCTCACTAACTTTCCCAATAAACTTTTTCCTGCTCAACCACCTTTAGATTTCACTTCCTGCAAAGCCTCACACCTCCTATCCAGAGTGCAGCTTTGCCATCTCACAATTTCCTTTGATAGAGATCATTTAGCTTGATTTTCTTGATGAGGGCAGTGCAAAGGATCAGAACTGAAGCTGGAGAACAAGAATTCACCATCTTTGTAAGTTCATATGCTGCCAAGGTGAGAGTCTGAGCAAGAGGCAGAATTAGTGATGCAGCCCTACCTTACCAGGAACCAGAACACGAATGAAAGTGAAATCACGCTGGGGAGGAGGGGAAGCTGAGTCAACTTTGAGACAAAAAATGAGCAAAACCAGCACCAGTCTCCTTATAGCAAGTCTTTGGTGCTCCCAGGCACAGAAGTGAAGATACCCACATCAGCAGTGTGATGTGCTCATCTAGATGAGTTAGCTGCAAAAACACTTGCCAAGTAATTTCCTGTCTGTGCCAATTCCATGTCAGAACCCAGCAGACAGATCTTACAGCAACAATTGTGGAGAATCACGACTGTGCTGTCTCTCTCTCTCAAGAGCAGTTGACTAAATAACCACGTTTTTCTGGGAAAGATTAGACGTCGATTTGTTTTCTTTTCCTGCTCAAAGAGGAGTAGCACAAGGCTCTGCCTTGGTTTCTGAGGAAGTCCCCACCTCCCACAGCCCCTTTCATGAGTAAGAAACCTTTCACTCTGCTCCCAAAAGAGTTCGCAAAGAGGAAGGGTTATTTAAATGAATCTTCATTTCAATTAATTGAATTTAAATTCAATTTTTTACCTCAATAAAATTATCCAACACTGAACTATCAAATACATACTTTAAAAAGCAGAAATTTTCAATTTGTGCAAAAATACCTCAGGAATAGTCAGTGACTTTAAGAAAATAAAGTGAAAACTGTTTATGAGTTTCAGCAATAAATTTTAAAAATTGAGTAAGTCACAGCACAGGACACATCCTAAACATGTTTTGCATTTTTTTCCCGAAAGTGTTATCTCACACTGAAAAATATTTTTGTGAAATTCGTAGAAATAATTAAAAAATTAAAATGAGAGACAGAGAAAAGAAATTGACTCTCATCAACAGTGTAAGAGTTCCAGTTCCTGCTTCTGGAATGATTAATTTCTTCTCCACTACATCATTTATTCTAAAAAATGGATTATTTACATTTCCAAGCATTTTATATTATATATATATGTGAATACTACAAAATGCTAAGAAGAAACATTGAAAGCAGCCCTTTTAAATATTCCTCCCAACTGTTCTTCACGAAATTGGATCCACTCTGGGCAAAGAGAATTTTACGCCATGTATGAAAGGTGGAGGAAGGTGTTTGAAGGCACTGTGGGAGACACTTGCAACCCCACAGCACCCTGAGCACAAGCCCTTGAAAAGCCCAGAGCTCCCTTAGACCCAGCCTCGGGGTCAGACACAGACAGCAAAGGCTGCTGTGGATGCACCTCCTAGAAAAGGCTGGGCCATCCTCCTGGCTGAAAGCCTTTTTATTAGGATAGGAGCATCACTAAGAACATGGCACAAGAAATACATTATTTGGCAAGGGCTCCCAGAGTTTCTAGAGGTATATCCTATTTCATATAGAGGGTAAAAAACACTGCTGGATCCCACAGCGAAGTCCTGTTGACAAATGCAGTCTCTCTGTGAGGGATTCTTCTGTTTCAAGAGGCAGCAGATGCACTCTGTGTTGACACGAGTGGCATTGGAACTGCAGCATACACAGAAGTCACATAAAACCCACAGCAAGGTCCAGATCATATATTAATGTTGCTATAATCCATGCACCAGTCTTCTGCCAAATGTGTCAAATTTTCCTCTATAATGGAGCTATTTTTCTCACTGGGCCATATCCTGCATTTTTGAGTCGCACACATTTTAGACATTTAACAGAGCAACAACCACTTGCAGAGAAAGAAAACTAATTGCAATAACATATCCATTCTCTATAAACTGCTCTGTTCATAAAACAAGTCTGCAACGCTGCTTTGCTAATGAGACATGGGCAAGGCTGGCAAGCCTCAAATATTATAACTCTCTGCTTTTACACCAACTGTATAAAGTCAATAGCAAGACTCTAATAAATAATAAATATATCGAGAAATGTAGATTGCCAGTAAAAGATGCAAACAATCAGTTCATACAACCACAGCACTCACCCATACAAGAAGACAGACCCTATACACTCACACCTGCCATTCCAGGCTGGATCCCATAAAATGTCCAATTTTCTCCTTAACAGAGACCCAGAAAAGGAATAAAATTAAATGGAAGGCTCTGCAACTTCATCACGTCCTCACAGATATGCTAAAGTTTAGAGAGCTGTAGCTACAATAACTAGGTTCATTAATTTTTACATGCATAAATAGAAGAGTGAATGAATTTTATTGACCTTTTATCTATATAGAAAAATATCCATGGCTAAGGCAGTCAGGAAGTTGTGTGTCTTCCTGAAAAGATAAGTTATCTGCAATCCGTTTGACAGCACTCGCAGATACATCTAAACTGATAAATAAAATGAAAACCAATCCCAAAGCGCCCGCTCGAGAGCAAAGCGCCTCACAAAGAAGGCCCCATTTAGATTCACACCGTGAACGTACCTGGCAAATTCCACTGATGCACATATCCAAGGATTCAATGTTGCAACGAGTACCATCTAGCACTTTCGGGGCAAGCTCCACCACCAGGTTCTTCCCCAGAGCTTGACATTTCAGGGCACACGGTGCAGTAGGATCATTATACACAGGGATCCACTCGTAAAAGTGTCCCTGATATTTGACATCGTTGTAGGCTGAGCACTGCTGTGCTCTGAAGTCACCAACATCTGAAGGGCAGTCCTGAAAACAAACCAAAAAATGTTTTTTTAAAACTAGGGAATACTTTGCATTTGCAGTAAAGTTATCTGATGAATAACACAGAAGCTCTTCAGGCAGGCTTGGTTCAAGAACTGATCTGCTTTGACAAAGGTGCCACAATACAAAGTTTTACTGTGCGTATTAAAACAATTTATGTTGCTTAATCCATTGCTTGGAGTGCAAGTACAGAATATCATGCATAGTCCAGCAGTAACAACATAACTGATATGAGAGGATAATCAAAAATGCTGATTTTTATGGCACCAGGTAGTACAATTAAAGTCTGGTTCTGTAGTAAGAATTAGCTTCTAAAGGAATCTATGTATTTCAAGTGACTACAAGGAGATATCTGATATTTAATATTTCTCTTTTCAGTAGCTTTTCCCACTAAAGGATTTCTGAGGGCTCTATACTTATTCATCAGTTCATATGTTAGAGTAATGAAGGAGGTATTAATGCCATGTATAAATAAAAGAATAAAATTTTTCTAATTGATTGTTCAGTTCTGCTTGGAAAAGGGACAAGATCATGCTGAGGAAACACCAGAACTTTCAGTGCTCAGTCCTGTAGTCTAATTACAAAGCACCTTCACCTCATGGAAGCAGTAAGGCTTATTTTGTTGGGTGATATACTTGAAATTGGTAGCAACTGATCATGGATTTCCAGTTCTAATGAGACAGTTCCGTACCTTCTCCCACACAGCGCCTCAGCACACACAGCTGAAAGACCAAATACGAGAACTGCTTGAAATGAAATGCTCTAAATTATTTTTCCCTACATAAAGCATTGCACCCAAACAATGATGTTAATATTAAACTATGGTGACAGCAATGGAGATGAATACTGATTGATTTGAAAATAACTTTGGTGAAGTACTGGCAAAGGAGTCACTGTGTCAAACAATTCCTCACTACAGACTTCATTTGAAAGTATGTCCAGTGTCAGAGAGTCCATACGCCAGACTGAAAGGATATTCTTCCAAGAATTCCAAGTGCACATATAAGCCAGATGTGAGGCTGATTTTAACAAAGTTTTGTTTTCATTGGATGGAGGACTGAAAGATTGTGATGTGTCAGCCGAACTCATGGAACTCATTACTAAGTATTAGTTAACAACACTGATCCCAAGCACAGCTTCAACCTTATCAGCGAACTGAACCTTCCCCGAACAAAGCTGGCAGAATAGTAAGTGCATTATACAGGAATGGAGAGTAAAATATACAGGAGAAAGGTTTGAATTTCAGTCCAATGGCCCCAACAATATTGCACTCAGTTTGGGGTTTTTTTCACCGTGGCAAACAGTAGTCTAGAACTGTCTCTGAATTGGTTGTGATCTACATAAAATGCCTTCTAAAAATCAGCATTCTATCTGCTGACCAACACATGGAGTTTTTGCAGCTGAGCGCTGATTAAGTCCCTGAGCTTTCCCAGCAAACCTTTTCAGCTCTATCTAGTGCTACACCTTACAGTGACAATAATTCAGACTGATACTAACAATTTTGTATTATTTTTAATCCGGGATAATGCTAGTTTGAGCCATATTTTTTGAAACTATACAATGATGGAATAAGACACAGGGAGTGTTTTACCTCTACAAAATCCCTCAAGTGAGAGCTTCTACAAATGTCAAGTAAATACTGTGAGAAGCCACACATACTTACTGCAGTGTCACTCCTGAGAAATTCACCAAGTTTGCACTGGTGTAAATGAGAGCAGAATTTTGGCTCTGACTAATCTGTCACCTCTCATTTTCCACAATAGCAAGCCTAAAAAGCAGAGAGGACCTCAGAGTTCGTATGGATACCATATGGTTCCCTTCCACCGATGCAAACAGAGGAGCAGCTAAGGATCAAAAAATACTAAGTGGACGTTAGATTCAGGTAAAGTTAGGAGCAGTATTTGGGAGCAGTGTTACTCAGCCATGCACAGCTACATTTTCATCACAAAGAATTAAAGAGCGGTCTGTAAAACAGGCAGAGTGATGGCCTTCAGCTGAGGTCTGACAAGCTGTTGTTACCATCCATTATCACTGGGTGTTGATGCGGTGCCAAGACACAAACACCACAAAGTCAGGATGTCAACCCATGGTTACTGTATGTTTCTCATTGATTCAGCACAATGCAGCTCCTTCCTTCCACTCGCCTCCTGGCTGCTTCAGAGCAAGAGAATTCTCGTCTCCCTATTCTCTTTTGGCATCTTCAAAGAACCCAAAGTGATTCTGGCAGCTCGATTCACATGCCAGCTCCACCTGCTTTATGTTTGAGCTCTGTTCAAAAGCAGGAGCATAAAAAGAGCATCACAGAGAGGTATCAAAGAGCTGAAATTATTATCATTTGCATTGTATCAGAATTTGGATGGCAACCAAGTTCAGATCCCAGTCTCTCAGGGAACAATAAATATTTGTGTAAAGAAAAGAGTTTAAAGAGAACGACAACTAAGCACAGAATGGATGCAATCAAGAAAACAAGAGGACTTGCAAACATCAGTTTAATTCCATTAGAGTGGGTTGGAAAAGTGAAAGGGAGTTTAAAACATAGAAAGGAAAAGGCAGGGCAAAGATGTGAAGGGCAAGCAAGGGTGAACAATGTTTGGGAAGCGGGCAAGGTCATAATATCAGACAACAACACGTGGGCCCCAGCCCCCATCCTATTTGTGAGTCTCTTTGTTCATAATCCATTTCAGACGTCAATTCATTCCACCATTCCCTCTTTCCTCTCAACATTTCACGTTTTTTCTTATTTGTTAAATATTTTTGCTACTAATTTCAGGATATCTCCGATTTCTTAATTTCAGCAACAGCTTTTGTCTCACACTCAATCCACTGAAGCACGGCCAGGCCGTTTGTAGGTTCACACACTACATAAGGAGCTGAAGACATATCTATGAGGTCTAATACATGAAAATGCTGGCAAAAATAATCACACCCAGACCCTGCAGTGGAATGAAGCGTATTTATGACATGACTTATGAACATATTAGACAGATCTGAAAAAGATGCTTTAGACATGACTACCATGCAGATTAAAAACACACACATTTATATATATATATATATTCCCATTCTTTTTGTGACAGATGATTAAAAACTACTGCATCCAAGGGCTGGCTTCTTATGAAATGTATCTTTGAGTTTTGGCAATGAGTACCCTCAGCCTTTGAAAACAAAGCTGACCTGGGAAATCTGTATCTTTGGAGGCAATGTTCATGTACAAAATATGAAGGTTGCATCAGACCCTGTGACTCTTGCCAACAATTACTCCACTGAAAAAAGCACAAAAGAAAAGGCAAGAAAATTCCCAGTAAAAATGATGACACCAAAGAAAGTCTAGCCCTTTGTCTAGTTTTATTCTTTGAATCTCATTTTGTTGAAACCCAGCCAAAACTGATGAAGTCATTGTTTTGTTTTCTTTTTGAAACTAGCTTCAGGTTCTATGTTTGTCCTACACAATTTTCAGGCCACTTTTAAGTAAAATCAAAATACCTGAGCTGGAAACCACCCCAGCCAAGGGAGCCTTATGGTGCATCAGCATTATAAATACAAAATAAATAAATGAACACATTAGAGAGAAACTATGTAACTCAAGGTGAAATATTATAGTCTAAAGTAGAACGGTACAGCCAAGATTTTCTGAATGGGATAAATTAGCTGGTTAAGTGGATGCTGGGACAATTATAGATGAATGTGCTGAACAAGTGTGAGCATTATCTGCATATAATAAAAGTTTATAATGGAATTAAACATGAGGATATCTTTTACAAAATAGTGTTTTTTCTGAAAAAAAAAAGAAAAATCGCTCAGGCAAAAACATAAGCGACTTTTTGGCACATAAGAATGTGAAATTTATGGGGAAATGGCCCAAATAACTTGTTCTGTGAATAGGACCCCGAAGGATTAACTTAAACACTTCCACATAGTGCACATCATAGCATTAGAATGTAACACTATATACAAAAATTGAAATTTAAAAAAAGGAAGGGAAGAAAGACTGAAAATCTCATTGAACAACATACAATAGATGGTTTATTTCTCCAAAGTTTCTATATGGAACGTTGAAAGCACACATGCAGTTTTAGGAAATCATGCACCTGGCATCTCAGTCATGATAGAAAGATAAGCAGGCTATACATACGCCTTAATCTTAGCAATTATTTTGTTGCTAAGACCTCAAATTAGTTTTTTGATTGAAATATCACTAATATTATTCTGGAACTACGCTTGAGTTCAATGAACTTACTACTATTCCATTACAAATCCACATGAAACCAATTTTCTGGTAAAATGATTCTTGTTCTTTTCATTAGAATGACACACATATTAAGTTGTGCTTCATTTGTACTCCGCAATATAGATGTTAGTGGTGTAATGTATCATGTAGCAAAATTACATTTGCAGACAGCTTTACACTGGGTATTTATACCGAATGTCTCATGTGGTTACCAGTAATACCTATTAATACAGAAAGAAGCTAGTATAAACTCTTAATTTTCAAACTACAGTTTCACTCCTAAAGGGAGAAGCATCGATTAAAAATTATGCTTTTGGGAAAATTATATAATTTGAAACTACACTGGCCTAGCAGTCTCAGATTCACATTAGGTGTAAGGTCCTGTTTCAAGGTTAGCTCAGACCTAATATGGGGTTTGAATTCAGTGATGCCAATTTCAAAGATCAACTGTATTAACGGTGGAAATCTCATTAAATACATTTTTCTCGGGAGTTCTTCATTATCTGACCCATAATCTAGGAAAAACCATTCCTGGGAGATTCTGACTGTATCTGAACTGAAATGGAAACCTGATCCCTTTCAGACATGCCCCAAAAGCAGAACTGTAAAGGCAGTTTCCTGTCTGGAAATTAACATTTGAATCATCATAAATTCAAACAGATTCACATACAAGGCGCCTGCCACTTATCGCTTTAAAATAAGTCCTAAAGTTAAAAAACAGACTCCAATGACTTCAGATAAACTCCCTGGGAGTTCAGAGAGGATATGGAAATCATCTCAGTTTTCTCTATGCTGAAGCACAAAGTGCCTTCGTTTCCATCAACTTTCTACTGCACAAATCTTAAATCTAAGACGACCTCTTTGTACTCCTGCAGGAAGCTGCAGTGCACAGGATCCAGCAGTCAGAGGTGTATTACTGTGCACAATGCACACAAACAGACATTTAGATAAGCAGTGGAGCACTCAGGGGCAGTTTGCTCATCGCTTACATCCTGACTGGCTGCACGCTGTCTTATCACACAGCTTTTAAGGATCATGGTATTTTTTGCAGGTAGCATTTTTACTTATGAGCTCAGGCCATCGTGCACCAAGCTGCTGGGCCTTTTCTTCTGAAAGGGCAAGGGACAGGGTTTGTTTCCAGAATCTGATTTCTGCATGCACTGGGACTGGTTCATTTATCACTTCCCCTTGCTTCTGCCAGCGGGAACTTCGGCTGCGAGCCACTGTGGTGGAAAATCCATCCAACACTGAGGAGTGGAGTGTAGAGCAGCTCAAGGTGTGAGCAAGCCTTGTTCTCAAGGAGGGCAGGAGCCAACTGGCACGCCAGGCACTGAAGGTGTGGCAAACCGAAAAGCATGAAGGGTCAGTTCTCCTAGGAGATGCATTGAGTCAACATATTTACTGGGCAACTTCCAGTGTCAGGCGTCTTAAGGAGAACCTGTCGCACTCCATAGCTGCCTGCTGCTGGCAAAAATCACGGGATTGGTAACGACTGAGCATCCCCTGCTCCTGCCTGGGTATAATTCAACCCAAAGGAAATTCAGGCCTCATTTTTTAGTGTTATTATTAACTACTTTTTCTACCTGCTGTCTTTTCTGGAATAGGTCATATGACTGTCACATTGTACTGTAAGGTAAGCCATGCAAGGGGGTGAGTGCATTCCATAAACCACCCCGAATGGCTGTGTTTGTACACGTCATGTAGACCACAAAGTGCTGCCTGAACTGCTCACCTTGGGCAGCCTAGACCCGGGGTGAAGGGCAGCAGTTGTTTAAGCAGCACAAAGCAGGACTACAAACCAGTGGCACACGAGCCATGAAGTTTGCTGTACGTGAGTGGTTTTCATAAAACGTGTCCGTAAAAATAAAGTGCGACGGCATCACAGTAACAGCAACTGTATGGTCAAAAGTCCAGCTTCACACTCACTCATGGAAATTGTCTGTGCCAGTGCACCCAGATGTGCATGTGCTTGCATACAGACACATAAAGATCTGGGTTTAGGCAAACAGAGGGAATATAAGGAGTAATGATCCTATTTAAGATCTGAAAGGCACCCAGGCACCCCTTTGCTCACATGAAGAGTGCCACCGTATCACCAATGATCACAAATGATCCAGAGCTCAGTTTAATGCCTCATCTAAAAGACAGCACCCCCAGGAAAACCTCTTGCTAGTTTAAGATGAGAACTGATTTGTTAATCCTCCAAAATGTGTAACTCTCCTAATAAGTGATATAAAACATTCTGAATCACAATTGGCACAATAATTTCAAAATAAAACGTCCATTTGGGAAGTCTAAATTTGAGACCTCATGGTGTCATGCAGACTGAAATGTTTAAAAATGGTAATAATGATGGAAAGAAAATTATGCACCATAAGGTTTTAAATAAGAAGCAGCACTTCTTAAACTTTAACACATTTTTTGAATGAGTAAAACAGGATTAAAGGCCAGACTCACATTATTACTGCAGGTTTTGTATCGAATATTCCGACCTTCACAGTTCCTAAAAAAAAAAAGTAAAAATGGTTACACTGTATAGTAGCAAAACACAACCTTGCCTGTTTTACAGCTAGTTATTCTCTCGAAAATTAGGCTTTTATTGCTACTGCCCTACCATAATCTGGACTCAAAATACAAGGTTTAAATACAAAGGGGATCTGGGGATTCAACTCGTTACACTGCTGTCTCTCTTCAGCAAAGAACTGTGTGTGACTTTCCCTGTAAGCCCAATTTACTGCAAACCTTATGAAAAACACATTTATTTTGTGAAAAAGGCATCTCTAAGCCTGATCCGTGCTGATGACAACCAAGTTATTTCTAACAAACAGGATGTGACCTAGAGGAGAAGATTAGAATATGTGATTCGTAATTTTAAATTAAAGAGAATTCTCATGGACTGCATGCATAATGTGCCCAAGGCATGTGAATCCTGAAATCCAGGCAATTCAGATCCTCAGTCTGTTGTTAGTAGCTGAAATAACAGGCATATAATAGAGTCATGGTTATTTATTGTGGTCTCATAAATCTGGGGAGGTTGGGTTTCACACTTTTTTTAAAGATACACTCTGCCAAACTTCTCAGCAACCAACCAGCACTTTTGCACAGTGTAAGATATTCTTCTATGTTAAAAATGGCAAAACCAAGTCTTTAAAAGCACTGAAAACATATTTCAAATGACTGGACAAGAAATCATAATTAGTGATTTCTCTAAAATTAGGAGTACAATTTTGGAATAATCCCTTGATACCAAAAGGATGTGCCTTACATTGAGGAACACATGAACATATAGCTGGTCATTTGCATCTCTTGGACTAAATTTTCTGCTCCTTGCATGAAAATCGACAATAACTAATTTTTTTTTTTTTTTTAATAATAGGAGAGGGATTGAAAAATAGCATTTGAAAAGGAAAAATAATGTATGCCTGAAGCAAGAATTCAACCAGCTCAAATTACAAGTCTCAAATTTCCCATCTTTTGCAAGACTCACTGCATCACAACATGCAAGTCAAAAATGTTTATGATACATACAAATGTGAAAACTTTGTTTCACGATTGTGTGTTTCCTGGACATTACTACAAAAATCAAACTTGGAAAAAACCTTTTAAACTATACATATTTTTCAAGGTATGGAAAACACATGTTTTTCACAGGGGACTACATTAAAAATATTAATAAAACCACAGTGGAATTTATACTGCTAGAATTTATTGAGCTTGTTTCACAGTCCCTAACACACTGGTAGAGTATCAAGGCTTCTTGCTGGAACTGTTACTTTTCTCAAAGATCTTCGTGCATTTTTCGCTAAAAGAAACAGGCAGTGCTTTAATCAACCATCTTTAGCTCTGTGTCTCATACAGAGCCCATCACACTCCAAGCCTTCTTTAAGAAAAAGCGACTTCCCGGATGATACCGCATTTAACTTAAAAAAATCTCAACTAAATAAAAGTTTAAACACAATCATCACTTTTTAAAATGTTTAAGAACTGTTCAAGTAAAACAAGCAATTGTGGTTGCCAGCACAGACACCCCAAAGCTGGCTGGGATCTCTTGCCTTACTACAGGCCTAGTGCATTACTCCTACTTTTAGGATTGCACCAAGTCCTACGTTAGCCCAGCTTTACTACTGAGGTAAAAGGCTTTCACTGCATGTGCTGTTCTCTTCAAGCCACACTAAGACTTATCCATGAAAACATATGGCTACCAGGACCACTGCAGAGAAAGAATTGGCAGGGAAGAATCAGAGGATCAATTAGGTTGGAAAAGACCTCTGAGAGCATCGAGTCCGACCTGTGACCCAACACCACCGTGTCAATTTAGGCCATGGCAGCAAGTGCCAGGTCCGGTCTTTCCTTAAACACCCCCAGGGATGGTGACTGCACCACCTCCCTGGGCAGCTCGTTCCAGTGCCTAATCACCCTTTCTGTGAATAAATTCCTAATGTCCAACCCAAATCTCCCCTGGTGCAATTTGAGATTGTGGCCTCTGGTCCTGTCCCTAACAGAAAGCAGCATTTGATATATCCATATGAGCAACTTGAACATTGTGTCAAGTCATGTCCAAGTGCAGGCTAATTTGTACACAGGCAACTCACCATTTGAGTTACATTTGAGAGCTCCCCTCCCTTTTTGACGGTACCGAATAAATCATTCCTGCTATTACACAATCGTATTTCAGAACACGTTAAAGTTCAGAGTGAAAGCCTAAGTCATTTATCTATGAGAAACATGTATTAAAAGCAGTATTTTATAACATTTGATCTATCTGTACACAGCACTTGCTCTCAGAAACAGAAGCAACCAGAAGAGGGTTGGAAATGTGGCAGAGCTGCAGAAGAACACGCACACACACCAGCATGTGGCTTACCTGCCATTTAAACATCTCCTCAGAGAGTAGGAGGCTCCCCCTCCACAGGTCCGTGAGCAATCACTCCAGGCTCCCCAGGCATCCCAGGAATCATCCTTATCTTCATCTGAGCGGGTAGTTCTGGAGTTCTAAAGCAAAAAAAAAGGAAAAAGGAAAGGAGGGGGGGAAAAAAAAAAGTTTTACTGCTTGGCATTAATAGTACCAATTATGTTACTTTGCTGCTTATTTACTGTATTTCAAATTTACTATTTTAATATGCAATAATTATATGGGGAAAAAGCAGAGTCTTTGAAGATCCAGTGTATATGGGTTTTGCCTCCTGCCAAAGAACTGCTATGCCCAAACACGCTGTCGTTCCCAACACCTCTGCGCCCAACACGCTGTGTAGGAACCAACCAATCTCCAGCACACGGACAAGGCATCGTGTTCAAACACATGATGGGCCTGTAACAATGGAATTGAGACTTTTAGAATCATGTATTACACCCAGCTTAAGATTAAAACACCAATTTTTTCTCTAACCGCCTCGGCGGTACTTTGCACGTAAATACACCGCTGACATAAAGTAATGGCTTTTGGCACCATTATGAAAGCCAGATTGTGGATAAAAGTGAGGCAGTGCGGTACTTTCCTCAGGTGACAGAGAATATTGACCAATGTTTACTCTGCCCCAAAAGCATCACAAACGAGAGAACGCGAGGATTTGATCCAAGCTTTAATGAAACAACTATTTACAGCCAATTTTTCTATTCCCATTGACTTCAGTGGTCAACTTGTCAAAAAAAAAAAGGAAATTGTTTGTTAGAAGATAAGCATCTCTGTTTGAACACTGAATTGCAAAAGCTGGTCTAAAAACATCAGTGGCTCCTTAACTTTCTTGCTCTTATAAATTCACAAATTTTACAATCGCTTACCGTAAAGCTTTAAAAGCATTCTTAGGCCACTCTACCATTCCAAAAACGATAGAGCCCAGCTCTGCCAAGATCCCCAAGGAATTTTCACACTGATGTTGGGTTTACTTTATATCAGAAGCCAACTCTGAAATGTCTGACACTGAAAATGGAACCAACTGCCTTCAGTCTTGACAAAAAAGCTCAGCACTTCCCAACAAGTCATTCGGCACGTGGATATAAATCAAGACGAAAAAAGAGTAACTTCTTTCAAATTTATGGGTGCAAAATTAGTCCTCTGCAAGCCCAAAGCAAATGATTGGGTTTTAACGTGTTGAGAAATGATTAAACTTGTGATATTAAAAAGGCAACACATGCCCCTCTTTTTTAGAACAGCTAGTTTCTTTTGACAAAGCAGTGACAATGCCGAAAATAATCCTAACTTCATCATTGTATTAAAACCAGCCACATGATATTAACAGACAGAATGTCATCTAAAGCCCTAAACAAAGTCCAGTTGTTCGCTTCCCAAACTGCTTTGATAAAAGCCATTGTTCTGAACTGTATCTAATTAAAAAGCTGTAAATACTATGACGATCAAAGCAGAACTTTATGCCAACAAAGCCTTCTTCAGAATCATTGACTAACTCAGTGCCCACAGTGTTGATTTAAGCTCCAGCTAGTTCAAACTATCTGTCCCATGGGAAAGAGTTAAAAGCAGCTTGCACTGACTTAGTAATTTACTAGCAAAATAATATTGATTTATTAGCTGTCTGGTTTCATAAACTGTAAGCATTACGTTTGTCTTCACTATGGTACCAAATTGAAGTAAGATAAAGAAAAGATCAGCAACATCATGATTTACACCAACAAAGCCTTGGAAACTCATTTAGGGACTAAATTGAGAGCTAATTGCAATTGGACACAAAAGGGCATTATTGTACGTCAGGACTGCATTCAGAGCTTGCTTGACTTCAGTTTTTCATGTTTTTATTGTCTTCAGTCGTAATTCTAACATGGTTCAGCAGTGAAACTTTGGATCCTATTAGAATTGTTTTGCCTTTTGTGGCTTAACTTCGCAACAGATGAAGTGCAAAACGCACATTTTGCATATTCATTGTGGAAGTATTTATGTACCAGCACAAACATAAATGTGTGCATGGACATGCACATGTGCACCCATGATGTAACATGATGAAGCCACAAGTGCTGTAGAGAATCCAGATAAAATAACAAATCAGCTATAAACACAACCTAGATGGTTTGCTGGTCTTTATGTAGAGCTGGATGGGAAAAGACATCAAGTTTCCACTGGACCCAGCCATGATGGAAGGAGTTGTACCACATGTGAACACAGGCTTAGATGCAAACATTGCAGTCAGAGCAATAGCTAAGGATCTATACAAAGTTTCTGCAGAAATACAGTTTATATGATAAAGGTAGACTCAAAATATTTCATCCCAATCTAACTCCTTTTGAAAGCAAAAAAGTCCCAACACTAAACATGGACCTGGGCAAGGATCACTTGAATCAGAGGGTAAGGGAAAATAAACTCCTGAGTTTTGAAGCACTTGGTGACATAGACAGAGCCTCAAAAACTGAGATGGCAGTCTGACAAGCTTTCCTCGAGGTCTGAGGCCGAGTAATGTGCGATCTGAATTCTCTGCTGACAACCCTTAACTGGCAGAGACAGTCTCGTCCACAGAGAATTTACTGAAGTGTGGCACTGGGTAGATTTGAAGGGAGGGGAAAGTGTTAGTGCCAGTTTCCCTCCTTCTGTCCAGGGCTCTGTTTTTGCTTTTGTCACATATGGGCACGTAGTGTAACACCATGTTCTGCAAATTATTCCTGTGCATGCGTTCTCAGGCCACACTCGCCTTGCAACGTACCACTCATAGTAACCAAGTATAGCAGAAGTGGGCACTGAGGTAAAATAAATGAAATCCAGATGTTAACAGGGCTGATCATTACTCCAAAACAAGGGGATTTTTACTGTCACTTGTAACACCCAGTAAATAACAACAGCTACATTGACACACGTTACAAAAATCAAACACAGCGCTGTCAGATGGAGAAAAAAACACGATTATTTGGCCAAACTTTTGTTTGGCTGTTACGAAGGATGACATAATTGTCTTGAATTTGGTCATGCAGACTTCAAAGGAGAAGTGGTGCCAGAGAACAAAGGTCAGTTTATGCAGTTTTATTATTATTCAGACATCCATTACATAAGGCTTGGATATGTAAATGTTTAGCATTCAGCGTAACAAAAAATCAGCTTCTCAAGAGAAATGCTCTACCTTAAATGTTTGTTTTACAGAGTCCATAGCTTACAGTTTTTCTTTAGACACAAACAAACACAAGGCAAGTCCATAGTATTTGACATAGGAGTTACTGCAGCAGAACGTGCAATGAAAGGAATGTGGAGACCTGGCACACAGATTCGTCTGCCAGAGTCCCCAGGTGACGGCCCCTCTGCCATGCACGTATCAACACAAATCCTGCCCTGTGACAGCCCCTGTGCACCTCCCCAGGGCAAGGTGCCAGCTCTGGCAGGTTCTAGAAGAGATCCAGTGTAACCCCTGGGCAGCAGACGCAGCAATGTGGCGCAGACCATGGCTAGAGCTGGATGGATACACGAAAATGCTCTATTCAAACAGGTTCAAGTGACGTGGCTCACAAATTAAGTCTTCGTCGATACAAGTAAAGACTTGGATATGGAGGAATATTTACCATATACCTGCTACTATGCCAGTGTCACTGCAGCTCTCTGGGTGGCTGTGCTTTTGTTTTTTCTCATGGCTGCTTACTAAAGTGGTTGGTATTAATTCACTTAGATTTGCCAAATTCCAAAAGACAATCACCAGAAGGAGTTACACTGGCACAGTTATAGCATATTACTATTTAATAACGCATATCTTCTAATTAAATTTCTTATAATTAAATACAGAATTTAGATTCTTCAGATTAAACTCATCCAAGGGAAAGAACCTATTGCAGAGTACGAACACCACTTCAGTACCACTGAAGGCCTAAATTAAGCAAGACCCAAAGCTCAGTGCTGGCCCTTCTCCCAGGAGTGAATTTCACCCTTGATGGTGTTTTGAACAGAGATGAAGCATTTCCTTTTCATTGCTTCTTCCCACTCTCACAACCCATAAATACTATTAACACTATCCTGACTTTCAGAGTCTTCCAAGGCACAAGGTTATGTTGCTCTCCACTAATCTTCATGTGCGGCACCGCATTGTGCAATTTGCTTCTCCTCATACCTACACCGGCTCCAAGCAGAGGTAGCACAAGGAACTATGGCACTGAAGGGAAAATATCCTGCCTGAGTAACTCTGTGATGCATTTCCCAGATTCCCCTTTCCAGACAGTACACTTGGTGGAAGAGGTATCAAATTGCACGGATGGCTGTATCCATGAGCAGGAAAGAACAAGTATTTACCTGCAGATAATCACTGGATATGCTATTCAGCCTCAGAACTGCATCCTTCACTTTTAACTCTGGCTGTTATGTCTAGAGCTTCACAACAAACTACGCTAGAAATCTCTTTCACTGCTAAGGTCACATACAAAAATGATTTACACCTCTATTTTGTACTTTAGGTGAGGTGTAGAATGCAGATTACAGATCTAGGAAAAACTATTTCACTTGTGGCAGCAACTAAATAGAAGAACAGTCAAAACATATTTCCAGACAAATAAGAATTATTAATAAAAGATCTTGCATTACCTTGTTTTAGCTTAAAAACTTCCACTTGTTTCCTTAAAACAGATTTCAAGGTATTTCCTGATATATTTCTACTATTGCTGAGTGCATTATACATTACCTAATTGTGCACTGTGTATGTCATTGAGTTTAATAAATATTTTACTTCTGTGTACCAAAGTAAATTATGCATTATTCCGTATGTTAAAAAGAACATACCTGGAATTTTAAAATCCTGAAGAAAAGACAATGCATCATTATTTCAGACTGATGATAAACACCTGGGAGGAAATGCAGCTATTTTAAGCAGATGTTTAGAACTAATCACTTTTAAAATTGTTAACATTACCTATTCCTTGCACTTGGCCCCAGCACTGCAAACTCACTGCAAAATGGAACCTGTGCCCCACAATAATAAGAACATTTGAGAAACACAAGCTGGTAAAGCTCAGTAACAAAGTGAATCACCAGCAAGGAATCAGCCAAAAGGCAAATGGACTTATTGAGGGACATGAAAAAATACATCTGGGGGCTCAGATGGACTTTAGGCTTCTCAGTGTTCTATTCTGCAATGTATTTTCATTCTACAGAAGTTTTGAATAAATTCAAATTTTGGAAAATAAGGCATGCACAAGTGTCACACACAGGAAATATTTACAGCATAATTCATTTTCATACTAAACTAAAGGCGAATCTCAGCATGTTTTTCAGTGTTATACTGCGTCCAGATTTTTCCGTTGTCAGAGTGTTGCAAAATTTCATATTGACAGCACAGGCCTGCCCTGCAGGAGTTGTCAGGACAGAGTTGGAGGTTTTGGCAGGTGGAGCAGGGATACTTGAGGCTTTTGGCATCCAGGAAGGGATGAAATGTTGCTTGGCTGTTTGGCACCTATGAGCTAGTTGAGGCTTTTGGCACTGAAAAGAGTCTGTATCACCTCCTTCCTTCTTTGTGAGCAGTAACAGAGGGAACATGGATTTTGTGGGCATGGAGAAGAAATCGTGGTTCCCTCCCTAACTAGTCCAAGCAGAAAGCAACTGCATTAGAATACCTGACACCTACAGCTATTTCTGCATCTAAATACTAAGGACAGCACCTACACATTCCTACTAAAAGGAATCAGCATTGGAGTACTTAAAGCATAATTAAGTGGCTATTTTTCAATTTCTGAGTTAATTAAATTGTTCAGATGGGTTTACAAAAACTCCACACAAATTCTATTTTACTCGCTGCTGACAGGTTTGATGACCCACACCAGAGTCCCAGGGCACCTTTTTATTCCATTGCTGACTTTGACAAGAGAAGCACTTGCTTCTGGCCTCTCTGAGGAACAAGAACAGTTTTTTTTTCTTGGGTGATGTTCCATAAATTACTGTTTTGACAGACAAATGTCTAGCAAAGAGAGAAACCCTTTTTAAAACCCTGATAAGCACGTCCTGCAAATACTGGTGCATTACATCACTGGCAATGCACCTGAAAATCTAGACTTATTTGCCCAGGCTTATATTCGTGCTTGCTCAACCAGAGCCATACAAGCCCTGTATGTGGTTATCTGCAGTGGCAAATATGGTCCCACATTCCCCAGTATCAGAACACAGAGAAGATGCAGTCCTGAGAACAGGGAGGAAGGCTGTGCAATAACTTGGGTGATATTCAGGCAGGTAGGCAGTCCAAGACTCTAATCAGCTTTTAGGTCCAACCATCCAGGACAGCTGACCAGGATCAAAAATATTAAAAACTTGTCCCTGAGTTTCCAGTATTTAGCTGACTTCCAAGATTTAAAAGCACACATGAATACATAGATGGAAACATATAAATCTGAGCTCTCAATACATATCCATTCCTCTGAATCTGCCCCGTCTGAAATGGAAAGTGCACTGAGAAATGTTTCGCATCACTCCAATTCCCTCCATTTCTAAGTGGCCTGGAGAATTATAACTCGAAGATTTGCACGTGTAGCTGGCAAACAGCTCAAAAGCCACAGACCCTGGAAAACACACAGAGGTTCTGAAAGGAAACATAACCAAGAAACCAATATAAATTGTAGCTCACTCTGCCCACTTTCTCAGTAGCCAGCCTGAAGTAAACACTTGCCAGGGCTTGGAAGAGAGATAAAGGCAGAATTGCAAAATAGGCAAAAAAGAAGGAATGGGATACTTTAAAAAGTTTATTAGAAACATGATATTCTTTTTTAAAATATCATTGATTATATTAACATTCCCAATGAAGAACTTAAAAGTTTTATCCTAGTATGTAATAAAATAATTTATACATTATAATCACTAGAAAATATTCTCCACAACATGATATTTAAATACTCAGTCCTAGCATTTAGTTGTGCAAAGATAACTTGGCACAGACATAATGAGAGCATTTTTACAATACAAATATAATAAGATGACTTTAGATTTTCTCTTTGCAGCTTTTAAGGTTATGCATTATGTCCATTTTACAGATGAGAATGTGACCTCAGGAAGAGGGTTGAAGTGCATTGTGAGAGTAGCACAGCTGAGGATTTTATTTCAGTGCCCAAAGGCAAATTTTCATGCACTTTCAGAGCTCTTCCACATCCTGTTTTGCAACTCTAAACATTGCCCTTTCAAATACGGGTATCTGCAGTAGGTACAAAATGTGAAGGGGAAGACTTAATTATCTCTGGGCCTACTTATAAATTGCCTTAAGACCAGTCCATGTATTTCCTGGCGTCCATAAAATAGTAGTAATTCATGAAAGCTTTACTGAATGCATATTCAAAATTTGCACCTGGATACAGCGGATTTTTCCCCCTTCACACCACATGTTCCCCATCCAGCACAAACAGTGTGACAGGTCAGCCAGAGTCCAACATGCAGAATGCCTCAGGTGCATAATAGAAAAAGAGATTCCAATTTCTGGGAAGTATATCTGGCTTTTTTTTTTTTTTTTTTTTTTTTTTTTTTTTTTTTTTTGAATTAACTTATTAAATGTATTTGCAAACATCCAAATGAAAGTTCTTTTAAATGCTTTACCATGCAATTTTAAAAACTGGTCTCACTTCAGAGCAGGCAGTGGAAAAACAAGAGTAATGGAAGGATGGGCACTTAACTTTCAAAGTTATGTCTTTGAAAGGTGAAGACCATCAGCTTTCAAAGATCACACAAGGGCACATAGGTGCCACTGTCAAATAATCAAAATCTTTCCTGTTGAAACTTATTTTTCAGGTGTTTTTTCCCATATTCTGATGCCATATGAAATTGCACTCCTACTTCAGCGATTACATAGTTTTCAATTTAAATAATGCTTTCCACGTAAAAGAACAGTACAAAAAAAAAAAAGAAATCCTGTGCATTTCTCCTGAGGGTCAGGTACCTATCACAGACTCATCTCCTCTTGACAAAATACTGTGCTGGCCTAGGACTCCTCATGTCCTTCTTGATGTGCTCATTTGGTGGAGACCCACTTGACAGTAGTTGAGGAAGTCATTCCAGGGCAGGGACAGCTCTGACAGGAGCGCTGTCAACTACTGAAGCTCTACATTAAAATCAACAAGGCAGCAAACTTACAGTTTACTGCAGGAGAAAAGTGACAGGGAAGAGCATGGGAGGGAGGAATTGTTTCTCAGCCTACAGGAGAGCTGCAAGAACCACAATCACCATCAGACTTCTCTCCTGCTGAGTTGTGGTGGTCCGGGTGGCATTTGCCCAAGTTACCACTGCAAAGCCTGAAGCAGGAGAAAGGCTGTTCTGCTCCCATGAGCGCTCCCACAACCCGAGCATGCTCCCACCACACAACAGACTGACACAATGGCACCATTTGCTCACACAACCTTATCAATTATTGTATTATGATGACCTTGTTGAAGGGCCGATTTTCCAAGACTCTTGTGTACAAGTCTTACAGACGGGTAAAAGGAAAAGTAAATAAAGGTTACAGAAAAGTAAATAAAGAGAGAGTGTGGGCATTTAAAATTACTTAAGGTGCATACTCACATTTTATAATATCATAAACAAGCTTTATTCCGTCACAGTGACGCATGAGGTATTTGATTTAAAGCAATGCCTTAAAAACCATCACTTAAAAATACACAAGTCATCGACACTTATGTACAGTACCTTCATACACGTGCTTTTGAAAGAAAAGTCACGTTTTCACTATTTGGTTACAATACTTTTTTTCCTTTTTTAGGAAAATGTTTAGAGAATTTACAATGAAAAAACCCCACTGAAACCAATCCTTTTCCTCAGAAAAAAATTACTGCACCTCTAACTTTTAAAAGAGCCCCAACACATATATTTTAAAAATTTGTTTAAAATAATTTTCCTGACTTGAGACACTGTCTGCCAAGTTCCTGCTAGAAGCAAAATTTTATGGCTAACTGCCAAGCCTATGAATAAAAGGAGTTTATAGGGGAAATACTGACAGAAGAATAAACTGTAGCAAGAGCAGCCAGTATAGGAAAGTCTTTCTTGTGCATTTTGTCTATCCATACTCTGCAATATTCATAACCCTGAATATTTGGATATTGCACTCCTGCCTGCCTCAATTTCATACCAAGATTATCCGTAGTGCCAGACCAATGATTTGATTATAGGTATTTATACCCCATCACTGGGATGAGGCACCCAAACGCCTCATTTGTGAACAAGTGATTCTACTCTTGTCTCCTGCCTCACCCTGCTATTCAATACTGCATGTAGCACTTTTAATGGCAATATTTCTATAAAAGTAATGCAAAACAGATCACGGCCCATAAGCAGATACAGACTGGCAACAGGACAAATGTCAAAAGGAAAAATATTAAATACGTATTGTTAGATGACAGCAGTTACACAAATCCTAATTTTTATTTCTATAAACGGAGACAAGTTTATAAATTTTCAATTTCAAAGGAATTGTTTTATGTTAAGGTATTTGTTACCCCTGATTTTTAAGGTAGATATCGCTTTTTGCAGAGCCATTTTAAATTAATATATTGAAAGAGGGGATCTACTAAGCCTATAACTGAAAAGCAGTCTGACTGAAATTCTGCCCAAAGTAACTCAAACTTATCAGCCTGATCATGGTGCCTCTCTACTGCAGCATAAATCAAATTTAGCCGGATGAAATTTGTTCTCAGAGAAAACAGTTCTTGCCCCTTTAACCATGAGCTGATCTTTGGGTGACATTAAGCAATGGCATAACTGGTCCAAAATCAAGATATCATTTTAGTGTTTCTTTTTATTACTCATGCTTTAATTAGAGACAAATTTAATATTTAAGTTTGCTCAGCTCCACTGGCTCCAGCTGATTTCCTGCCCTTGAAGAACAGTTTCATTCATTCTTTGGAAGGGGTCGCTTTACACAAGGGCAGCCTGACTTCAGGATGTTGGGAACCTTCCTTGGTGGGCACCTGCACTGCTAAAAGGGGTCCCAAAACTGCTGCTGCTCTGTCAGAGGTGCAACTTTTGTTTGATCTCTGGTTAGTTACAGTCAAAAGTTTGTAGCAATTCTGGCATCTCAAGCTTCCTCCAGCTCTGTTCCCTCGTAGGCACCAAAACAGACTTAAATTCTTCAGGAAGTTTTTTGGGGTTTTGTTCTTTGGGTTGTTTTTGTTGCTGGTTTTTTTTTTTTTTCAGATAAGAAAAAAAATTCCCAAAAATCAACCAACCAAAAAAACCCCCAAACATTAAAATCTCCTACCTATATCTCGTCTTGCAGAGGATACGCAGAAGTTCTGAGGGCAGATTTTGGATATAACTTATGTACAGGTTAAAAAAAAAGAGAGTGTTGCTGAGAAAAAAAGGTCCATGTGCAGAGAACAGTTTCCCAGAAATGTATTTTATGTGGGATTAAAAATGTAATATTCTCTTGTCATTCCTTTCCACTTTGAGTCAAATAAAATATAATCCACCGAAACTCATTTGATATCTGGTGAATAGTTTTCCTTTTATTGATTTTCTAGCTTCCAGCTTGGGGAGAAAAAAAACCTGTCCAGGGAACGGTTACAATGGCAGCACAGGTTTAGATCCAATTCCCAAAGAAGCAAGAGAAAAAGAAAAAGCCAGTGACTTCAACTAAAGGAAGATGAGGGTTTAATTACACATGTGGGGTAAAGACATATATTTCCCCATTTGGAAAAATGTTAGCACAACTCGCTTTCTCTTCTGTGTCCAAGTTCCTGGCTTTTAATTCTCCAAAGACAGAATTATCCAACCAACAGTATTCATGGGAGAAAAAGACAATTTCATCTATCTCGAGTTTGACTCTGATTTCGTTCCAGATCTCTACTACTGTGGATGTTTCACCACAGTATCTTTAGCACTCGGCACAGGGCAGCAGGCCTGGATATGGAATATTAGCATGACTCTTTCCATATCTGTTCAGTGCCAGTGTTTCCTATTATCAGTCCAATATTTTATGGTTATTGTATGAGCTTCCCAGCAGTACCTTCTCAAGTTCTGTAGCCTGAAACCTCCATTAACAGATGCTAAATACAATAGTTGTTTTTCACTTTTAGATCTTGTGAAAGCCCATAAAAATGAGTGGTCAGTTTGTCCAATTTTCTGAAGAAATTTTCCAAGATTTGAATGGGCAACATATAAAAACACTAAAAACACTAAAAATACTCTTGGCAGCTCATTCATTTGGATTGTGTTCCTTCTGCCAAGCCAACTAATGAATAGCTTATTCCAAGATAGGACTTCCGCATGAATTTTTTGTAGTAAAGGTAAGAATATCTATTTATAAAAGTCCCTGGTTGCTTGTATTTGAAGGGTTTGGAGAAGGGAGGAGTTTTGGGGAATTGTGCGTGTTCTGGGTTTTATTATTAAAAGGGACATTAGCATTTAGACTTAAGGAAAATTTGTATAAATAAATTAACCAATAAAGTCCCTTTTTGTTTTTAATTCTGCCATATACTCTGGTAAATGAAGGATAACCGAAATATCGCTGCCAGGCACTTAGTGAATAAAGCTTGATATAAAAGCCATGGAAACTGATGGAAAGTATCTCACTCACTTTGCTGGGTTTTGTATAGGACCTACAAGAACCCCTGAGCTCCATGTCAGATACAGCCCAGCTACAGACGTGGATGTGATTTCTTACACATATGGGCAGATAAAGATCAAAGAGGGGAAAAATCTCCTACATACTTTTCTCAACTTCATTTCTTTTACCAGTCTCCCCTGGCTTTAAAGTATTTGTTTAGAGTCTAGAATTATGCTTCTTTGAATATCCTCAAAAAAGGCCCACTTAAGAAAACATTTTTACACACACATATAGTTTTTAAATGGTGGGGTTTTTTTTCCAACATCTTTAGCACAGCAAAGTTCCTTTTTTGGCATGAAATAGAGATATCTTTTATGTCTTTTCCCATATTCCATATACAAATTTATTTTGAAAGCCCGAAAGAACTTCCTGCTTGGTTGCACACAGCTTTTTCCACTGAAATACATAAACCTAAATTAATTAAGTGAAGCTTTCCAAAGAGCTAGGAGATCAATGAGCTGTGCAGTCCACAACACACAGTTAACAGATTTTATAGGAGTATATCCACTGTCAAATTTCAAACACTTTTGAATGTTCCACATTTTATGGCGTTACTTATTTTTCTTCTTAAAATAGATCCTCCACAGAGTCTTTTTTTCCTTAAGAAAAGACCTTGCTCACCATTTATCAGTCAACTCAAAGACCACAACATAATTAGTTTCTCATATTTATCTTGCTGAGCACAAAGGGACATCAGCATCCATATTTTTTCCCCACTGATGCACTACATCTATAACTTCCATGATTTTTCCATGCACATCATTGAACTCTATTAAAAATTATCTGAGTAGCAACTCAAGGGGGTTGAAAAATAAAGAACAAGCTTCTTAGTCTTTGCAGAGATGACAAATAGCTAATGGCAAAAGCATAAATTTGGCTTGTGACCTCATTCTCCTTTCCCCTTTGTATGTTCAAAGCCACAAGAGCAGCTAGACAAGAATAACAAACAATAAGGGAAGCTAGCTGCAACAAAAAGGAAATGCTGCGTTTGGAAGGCTTTGCAATCCTGGTCAACAAATAGATTTAAAAACAAGCTAGACACATATCCACCAGGAAAAGTTCACTTGGATTTGATCCTGCCTTGGAGCCAAGGTACAGAGCACGGTGCCTTCCGAAGCCATTCTCGCTTTGATCTGTACCAGGTACTGTGGCAGGGGAGAAGGGCTAAGGCACAGCTACTCTGAAGAAGCAATCAGGATTCAGAACACAGAAGTAACAAAAGGCCTGCCACTGTTTTAACCCATAGGCCTTGCGATGGCTCATATCTGGCTTGGAGACAAGGTCCATCTCTCAGCTACCTGCTCTTTCCAAGATGTGTGTCCTGCTTTATGCCTGCCAGAGGGAGGTCTCTTCCAAAACACGCTTCCTCACAATATATTTCCCACTTCAGGCAGCATCCTTCAAATCACCTAGCTACTGTTTTGCTCTACTCTTTTATCACAAAGCAACCTTGTGTTTCTTATTTAATATAAAAGCAGCTTGGATGAATCGAGACCATTCCATTGTCTTCTAAGGCTGGCTATATATACCTATTCCCAGATGGACTGTCTGGAAACAGATACACTGCACACCCAAAAACTACTTCACTTTTGAGGCTTTTAAGCTTGCTGAGGAACTAGTCCTGCCCAATTTAAATCATTAACTTAACTCCCAAATCCTCATTTGCACTATAAATACCACCTATTGTACAGATATATTTTCTCATTCTCTTGGCCACCATGGATTAACAGCTTTCTTTAGAAACTACTCATGAAACAGTAGGAAGCATCATTAACACAGACAACAGCTGCTATATCCACATCACCTTCACTTTGCTGCCCCTCAGTTCTCAGCCCTTGCACGTGGCCATGTGGAAGGAATTGAGCTGTGTTCTGTGTTACACTGGAGAGCAACAAAAGTCCCAGGGGAAGCAAAAGGAGTGAAGAGGGGTAACCACCTACCACTCATCCATTTTCTAAATCTGAACTGTTGTAGGAGCCACTCCCTCCCCTTCCTTCCTGACACCTCTTGTCACAGCAGGCCACTGCCCTTTCTGAAGGCTGCATCACAGAGGATCTGACTTTAAGTTAGGCTTTACATTTGTGGTGTACACAATCATAAACCTACAGCACTATTGAGCCAAAGACATTTGCCTCAGCACTGCTTTTCTGTACGCTCTGGGGCACCAGGTAAATCTGGATGAGTCCCACTGCTTTCATTTTCTCTCACCCAAATAGTTTATTGCTTTTGACAACTGGGTCTCCTGCCTTTTGGGCATCCGTACTGCTGGAGGGACAGTTTAATACCATCTATACATTGTTGGTCTGGGTCTTACAGTTACACAGGCAGAATTCATATTAGATGCCAACAGAGGGTTTTAAAAACATAACTATGAAAACATGAGAAGGATTTTAAACCTACTTTGTGTAATTTGGCTGAAGTTATCATGTTGCAAGGAGATCTATTCATAGGCAATCCTATGGGGTTTTTTTTCGCCTAGTTCTCACCAGGGAATGTTTTGGAAGAAAAGTATAAAAAGACATTGTTTCCTTATTATATAATGCTCCTGACTTATGCCAAGAATATTCTCATCATAAGCGTGTTCATAATCTCAAAGACTGAGCTATTGCATTACTTGTGTCTATGCAAATAATAGGTTTCTAAAAATATGATTCCTTGACAGTTTTTAAAAGGTGACTTACATATGATTAAAAAGCTGTGTGCTTGTGTTTGCATTTCTGATTTGTAAATCCTATCCAGTAATTAAAAGCAGATCTCAAGTGTGCCTGCACCTAAGTCAGAGATGCATTGAGGGAAAATAAAAAAATCCAGTTTTGCTGGCATATAACTGTTTAGACACTACCAACAATTTTCCCAAGTAACAGAAAGTTCCCCAGTTAACACTAAAACTGATCATGTTTTTAAAGGAAATCTCTTTTACAATTATAAGGGATTGATAAATAAAAGAGCACTGAAAAGTACCATCACACCAACCATATTTTGATAAAATGCATGAATATAACACCTGAAGAAGCTAATACAGTCTCTGTCGGAAAACAGGGATAAAGCATTGATTTGCTGATTTGGGAAGAAAGATGGGCTGAGCATGTACTCTGACCTCTTACAACACCAGCAATAGAATTTACTCTTCCTGCTTTACTGAGCAACACAACTCAAATATGTTATTTCTTTCCAGTTTTTTAGATGGAGAGAAAGAAGCACATCCTGAGTTGGACTTAAGGGATACTTTTCAATTGCATAGCTAACAATTTTTATTATATCCCCAAATCCTAATTCAGAACCCAAGCTATTCCACAGTTCTTGACTAAAATCAAATCTCCCAGTACAGATAATTTGCTTGTGTCTCTTAAATGTCACATTTTTTGCATTTACAGTTATGAACTCATTCAAATCTGCTCCTTACAAATAAGTTGGCAATAAAGAAGTGTTTTACTTAACCAACACAGATGTCAAAGATCTCAGTCTGTCAGTACAAACCCTTTATATGAAGTGAGAGAGCTGAAAATTTACCCAAACAGAGAAATATTAAACAAAAAAAAAGGCAGAAAGAAAAAAAAATACTTTCCTGTTTTTACCATATTTAATTCAAATGTTGTCCTTGTCCACTATGCAGAATAGGAGGCTCACACAGTTTGATGGAGCTGGGCAAAGGACAGATTCCTTAACAAGGCTTGTGACTAAGGAAAATTGGATAGGATGTGTAGACAGTTAATAATACTTCTGGGAGAATGCATGACAGCTTTAGAGGACAATATTGTGCGCATTATTTTGCCCCTTTAAAGGAATAATCTTCAACTGGAAGAAAAGGGGCACAGTTTGGAGGCCGGCAACCTCGCTGCCAGTCACGGTTGGGTACCCAAGGGACAAACAGTTTAGAAAATGCTTATGCTCTACCTACTCTCCTGTTTTAGAAAGACCCTGGAGTAGGGGCACTTTGTAACAGAGCAAACCACTCCCTCCCTCATCCTCCTGGCTGAGTTTGACAAAGAACTAAAAGATAGTAAAAGTTAGACTGCTTCTCCAAAACTACTTTTCCATCCCTTGCAATGCAAAAACCTGTGCATGATGAGAGTGTTTCAGATTTCACTCTTCCTGCAATAACTGCTCCCTCATTCAAAGTGTAGGCTTAGCTGAGAAACTGGGAAGCATCTTCAGGAACAGAGCAGAGGGCTCTGTGCTGTGATCATACCACACAGCGCTCGAGTAGCCCATCCGTGTCAGACGGAGCCAAAATCCCCACTCAACACTGACTGTAAACCCAGCTTGTCATAATGTTAACCTCCCAAGCGAGAAAAAGAATTGTGTTTAAAAAAAAAATATGGTCCTCTCTGCCAAGCAATCCCTTTAACTGGCCCAGTTACTTTGCATAAATCCCAGCAATGCTAGGGGAAAAACGCAGAAGGCGGACTACGCCCTTCAGAAATTCGAAACCACGGAGCAAAGACATCCTGTTGTAACATACATGGTATTCCAGGATTATAATTTTTGCTTTGAGCCACCTTTCAACGTAGACCAAATGGAAGCAAACCTCATTCCAGAGCGCTACGAAGCCAGTTTTCTGTCTCTCACAATTATGTTTGAAACCATAATGACAGATTACAGGAAATGAACATATGGACAAGGTGATTTATAAACACTTTTAAACAATGTAACTTTTATCAGTTCTGCTACATCAATCATCAATCTAAGAACAATTATTTTTTTGTATAAGATACTCTCAAGAGTGGTCAGGACAGGATTTGCTGACAGCCTATCTTAAAAACAGAATTATAAATTGCCTTCACTTTCTGTGCCAAGGTAATGGTTCCATACAGATAAGGGAAATCATGTGCTTCTCACAAACAGAAGAACATAAGCAGAGAACCAAGAAAACTTTGCTATGCACACCAACAGAGAGGCAGTCCTGTCAAACAAACCTGATGCCACACTCTGATACCAGGTGTGGCCAGGTGGGTTAATGGTAGCTGTAAAACTGTTTAACTTTTGCAGAGCATTTTATCTGCTAGGCTTAACTTTAAAGTCAAGATTTACAGAATCAATAATTCAAATGGCAAATGAACATAAATGGGTGGCAGATTTCAAGTAACTCTCATTAAGGAATCAACAATGGGAATTAGGAAGTAGGTACAATTACTAATTAATAAATATAAACAGCTAAGGTGAGCACTCAGTGGTCAGTAAGAATAAGAAAATAATTACAACTGCACTCACAAATGGTGAAACTGATTTTGAATGCCCTCCACAATTTTGGTTGTTATATTTTTATAAATTGTTGAAAAGCTGAAGGCCCAAAAAGTAATAATAAAAATGGCCTAAGGGCCAAGACAGTGTCTTACCTACGAACCTTCATGAACAGAGAGAACACAGGATTGTAGCACTGAAAGAATCTTCCCATGAGCAAATCACAGTTACTGGAAGTTTATTTATATCTATGGGAGGATATAACAAACCAGCCACTGGAAGCTGAAATTGGACAAATTCAAATGAGACACCGGGCACACAATTGTCACACAAAGCACCAGGAACAACTGCTTGGCTTGAGGCAAAGGTAAACTGGATTAATTGAATATACATAAGGTCACAAACATCACCTAATAGTACTTTTCCTTTCAGCTTCTGGGACTATCTTAACATATGGAAAACCAAGTCTAATGTAAGAATTTCTTATGGGTGCTCCTGAGAGCTAGAAAGAACCTCTGAAGAACCTGAAACTGCAGGAAGGAATCTTAATCCATAGATTTTTAACACAACGATCACTGCAGCCAGAACCACACAGGAACAACAGGCCCCCAATACAGCAAAATGTGTCAGTCAATGGCTTACACACTTAAGGCTTCTTTCTAGAGAACAGGAATAATCAGAGGATGGATCTACCAAACTAACTGGTATAAAGCAAAAAATTTTAGGGGAAAAGAGAGGCACATCAAAAAAACCAAAACCAACAAAACCACAGGAAGAGAATAAGAATCTACAATGCAATTCATAGATGACTTCAAGCTCCCAAATGAAAATTTATAGCTCCTGATCTCAGGAATCTGAAATGGCTCTCTACTTTTGCATATCAGATCCTGTATGTTGTATAGGCAGAAACGTAAGAAAAGAGCAATAAAAATTACTTGTATATATATATATAAATATCTACCTTTGCCATAAAACAAGCAAACCCCATGGTCTCAGTCTGAATCACACCAGAATTTCAGAAGTGAAAAAAGTATCTTCAAAGAAAATAATTTTCAGTATGGTCTATGTCCCTTACTCTAATCATTGGTACTAGCAGCTTCTCACCAGAGCAACTACGGGGCCAATCAACTTATAGGAAAAAAAAAAAAAAGAAAAGAAAGAACAAAATTATCCAGGTTCCCCCGCTAGCAAGGAGACAGCAGTATTTTAACGGAGCAGCAGAGGGCACCGAAGCATAGTAAAGCTCAAATATCCCGGTAAGGTGACAAACGTGCAGCATGGACAAGTGGCTAGGACAGAAGATCTGGCACCTACTTTGATGCCTGACGAGGAGCAGCTACAAGTGTTTGGATAAATAACTTCCTGACCCAGCTTCCCAAACAATAAGTGAGATTATGTGCAACTAATCCTGACCCCATACATGGCAGGTTTGTGTTTCAAAAGTTAATGAGGAAGTAACATTCACCTAAGTAAAGAGACAGCTGGAGACAATCCAGTTAGTAACCTTTGAGAGAAAATGCTCATTAGACACTAAATAATGTCACTGCAATGTACCCTTTAGAGCTAACACAGTCCACACCACGCAACGCAAAACCAACTGTACTTCAAATTATACTTTGAGTTTTACCACTTCAAGTAGTCAGATCACAAGGTCTCACATATCAGGGCATGAAAGCCAAGTGTGTAATACTTCCTTTGGAGAGTTGCCCAGGGTAAAATGGCCTCATCACTCTTCTCTTTTGCCTTCAGACATGTTCCAGCAACATCCTCTGCCTGTTCCAAGATGACCATCAGCTAAGGGAAATATTTACCTGCAGCTGAAGTGGTCAATAAGAATATAGCTGGAGAAGAAATCTGAAGAAAGTTGTCATAAGTAACTTAGTTGGAGATTTGGAGTTTGGTTATAAACTTTAAAGAGTAAGCTTCTCGTCTTCACTTTTTATCTCCAAATGCTGCTATTACACACAGAAATCAAAATGCAAGAACAGCTTGCAGTTGGCCAGTGCTTTTCCACATTAAACCTACACACAAAAAAAATTACAGTAAAATATGACAATCTGTTTTAGCAGGGAAGTGGCTAATGACCTCCACAAAAAAGGGTGAGGAGGAAGACAGATGTTTCTTATTTTCTTTAAACTGTTTTCAGCCTTCTTTTTTATGTGCTTTTGTGAATTAAAAAAAAAAAAAGCATTTCTATTTCTATAATGTACAGCAACCTCCCACAGAGACAGGAATCCCACAGGAAATTTCTATCAGTTATCTGCTACCTAGATTTCTGTTCCATGAACTTGATTTACTTTGGATTAATTCGCATTTTCCTAAAATGAATTATTCTGACATTCGTTTTTCAGCACTCCAATCATGGACTGCTACCCTGCGGCCACCACGAGCAAGCTCACACAGCCCCAGAGCAGAGCTGACGGGCCATGAAGACACTTCTCAGACTTTATACAGTGATACAATAGCACTTTACCCATAAATGAGGGTTGGCACACGAGCAGTTGTCACTAACTTTGTTGTGAGGCCTCACCAGAATGGCAGGAAAACAAGCAGACAGTAGAAAACCTTTTACAAGTCCTGTCTGTTCTGGCTTTCAGTCTTAACTGACTCATGCTGCTGGGTCAGGAGAAGACCCTGTGCTAGCCCAAAAAAGGAGATTTCTCAAACAACACGCTCGAAGGATAGCTATGGTCTGCTCTCCATCATCCACATCTTCCTCTGCAATAATAACGAGGTGAGAGAGATTTGCAGCCTCTTAGACCACGGTGCTTAACCCATCTGGAGGCCTTTGGCAAGCAGCACATTTTGGGGCAAACTGGTAAAGAATAAAGCACCACAACTGCCTTGCAAGATGGTGAAAACAATAAGTGTTTTCTCCACGTGTGAGGTAGGGGCTGTAATACCCCAGTGACGCTTTGCCTGGGAAAGGCTCAGTGAGGAAAGCCTCCAATAATCCTTCCTGTGCCTGTGCTGTGAGCCACACATCAGGGACTACGTTGTTGAGTTAGCCTGCTGCATATTCTTTTCATTTGACAAAGGTAAACTACTCCAAAAAGCTATTTGCTTTCTTACCCTGCACGCACCCAGAATGTATTAGCTTAGTCTTCCCAAACCTCAGCTGAACTTGTGAGTCAATTACCAAAGCTGCTACTAATCTTTCTTCATTCAGAGGATAAACTGTACAAGTATGGTATTCAGTTTTCAATGAAATATCAGTTGTACAATTGGCTACAAAGTCTCTCCTGAGTCATCCAAGTAAGCAAGAGCAAAATCTAACTTTTTTTTTTCCATTTTACAGAGACCATCACTGCTCTTCAAAGTGTATTTTGGGATTAAATATTTTTAAAACATATATACAAAACCAGTTAATTTCAAATTCCCACATGGAAGAGTTAACCTAAATTTTTAAAAATGTATTCTGATTCAAGAAATGCCTTTTTCAAAGAACAGTGACCCCTATCTTTCACAGACTTCTAAAAAGCCAACTGTTTTCTTTCAGGAACAATGACTCCAAGTTTAATCAGGTGAAAAGAGGTATTTCAGAAAGTTGCCTGGCTTTATTCTAATTACACACAAAAATGGCTGTATGTAAGTGGAACAATCTGGTTTTGAGCCATTTATGGTAACCCATCAGCCAAAGCCTCAGCTGAATGCAAATCATCCACAAGACAGAACACCAGAAGTGGAGATATGAGATTAAAATAACAAACTGGGTTATTTCACTTTTGTGCTGTCAAATAATGCTTCTTCCAGAAGCTTGTTTAAAAGCTGTGCCCTTAAAAACTGCTCTGGGTTATGTTCCTGATGATTTTTGGCTCCAAACCCGATGTTTCTCCATATTAAGTTATTAACAATGAATAGAAGTAAATCACCAAGTTAAGGGAAAAAGTACTTACTATGTATTTCAGAAGTTTATAAACCATGTTGATTCCCTCCCTTGGCTTCTCTCCAGAGAAATTTACTGGGGTAACTGAACTGATTTACTACCTGCAGGAGATTTTAAGGTAGGTCCAACCTAGACACAAACACGAAAGGTATCCTGGTCTCATCGTAAGAACTGTACTTGCAGAGGAATGTACAAAGGTGCTCTTGGCAGAGGGAAGAAAGGCTTGAAGAAACTCCAGGAGAGGGAAGACTATCAATCCTGGCACAAGGACAAAGCAACTCTTCTGGCCTAATGCTGCTTTCAGGGCGGAAAGAGCATCTTTTACAACACTGGGGTCCTCCTGCTCAGTCACCACTACACTGTTATCTGTCTGCCAGAAAACGTGGGTCAGCAGTGACAACTCCAGCGTCATTCTCATCATTAACTCTATCTGAGATGTGGGAACAGAGAAGGAAATCAGGGGTATTATATAAAAAGCTGAACTATCTTTCATTGTGAGAAGATGGAAAAGGACACAGCTGTTTAAAAGAGTAAACAAGACCAGCTCTTTCCTCTGTACAGAAGAGACAGAGGAGTGTCTGGGTCAGAGCAGGTCACAGCAAGGCAGTGAGTGATACAGCTTGCAGGAGTAATGAAGGGCCCAGGACAATGATGGTGTTGCTGGGTTAAGAATCCCAAAAGCCTAAACCTACACCAGAAAGTCCCTACAAGCTTCACAACTGACTCCAACGACAACAACATTTGTTTCTTAAAAGGAAAAAAATGAGAAACAGCTGTCTCTGGACTGCAGAAGCAGGTGTGATGCATCACTTCAGACAGACAAGAATGAAAAACCTGATGGGGAAAGTTACATAACTTGCAAAAAAACCCCAAATAAACAACAACACACTAACCAAAAAGAAGAGAGTACAGAATATTTCATTTCAACTCTATTAGGCATGTTATATTTTTTCCCCTTGGCTTGCATATCTGATTCTTAACTTTTAATTAAATAGCAAAAGAAATAAACTTTCCATTCTTCTTTTAAATGCACATTTTAGTGAAAATTTATATTGCCATATCTCAGTTACAGCTTCCATAACTTCTTTATTACTTGAGTTAATTAAAATTAACTTTTATTAGGAGGGTAACTTAATAAAAAAGAACCGGTGAGATAAAAATGTAATTGAAATAAGAACCCTGAGATGGCCAACAGCACAAATTACAAAAACACAAGAATGCCGAGCTAAATTTGGTAAGCTGAACTTCAAGGTGACAGAGCAAACAAAAACCCACAGTGTCCACAATTTGGCTATGAAAAGCAGTACAAGAGGCATTACAAATCTTTCCCTCTAACCTATTGAATTACATGTTTGTCATTCCTAATTAGTTTTGTCATTGAATATACACATGGAGAAAAGATTTATTGAAGAAAAATAACCTTATGTACACAGTGGATCATTTATTCTAATTAAACAGCATTCCAGACAGAAATACAGTTTCAGCTATAGCCCCTTTCATCAATAGAAGATGAAAACAGTGCAGATGAAAGGACAAACAGAAATATAGGCTCAATTCTACAATAAGAGCAATATGGGGGTCCCTAGAAGGAACAAGGGTTTCCTGAGCACAGCAGCGGTGCAGCTATTTCAGCAGCTGCCAGGGGGTTACGGGAGGTGCTTGCAGAAAAGATGTGGTGCACAGCTATTCCACTCACATGCAGGTTGTGCCCCAGCCTGGGACAGAGCTAGGAGCAGCTAGCAGGAAGAGGCACATAACCAGGAATAAATCTCATGTGAACTAGAGCTCCCCCCTTCCAGTATCCTCAGTATTTTGTGGTCTTCTGAAAATACCATCATTTACTAACATGAAAGCAACTACAACAACATGCTTCAGGCACATTCATTTTAGAAGAGAAACCTGAAATCTGATCTCTGGTCTCAAAAGCAAAAATTAAGGTTTCCTGCATTTCACTTTCAAGAATTTCCTGACCTTATTCAAATCTTAAACATCCCTGACTGGGATGAAGTATTGTTCCACCCCGTCAGGGATGAACAGGATCTCCTCTGGCACCAAGCAGGCAGAATGATTTCTGCTCAGAGCATTGAAGAGCTGTTGCTCAAATGGGCAGCGTGACAGCACCAGAAACAGTCCGTGGCACTCGGAGAGTTAAAATAATGAGCATGCATTAGCAATGCTGATTCTTCCATCATTGCCTCAGTTATAATAAAGTACTTCTCGCGTGTCCCCCGGTAGCTCCAGCTCCTGCACACCCTGACAGCAGGTCATTCCAGGAGGGACTACTGTAAAGCAAACCAAAGCCAAATTATTACTTCACACTAGCTCGCTCCACCTTAAATTAGTGGGATCATTTCTTTAATGAAAGTTTTCTTGGCTTCTCTTGCACTTGGGAGAAATGGATACAATAAGCTGGTTAATGTACAGCACAGCTTAAACACTGGGGCATGTTACAACTTCCAGGCTGTAGCAACAGCTCAGCCCACTGAGCATCTACCAGAAGTATCTACCCAAATAACTTTAAAGGGCTATGTTTTCATTTTGCAGTAATTGCAGCTTTGGAATCATTATGGCTCATTATAGCCATTCCTGTTCAGAGCCTAAACAGTTCTGGATGCAGCAGACGCCACAGATGCCCCTCAGCCATTGTGTGGTTGCCTAAACACATTGCAATATATCATTAATTCAACCACTTTTGCTCTGTAATACCAGTCAGGCTATTCCAAACATAAAATAATATATAGTGTTATTAACTTGGAAAACAATTAATAGTATATAATCCTTCAAATTTGAAGGGTCGTTGCTTGCTTGGGTTTAATTGTATCTGCAGTAAGCATTCACTACAAAAACCTGTACAATTTTCAAAAAATGACACAATATATTGACACAAGACTCATTAAGATTAAGCTGACAGAAATCAACACCTAAAACTGGTGAAAAGATATTTTTAAATAGAGCAGAAGTCAGACAGCAAGAGGAAAAAAATGCAACCAGCCTCGTTGGTAAGCCCAGCATCGATGTAGAGCATTGTTATCAGGGCAAACAAAAATTCAGAAAGGGAAAAGTGGGTATATATTTGGAGAAGCTGAAAAGTTAGTGAGTACAACTAAAAGGCCATCTTTCCCACCATATTTACAGCTCTTTAAAGGTTTTAAAAACTTGACTGAATTTGAAGACCAAAGAAACAGAAGAGGAGGAGTTTTTTCCTGGTACATCAATAGGTGTGTGCAGGCTTTGCTTCTCAGATGAAGTCAGACAGTTTCACACATGTTCGAGCAGGAGATATCAAGGCAGAGGAGTCAAAGTGCACAGTAACAAAATTACAAGTGAAAAGATATTATGAATGCTGACTGTACATATAGATTTGTGCCTCTACCAGCATCTTTCCTTCATTTTTTTTTCCAATTCTGCACAAAGTTTTTGAGTTTTCCGTCAGAAAATACACAATGGGAATGCTGCTCTCCAAGCCTGGGTGCAGCATTCCCAGATTTCAGCCCCACATCTTACAGGTAAGCACTCCATACCTCCAGCACAGAAATAAATAGCATTTTTCACTATGCTTTAAGTATTACTACACATTATTATTCGCACTATGCTTTGCACAGGTATGACGAGCCATAACGTGGCTCGTGATCACACACAGACAGTTCAAGGTAAAAATGCTGGTCTAGCAGAAGTTTACAAAGCCATACCCACTTCAGGGAGCAGCACTGACATTCTGAGATGGTCAAATAGGACCACTGAACTTCTCTATAACTCCTTCAGCAACTATCTCCATTTTCAACTCAATGTGATCGCCAAAACTGATGGACTCCCCAACTCCCAAAGGTCTCTGTCTAAGGGGAACCATAATATCCTACAAAGGAAGGCACTACAATATTAATGATCTGGCCTGTCTCCTCCTATTTCCTTGCTTGGGCTCTTACTGTGCTCCCCAAGAAGCACTTGCAGAGGTTGAAGTCATTTCAGCCACAGAAGAATGCTACAAGGATGCTCAGTCTGGTTCAGCCTCAACTTCTGCAGCACAACGTCTAAGCACAGTGCAAGCGCTATTTGGCAAGACCCAGTCACACAGATTTTGAACTTGGAACATTAGAAAGAGTTTATGATATTAAATTCAGAAAGAAAGCCCAAGGAGCAATGAAACAGCAAGTTGGGATGGTGCATATTTTCCTGTTAGATGTGAAACTATTTGCTTTTACCATAAAAGGGACTTTGCATATAGCTCGTGAGGAGCTTGCACACAGCCATTCCCTCCAATAGGCTCCAGCCAATAGCAAATTCCCTGCAATCAGAGATGAGTCAAAGGAAAAACGCTATCCAGAACCACGCGCCAACAGACGACTGATTATGCATCGGTCCCACAGGCTGCTTTGCAGCCAATTTAAAAACCAGCAGCATCAGAGCCAGCCAAAGCAGCAAACCGGTGCCAAGTCAGTACTATAATTGTTTGTGCCATTAAACCTAAAGAATGCCATTGCTTCCTAATCTTATAGAGAAAAATGCAGCATGGGAATGATGACAATTACTACATGATAAATTAGTTTAAAAACCCTATGCTCTCATTACATCACTGCTCACACATGAGAAAAGGCATTTTGAGGGTTGTCTTATTTTTAAATTTTTCCCCCCCAAGAAGTGAATTATGCCATCATAGATGAAGCTTATTTGAAAAAAAAAAAAAAGGTTTTCAGGGATGGTTCCTGCTTTGTTTTCTCCTATGAAGCCACATAACATCATATATAAAAATAAAGCAGGAGTGAAACATGAGCACATTTCATCTCTGAATTTGGAGAAGGCATTCAGCCCTGCCCAGTGCCAGGCCTCCTAACAGAGATACTCAAGTAAGCCAGGACAGAACAGCAGTAAAGAACCCTTTCTCAATGCAGTAAAAATACTCAAGAATTTTCTGACCTATGCACAGAATCACCTGACATGAGAAGCTCTTTTGCCTTCCTTCTGTTCTGTTGTTACTCATTATGGGTGCACTGGTCCATTATCCCCGTGCCCAGTGGGAATCAGCAGCCAGAGTGGGAATCTGTTACAGGTATCTGTTAGAGTAAGGGTATGCCTCTGAGTGCATGTGCTCTGTGAAGGGAGCCACAAGCATTACGACACTTTTATATGTCTGTGAGTCTGACACAAACTATAAACTCTTCTCCAAAGGGAAAGATAAGATGAGAAAATTTTGATGCCATAAACTGAAGTCAGTTGTGTTACCTCACCCTTCACCACAAACAAGGAAAATGTAAAAAGAGCAAAGAATCTTGGCAACTTGAAGTTTCAAACAGAATACTTATTTACATATATTTCTTTTAACTTAGAAGTCTACAAACTCTAAGATGACATAAAACATTTCGTATTGATTCTTTTTAGCATCTAAGGGGATAGAAATCGCTACCTCATTCTCCTCCAATTCTTTCAAGGAAGTACAGTACCTCTACTCGCTTTGAACCAATAATTCTGGGATGAAAGACTAATCCCCATCACCATGAGTCATCCCATCCCACATTTTCAGCAGTTTGGTGCAATACATGGTTTGGATTTTTTCCCTGTCAGTCTGTTCCACTGTCCCTTTGAAAGGTACCGCAAAACCTACTCATTTTTTAAAGATTGCATCTTGATTCATTTCCCTGCAATGTATTGTTATAGGTGTACTAGCACCACAGTTCTCCAAGATCTGTAGTCAGTGGACTTTGGAAAAGAAACAGTTTTGTCTTTCTTCTCATATTGTACTGCAGGAAACCTTATCACCCTTCTGAATCAAAAAATCTGCATCCTACAATCTTTAATATGAGCTCCCACTAATTTCAATGGTATTTTTGTCCTATCAGGAGCAGCAACACCCAGCCTTTAGGCTGAGAACCCCGGTATCAGTCCCTAGTCCTTCTGCTGGAGCACTGTTCCTGTTCCACAGGAAGAGGTGCCACACAGAGCACATTTCCACCCTGCTTGTATTAATCTTTATTTCAGCACCTACTTAAGCAGAAACGTAGATAAAAGCATTGTGTTTGCAAGGAGCAAGAACCCAACCTCTTCTTGGAGCAAGTGGGGGTTACTGCATACAATTTTAATCATTCCAGAAATAGAGTAGCCAGCACCCCATGTTCCGTGCCTCCTTCCTCTCACTCCAAAGTCTTCTGTAAAATCCTGTTCTATACAGAGGAATTATGACTGAATTAGAAACTTGCATAAATATTTTGCTGTCTCTGGAAATACCAGGATCAATTTCATGATCATGACAACATTTACTATGTCAATGTAGCTATTTAAAGTACTTTCACACCATGGATTCAAAGGTGATTTTCCAAAGGTGACTACCAAGGACTTCAGTGTTCAGTTGTTCCTTACAAAGGCAGAAAAACAGGAAAAATAGGAAATAGAAATATAGAAAATAGGAACTCTCTTAGGTGTTAGTTGTGGGGGTTTGATACCTCTATGTGCCATGTACAAATGCAAATTTTATGCATCTGCTCAAGCTGGTAAGATCACCAAATGAAACCTACTCAAGCCAGTTAACACAGAGAATTATCCCTAAGCTCCAAGCCACTTTTCAAAGCAAACAAGTATATGAGAACTCTCCACTGAAACCCCCAGGTCTTTAAGATAGGAAATTCAGTACAACCCACAGCAGCACGGCAGCTGATCTCAATCGCTGGGTCAGAGCTGATGCTTGCTGCCACCTCCCCCTACAAACCTGTGAATGTGGACTTTAGAACTCAAATGCCAAGAAGCAAACTGTCACCCTGGAACCTTCCATGCACTCTATATATCCATGCACGGGGATGTGTACACCTGAAAACCATTGCGATCCCACTGGCAAGGGAACACCAAGCACAAAATTAACACCCAGAAATGCACAACGATCATAAAAGCCCCAAAGACTGCAAAACTCCTTAACTATGGAATTCCTGAGCCTATACATACTGAGTATTTCCTCAGCCATTTAAAATTGCCACATTGCATTCTACAGCTCTTTCACACAAACTTTGTGTGTTCTTATTCACATATTCAAACCAATTACTCGGAATCCTTTGGTCTAAAAAGAAAATAATTTCTTTTAAATTCTGAAAGCATTACATCACATTGCTTATCTAAATTCTTTTATAAATTCAAACATTAGCCCTGTCACAATCACAACATTTATATTTAAGGCTCTTTTCACTCATAGCTTGTTCATTTTGTTATTTCAGTAGTGTTGTCACAGGGAAAACTGACTTCACTCAGTTCTCCATGAACAAAAGCTAAGTATTAAAGTTTGTACGATAAGAGAGAGCTGGTTTATAAATCAAACTGAAGCCCATTAGTGAGGGGTTTTGAACAAATATATGAACAACTATTGCCTTGAAGTCAATTCTTATTTTCCAGGGAAACCAGAATCTCCAAGCGATAGTTTTAAAAATAAATTACAGAGATAAGAGAAATGTGTTATTTAAACAGAAATCATGAACAATTATGTACTCTCCTCTTCATAATACTGCATTAAAAAAAGCCCAAAAGCTCACCCAAGAATCCCACGTATGCAATAAAGGCCTGCTACCATGAAAACATAGTAGCAACAAAAGATAGCCCCATTTAATTTTCCCATGAACTGATAACCTGGCAAGAAAGGAAGGTAGCTTTAAAAAGCTACCTACAGATCAGTCAATGGGTTACGTTTCTAGATGTGCCTTAAAAAAAAGGTCTTTTCAAAGAGCAGTGAAAAACATTTGTCCTTGAAAGTGTTACAAATCCCTAAAAGCACACATGCACACATACACTGCCTCTGATCTTCCATCAAGGACTCCTAACACGAGCCTGAAATGAATTTAGCCTCCAAGTAGATTGGCATCAATTCCTTTCAATTTTACCTGTACTCTTTGGTTATCAGACCATACCTTGGCAGGAGGGGGTGTGTTAAATGCCACATCTGTTTCTAACTGACATCTACCACCAATCTGATAGATTTCATTAAAAATTCCAACCAGACACATATGAAGCTTTTAAAATATCAGTTTCAGAAAAGTTAAAGACCTCCCAAGTCCGTTACTCTGCCATTTAGAAACCACAGCACTTCCAGATTTATAATAAGCAATATACACTGATGTTTTTACCCTCATGATATAGCCCACTAAAAATCTTAAAATAATGCCAAAATAACAAATATACAGAAAGCAGTTCCATTGTCTTTATTTTTGTTTAATGGGGCATAGACCTCTAGCAGTCTTCAAAGGGCAGTGTTCGGAGAATGGTTTAAGTACTCTGTAATAATATAAGAGATCTCAACTCTGTGAGGCACCACCCAGCCCAGGATCTCACAGTACTTTACAAAAGCACTATCTGATTACACAGAGGAGACAGGGATTAACAAATCCTCCCCTACCCTGAAATCCTGCAGGGATAGAGCATGCAGAGTAGAGTTCACAGTTTAAATTTGGGGCTAAATTTGGAAAGCTTAGCATTTATCACATAACATAGGATCCAACCCTCACAGATCTGCATCGACACGTGAGATGGGTCATGCTGAATACATGAGGGAATCTTAAGTCTTAGTAAGAGACCAGACTCAAAAAGGATCAAGCAGTGACAGCCAGAGAAGTCACCCAGACCCAAACAGCAAAGGGACACCCAGCTAATCTGCTCTGTCCATTCAGAGCCACCACCTATGAGAGTCCTGGGCATTTATCTGAAGACACACAGAGGATGTCTCAGACTTACTCCTTGTTCAGGCCACAGATAAAAAGTAGTCATAATAGCTGGCCAATTTTTAAGCCATCCATTTTATGCCTGGCAAACTCTTATCTCAATTCAGCCTTAACAGTGATTTCTCCTCAAATGTGAGCAACCACAGAATATCCTCAAATGACCTTATCTACAAACTGAAGATTTCTAAGCAGAGGAGCTCTGCTACTTGTGAAAAGTGGATCATCCCTTCTTCTTCTGAAGGTGAATGTTGCACACATCAGTAAGTTTCTGAGTCAGTTACTAAATGATACAAAAATATAAGTATTTCCAGAAAAAAAAATTTACAAGTGTTAACAACTATAAAGTTGTATTAAAGCATTGAGAAAAGTAAAAAATGTTTATTTTCATATGATTCTCTGCTTGGCAGAAATGTGGAGTACCAAAATCACTCCCATAACTAGTCAGAATTATATGAGAGCAACTCACTGGCAACACATCTAAGATAAACAAAAGTCTTTTGCTCCCATGCTTCTGTGCTACCTCTTATCTTAGTTATGACTTTAGGCCAAAATACTGCCAGGTAAAGTAGAGATAACAACTCAGGCACAAGACATACCTGTCTGGTGTTTCTGATTGAATGCCTAATGCTCTCTCCCTGCAGTGTTATCAAGGACCTCTTCCACCTCAGAAAATTTGTTCAAAATTTGTCTCCAAAGTAGGAACAAAAAAGCTTTTTCTCCTAGAAAAAACCATTTCCCGTGCTCCAGCAAGTTCAACTCAGCAAAAATATTTGAACAGTTTTAACCACTCTTCACAAAAGTCAGATTCAGCTGACACACAGCTAAGCTTCAATGTCTCATGGCTATGAGCTGTCACCCTCCTGTCTGAAACCTGGCGCTTAACTGCACCTCAGAAAGACAAAAACAAGCCTGGAGACCCTCTGGATAAAAACCCTAGGCATAAGGGAAACATAAAATTCAAACACACAGTACATGGGGGCAGAAGATTTAATGTACACAGCTTATGCCTGATATAAACCTTTCATGATACCAAGCTGATCCTTCAAGAAGTGTAATGTGTAACACAGAGTCTAATTGCACTGGAAATCAGCAGAGCTCCACTCTTCAGCACCCAGTCTCAGAGGCAGAATTGAGTCCAAATGGAGCTACACTCAACCCTCTGCTTTTCCAGACCTCTAAGGGCACAATCCTGTAATCACTGCACATATCAAAGTTGCAGTGCAACAGCCTTCAAACTGGGAGCTATAAAATGCCACACCTTTATGTAAAGAAAGAGGAAACTGTTTCATGATTTAGAATGAGACTCATTGAATTCGGCAGAAGAATTTCCACAGTGACAACCCAATGCTTTTGCCTTCAATAGTTTGGGACCAAATCCTTAGACAGAAAACACACGGCCAGACAAAGGAACAGAGATGGACAAAAGGAGGAGTGGGTAGATCTGCATAATACCATGCTTAATGAAAACTGGAATTAAATGTTAATAAATTATATGTATTCTCAGTACCTTCTCCTTTTCATTGCTCACCCATTTTTGTGTCCTGTGTGTGACCTTTAAAGAATAAAATAAGCATTTTCTTGGTGCACAGCAATGATCTTTCAACATCGTGGCCAAAAATTTATCAATCAGGAGGTTTGGAAGTTGAGTTTTATTAACATTTCCTATTCCGTACAGGGAATAAGAGAAAGTAATTGATACCTTCACTTGTCACACAAAAAATGAATGGCTTCAAGCAATTTTCATTTAAGAAATCATATCCTCTGGACAATACTTAAAACAGCAGGAACCATCCTAGTGTAAGCATATAAACCTATAAGGTTACAGACCTATTGCCAAACCAACTTGAACAGTACATGGATGCATTTGCATTCCAGCTCACTGGCAAAAAACAGCTGGAAATTTCCTTCATCTATGCATGTCATCCATGAAATGCTGGGTTAATGGAAGGAATTTTATTTCAAACAAAGAGGTTAATAACTGTAAGGATTGCTAAGAAAAATTAATGTAACAAGGAAAAAAATCCAACTGAGCAATGCACAGATACTTCAGCAAGTAATACAGGTTAGGGATGCCACTGTTAATTTTATACATCAGTTGCTAAATATTTATTAAAGCACACAAATTAACATTCACAAGCTAGTTAAACATTGGAAGTACCATTTCTGACTGCCAATGTGTTAAACAACTCAAATACTTGTTCATGAGCAGCATGGCATGTATCTCCCCACAAGTGGTACTCCAAAAACTGCAGTTCAGGAACAGAGCTCCTGGGGCTCCGAGTGCAGACTTGTGGCAGCATCACATTGCTATAAATGATCTTGTATCATAATGAAGGGCACCACTTTGTTGCCCCTCTCCATACTGCTGTTGGGCAGCGACTCCAGGACTTTACTCAAACTGTGGCTAGAACCCCTCCCTCTAATTTCCACACTAAGATTGACCGAAGGTCAATACAGCACTGGTGTGCCCACAGTGTCCTGAAACACTGCTGCTCCTCCTTTCCCAGCCTCAGACAGAGACAGGCAGCACTCATGTCATCGGCACTTTTCCTCAGCCACTATAAAAAATGAACCTGTTAAAAAAGAAACTGCTCATTCCCCAGTCAGGCTGAGCAACTTTCTCTGTTATTTTCTGAAGGTTATTTCCTGTACTAGACCTCAGCAGTACCAGTAAGCTAAAACTGAGTTCTACGTTATCTTGTTCCCAATTATTAGCTCCAAAAAGAAATATTTGCTGGTGGCCCCTATGTGCGTGGCCATGCACTTCATCTTACCACTGCCATCTTCCAGGCCATCCAGTCATTATTGTATTGTTCTCATCTCTGTTGACAGTTCCTCCCAACTTTATCTTATCTTCACTTATATGAAGTGCAATGAGCCCAATCTTAATTTTTTTTTTTGTCTCACACATTAGTGAAACTCTAGTCCCAGGGAACTCCGCGGGTAACCTTTTTCTAGGCTAATACTCCTCTTTTGGCACCATCAGTTATCTTCCTCTCCCATTCTTTATTCATATCCCACTTCACACATCATACTACATCTCCTCTAAGGCAATTTTCACTATGTCATTTTATCAAATAGCTTTAGCAAAGTCTAGATAAATGAGGCCTCTATTCCCCTCATTTAAGGAAAACAAAAACAAAATCAAAAATAAACCCAAAACCAAACCAAGAAAAAAAAAAAAAAAAAAAAAAAAAA
>VZTE01000895.1:1058512-1100308 GCA_013397775.1 Eulacestoma nigropectus | reverse complement strand
AAAACCAAAACAAGAAAAAAAAAAAAAAAAACAACAAAAACCCAAACCTGATCAAGGATATAAAATGAGTTAGGGTAGGTTTGATCTTCCAGATAAACCTGTTTTCTTTAGTTTTCATTTACCTGTCTGTTATTAATTATTACTTCCTCAAAAAGCATTCCAAAGCCTTATACACTTAAGATCAGACAGACACCATCACAGTTTCCTGGCTCTTTCCTTTCTGTGCATTTCAGTTCTGCATTAGTTATTCCCTAGCCACTTGGGACCACTCTTGTTTTGTGACTTGTTACAAATTCCTGCTATCAGAGCCCCAATTTCATGTGCAGTTCTTCCAAAATTCTGTACAAAATTCTTATCAGATCTCCCCCCAGTATGACTGCATTCAAGCTCTAGGAGTTTTGCCTCCTTCTTGAATTATGCTAAATAATAAGCAGCAACAGTACACATTATACCCTGGTAAAATTCCATTTACAGAGTGGTTTACATGATTGCTACCAGCATTGCTCCATTTAAAAGTAAACAAGCATTCCTTAAGTAAGGCAGTTTTTCACTCCAAAGTAACAGCATCTGGATAAGTGTGTGCAATGAATGCAAAAGGCACACAGAAACATTTTGTCATGGTACAGACAAAGTATTTAGGTGTAGAAACAGACACCACAGAAGTGGAATCAAACCAAAGGGAAAAGAAAAAAGTAGAAAAAAAAAATCACATCCTGTGACAGGAGGTGCTAAGTTCCTCTCACAAGAATATCTGCTCTTTTCAAGTATGTTAACTTTTTAAGCACTAGCTAGAATCAGATTTTTTTTACTAATATTTTGCATACCAGAGCAAAGCAGTAGATATCAATAGGGATTTCAATGGCTATCCCCAAGCTCCCTAAGACAGATCAAGTTTGGCTAAGCAAAAGAAAGGGTAAGAAGGAGACAGTCTTAAGATTTGCAAGGCAATCACTTATTTTTTTCTCTTCTCCAACTCATAATTATTAAATATGTCTATGCTGCTAGTGCCATCGAGGAATGAACAGGTTATGCTGTTCCTGTTCTGTGTGATCTCAGATTCTGAAGCTTCAGTTGTACCACATGCACAGACACCTGCACCACACACAACTTTGTAATAACGTTTTGTTGTCATTCCCACCAGCTAAGCAACAATTAGAGACACTACCCTGCAGACAAAGCAGCTTTCTCCTTGTCAGCTGCACTTATTTCAGATCTGGCCTTTCCACCTCCAAATCTAAACTGCTACCGAAGTGCAGCTGCAAAAGTCATCTCTCCACCCTCTCTAGGTCCATCTCCTCCTGGGTTCTGTTGGTCTACTGCCAAGTCATATTCAAGTTGCCTGTCTTTACCTACAAGATCTCACATAGCAATAAATGATACAGAAATGACCACAACATGCTGAGGAATTACCAAATCGTTTTTAAAAAAATGGAGGAATAAGACCTTAGATTACACCCCTCTCCATCAATTACGGCCCTATGTCCACAACTCACACCCTCTGTCCCCCTCCACTGCACTCTCCCTTGCCCATCCTGTCACTCCCAGATCAGAAGTGCAGTTTCTCAGACTCCCCCTGCTCCAGCATCCCACAGGAAAGCGGCAGATCAGAGAGAGAAGCCCACAGAGTCACGAAACAGAAAGGGATCACGTGCAGAACAGCACAGCCCGACACAGAGATGCTTCAGCAGACCCTCTCCTAGCTGCTGCCTCCCACCATGGCCTGTCCCCAGCCACCTGAGCTGGTTTGCCCACTGCAGGACACAGCACACAGCCTCTATCCTCTTCCAGGCTGCACTGCAAAACATGCAAGGTTTAACCTCACATTGGGGCACACAAAGGCAACCCCAAAGTAGAGGGACTTGCAAGCACTCTGTGTGATGGGGGAGTTACAGGGCTGCAAACAGAGCTCGCCTTCAGCTCATTTTCAGACCTTTCTACCATGCTCAGGGCTGCTCTAAGCAGGTGGCTCAGTCCTGATCCCTGCCTGCAACTTTTTTGGGCCTGTCTAGCAGCACATTCAATTACAGTTCGGAGATTAGACAGCCCAAAGATTAACTAAACACTAAAGAGAAAAAAAATCCCAGGCCTTCTGAGACATAAATCTTGCAAATATGGTTCCATAGAGCACAAGTCCAGATTCCTGAACAGTTTATTATTCTGTAAAATCTTCACTGTAAAAGACTGCATATACTTGAAATTTGCAAAGGTAGCAGCTTAAGTTATTTCTAGTCAGCTCATAAAAATCTGTCTTTAGCACTTTTTTCCTAAGAAGAAAGAAAGAAACCCAGACATACTCTAAGCTTAGTGAAAAGATAAGATTCTGGATATAATACCAATATGACTTCACCTTTTATTTTTTAAGGGTTCGAAACAATACTGGATGAAAGTTTATACATAAGCATAAGGGATCTGCCAAAACGAAAGTGAAAACCCAGCAAATTATATTTCAGACACCTTGACATATTATGCACCATATATGCTGTCAGCTTCGCTGTCCTTTCCTTTGCTGTAGGCCGAATGCTTGAATACCAATCTTATTAAACTACAACTCTGAATTTATCCACTATATATAACATTCCAGATGTCGTACCAGCTGGGAACAGGCCCTTAGGCCATCTTTGGTTGATCTCTTAGTCGCTTTCCAGCTTTTGCCAGGCATTCATCCAAAAATATGAAGGAAAGTGCTAAAAACAGATGTCAGAGTTAATGTTTTTTCTTTTTTTTTCTTCATGGTAGGAAATACAGAAAACTCGCACCCTACACCTATTCTATGAAATACGAATGTCGTCAACAAACCGTAAGTTAATTTTAAATTAAATTACAACGTAGCAGAGTTAATTCTTACACTGTTTTTCTGACAACAGGCCAGCCTCCATCAGTCTGTTCTTTGAAAATATTACGTGGTCATTTGGATTTTTTCATTAAGTTGGAAAATCTTCTGATGTCGTCAATCTGCAAAAATGGTTTCGAGTCCCTCATTTAAGAAAAATAATGGTTAAAATGTAAACTAGATTGATTGCAATTCATGGTAAGCTTTATGACGAGGTTGGAGTAATGGGAGTTATTAAATCAGTACACATCTGAGCTATGTAAGAGGAAGACCTGTTGGCCCCATCATATTACAACAAATTATTTCAGCTTCCACTCACTGTAATATGAGAAGGAGATGTTCAGACCTTCCCAAGAGGTGCCGTCTCTCTTTGGGGTCCTCACAGGAGTTTAAGCATGGAATTTCAAAGATCAGGGCTGGAAAGGAGGTCCTGATCCTGCCGACACTTTGGAACATGTGCATCTTTACTTACGGGGGTAGTTCTGACGTACATGGGAGTCCCCACAAGAATTAAGGTATGTGAGTGCATAAGCGCCTGGGCTGTAGACTCCAAGGTCTGTGCAAGAGGTCGTCTATTTTATCTGCTCTAGACAAGCTTCCAAATCTTCTGTCCACACACACCAGAACACTAACAAACATACGCAGAACCAATTCTCGGAACGTCCTCGTGCTGCTGCCAGCAGAGCCTCCCTTCAGCGTGCAGGACCTTGGTCTCTCGTACAGCAAAGTACAGGAGACCATTTCCATTGTAATTGCACCTTACAAGGATGATAATCTCTTTTGACAGTCTAAAGGCATGCTTTTTAAAACTAATATTGGGGCAATAGCCTTCATTTAAAGGAAGTCGCTTAACTGCATTGAAAAAGGATTATCTCTTAAATATTTTCACCCTCCTTTTCTTTGCCTCACATTCATTAGAATGCAGAGCTGGAAGTATGAGAAAAACAGACTATCCTATAGCCTCAATATTGAAGAAGCAGGAGAAGAATGAACATTAACTGGCAAGTTCACTGTAAAGTATAAAAATACCTGCAAAAAAAAAAAAAGAAGAACAAAATCTTTTTCAAATGGAATAAAAAGGGCAGGACAAGTTTAAAACACAGCCCTAGCACTTTAATAAGAGACTTAGGATATAATTCTGATTCATACATTAGATTGCAATATTGTCCTGAACAGTTACCACTGGAGCCAGCACTCAAAGGTGGTAAACTTTCATGGTTTATAGTCTGATATTTGAACATATTTTATGTCATCTATTAATAATATCCAAAAACACTCAAGCCAATGCACTATATTTCTTTTAAGTAAAACTGACGCATTCCTAGTCTTTTTTTTTTTTTTACAAACAGTAAAAAAAAGTTATTTTGCCATACATTGTGTCAATGTTATGAGACATTGTGTGAGTTAGTTTCTTCGGATTTATACCTTACACAACTATATTACTTAGACAAAGGAAGATCACTGATCTATATGCTACACATATCAGCAAATGTGTGTATTTTTAGCAAAGACTGTGCATGAGAATGGAGTAGTAAACTACATTTTGTCAGCACTTTTTTGGGTGATTTAAGTACAACATAATTACTGAAACAGATCAAATACTTTGAACACAGGATTCATTTCAGTGTTTGTGGTGTGTAAATGAGTTTGCTGGTATGAATCACAGAAAATTCTGTGATCCTCACCAAACCCAGTAGCTGGATCAAATTAACAAAGTTCACTACACTACAAGTCTTCACACATTATTTGGACACCCGATTTGAAAGAAACAAACAAACACCACTGGACTTGTCTGTTTGCAGAACACTGAGGCTGCAATGCTGCTGGTGCTTTGCAGCATCTATCCCATTTTCCAGCAGTTCCCTGATAAAACAGTCTATAGTATTTCTTTTGGGGTACCTGAATGCAATCTGGCTGAAATCAATGGCAAATCTCCTCTTGCATTAAAAAGTGAAGGGCTGATCCAAAGCCTATTGAAATTACTATGATTTTTGGACCGAAGCCTAAACAATCAGGTAAAGGAGAACATATCTTGTATTTACAATTGCAACCATCTCCCAAGGGCTATTTTAAAAACTACAAAAACATCCCACATCATACAGCAGCCTATTAGTACTAATTTTTCTCACTCATGTGCAAATACTCTAGTCTGCTTCATGAACCTGTAAATCAGTTAAAGGTTTGGTGCCATTTTAAAGGTCCTTTTTCTCTTATGCAACGTAAAAATGTTAAATGAATAAAGGCTTATACCATCAAAGCACAAAAATATCTTATAGCATAATAACACAAACAAACAAAGACATTTACTACCAATGAGATAATTTTATAAAGCTAAATTACATAGGCTCAAGTGGAAAGAGGTCAGGTTTTATAGTCTGAAGAGTAGTAAAAAAAGTCCAGATTGTTTCCAGTTCTCAGAGTTCTGACTGCTTTTCCCTCTGACTGCCTTTCCTTTCAGATCAAGAATCAGCATAACAGTTGCATGTCTAGGAAAGTGGGGGGAAATAACCACAGAGAATGGAAAGGAATGTTTGATTTGCCAATTATTCCACAAAATGTGGAACCTACAATTTGTGTCAAGCACATTAAAGTACTTAAGGCTGATGTTCAAATACAGCATTACTCTTTACCAAAGACCATGCTCAACACTCAACCAAGCACCTTCAACTATTGCCTCAAAATCACATGCAAGAATTTATTTCTGTAAACAGTTTCAGACATGCAAAAAAATCCATGGACATTCGCAGGACATCCTGCATGCTGGAAGTTGCATCCAAAGTTTCAGTGTTTTCTTGGGGGTAGTGGTTGAAAGGGATTAGAAAACAGCAACAGTTGATGGTCCAAACAGAAAAGCAAGTAACTGCTTTACAAAAAATATAAAAAGGGGGAAAAAAAGAGCTTCTAGGACATGAAAAAATTAGTAACAATTTCCATATACTTTTCTTTTTTTACTACAGTCTCCCAGTTCTGTTTCTGAAAATCATGGACACCTTCTGTACCCCTAAGCCTCCAAGCCAAGGCTCAGCATCAGTGCTGGTGGGAAGCTACAGCTGCACCTGACACACACAGCACCAGGGTGTTTCACATTAAGAGAATTAAAATGCCTCAGATCCTGCAGTACCACAACCTGTAACGCATTCTAAGCTCTGAAAATGAAAAACACAGTTATCAGCAGTGATCCTGCCAATAAACCTAATTTACCATTTTGTTGTTATGGCCACAATTGATAATTAATGTTTGTAATTTTCTTCCTTGAAAGCAAATAGCTTTTGAAGTCTGAATAGTTAGTAGAAATAAATTAGGTTTAACTGGCAATGCTGGCAGTTATTTTGAAAGAGTACAGAGCAAAATAACTGTTAGAAGTGGCAAAGGGATTGTTCTTTAGTTGTCCCAAGGCTGGTTCATTATGCAAATGTTAATGACATCAAGAACCATTTCAACTGTTCCTAGAAACAAAGCCAAATTTTTAAAAGAAGATTTTTCACTTCATCTTCCATATTAGTGGCATACAAATCAGAAGAAACTTAGGTTCAAGTACACCTTGCTGCTGTAATCTCTCAGATCTTTAAATGTTATCTGTGGCAGAAATGACACAAAGAAAAAAAATCCAAACTGATCAGATTCATCCTTCATGAAAAATTCAGCAATACAATTTTATCTTCTCATCTGTGCAAAATTCAACAGGAGCTTAAACAGCTCAAGAAGCTCAATAAATTTAGCTGAATTATCAAAAAACTAAATACAATCTGCTCTTTCCTTGACTAAGACCAGTGAAAAGACACAAAATGTTTGTGCTGTGTGATTAATGCACCATTAGGCTTTATCAGCCTAAAACATCCTCTCATCCATGTATATCTGAAGAATGACTTTCCAGTTCCAAGCACTGCATTTCTCACAGTACTTGAAATATATCTTTTTGATTTAGAAGCACTTCTCTACTGTATCTCAATGAACTCTTATTGATAGATGATAGCAGCACTACTTCAGAGCTGTGTAAGCACGGGATTATTTCTGTTACCTCCAGACCTTTCAGTCTTAATTTAGAAGGTTGAACCTAAGCCTTTATCAATGTCAAAATTCTTGGATAAGAACATGTGCCAGCTTCTGGAGGTTCACTGAGGGCATGAGGAGGTCAGTGGGAAATTCACATTGCATTGTGTGAATCTCTCATGAATTAATCATTTGCCTCCCCTGAAGAATGTCAAATGAGCACCTAGTCTGTACAATGTTAATTCATGTCATCAGGTGTCTTGTTGCTAATCCAATGTAGCAGAATTGAGTTAAAGACCTTACAGCAGAATAGTTGCCCAAGTACACATCCTTCTGTCTGCTCCTTGGAGAATGAAAGGTTTAAAAAAAAAGTCTTTAAATCTATTGCTAGAAATGGAAAAATGTATTTGGGAAAACTCAAACTTGTAAACATTAAAACATGAAATACTGAATGTGAGTTTAAAAAATTCAGTCTTTTACAAAAAATGTGCATGGCAGAGATGCTAGAAAAGCAAGGCACTTTGTATTAAAGTGGGGTTTTTTATATATATAGCTCAAGCTCAAACTGAATAAACATGAATTTGTGACTCCAAAGATATGTCTAAGAAAAAGGGAAGAAAATCAGTATCCCCTGCATAGCCCTTTATCGCCCACTGGAGCAGCCTCAATATCTGTCCAGCACCCAGGGGAGCATGAATAAGAGAAACAACTAAAAGTTTAGGTCCATTCTCCTTTATCCCTTGAGAAATCAGTCTGGGGGGTGACCTTGCAAATGAGGGGTCATTTCTGCTACCTGGGAATCCTCTGCCAGCTGCTGAGCTCAGTATCATCACAGCCACAGAAGGACTAAGGAGCCAGGCCAGAGAGTTTCACCAGAGAATTTGGTGGAATAGGATTACAGCCTTGTAGAATGTATTTGGTCCAAACTGAAATGATATAAAATGTGTTTTCTGCAGAAACTGTATTATTACAGATTCCCTGTGAAGGCTGTTATACTGCACAAGGTGAGGACCTACCAGCTTCTGTAAGTTTGATTTACACACAGAGACCTTTGGCAGGCTTGGGACTAAGGCTGTAATAGAAAACAAGAAAGTCTGTAATTCTCAGTGCACAAAGAAACATGGGCTACACACAGTTCCACTATTTTCTCTGAACAACAAAACCCTGAGCTTAAAATGGTAGCTGGTGCTTTAAAAAGTGCCAGTTCTCCATTCAGTTTGCCAACAAACAAAAGTATTTAAAAACAGTTTTCAGTTCATTAAGCAACCTACCACACACAAGTAATGATATAATTACTCGTGCATATGCTACTCACACACTTCCAGCCAGCAATTAGCCTAAACAAAAGTATTGTTTGAATAGGATCATGCCTAACTTATGCAGTACCAGTCTCTGTAAGAGTAGTTTTGCCTGAAATTGGAAGTGGTTTTCATTTTCTCTTAATCCTTGCCTCCTTTTCCTCCCTTCCCACTCCAAATCAGAAACACATTTTGCTTGATTATGGAGCTAATTTCCTTCTCCCAAAAAAAAGCCAACCAAAAAACATACCCTTAAAAATAAAGACGCCAAAATTAAACCCATGAACAAAAAAATAAAGGTATATATTAAAAAAGGAATAGAATTAAAAATATTAGGGAGCACCTAACATCACCTTCCGTTAAGTTTTCGGAGAAACACCAAATGATACTTTTTGTCTTCCCACAGCCTTACAAACACATGGTTGTAAACTCCTTAAGTATGATTTAAAACTCATTACGAACATCTGTAGGATTAGTATGCAGTACCACAAACCTGACCTAGTAATTTGTTACTTACACAAGATGACCCAGCTACGAGGATGGAGTGACTTGTAGGATTCAAGTCAGTGACATCAGTGTTCCTCCAACACCAGCAGACTGGCTGAGTGAGGACTGCAAGGTCAGTCCTCTACACAGCAGAAGAGCAGTACTTCTAACACAGCGCTGAAATTCCCACAGCCACGTATTAGCAGTTGCAGTTCTGGTGCTTGGCTAAAATTGAGTTTATCGGTTCGTTCGCGGAATACACAAATGAAACCACCAAGTGGTTCCGTAGTGGAATGTTTTCATTATAGAGGAATGCCTGAAACGGCTTGTGGCCACTCGAAAACAGTTTGCTTGTTCCAAAAAAGAATCTCTAAGTGAAGAGCTAGACATTAAGATTCAAGATGTTAAGTATTTTTAATAGCTCTGAGAGTGCTTTTTCAGGGTATCAACAAAAATGGCTCGTCAAGAGAGTTTCAGGCTCCTTCTCAAATCAAGAGTACTGCAGCTTTATGTGCTTGGGTAGCAAGCGAGCCACTAACTACAAATCTTCCTCCCTTCAGGGATTAGAGCTTGTCTTCACTGATGTGTTAATTCGCAGTAATGTCCCTGACGTGACTCTTCTCCAAGCCTGAAAACTCGTGGCTGCGTTTCTCTGGTGCTTTAGATGCGAACAAGCTGGCAAGGGAATAAAAAGGCTCAGACGGGGAGCAGGAGCCAGCAAGCAGCTGATACTCAGAACCAGGCTGTGACTCAGGTACCGTTCCAGAGGCAGAGCACAGAGGATGGCAATCAGCAGCAGGTGGAATGGCAAAAGAGACGAAGGAAACTGTGGAAAATTGTCTGTCAGCCCAGCGGGACCCATAAGACAACTTCTGTCCACACGAGAGTTTCTTTGGTGCAATATGAAAAACTTTCAGAACAAACACAAACAGTTATTGCTGCCAGACCACAAATAAAAAGGTGGCATAATAAGTTCCATCAGTTTATTTCAATATTAATTTTTGGAGTAATTCAGATCCTGGGTTCGACTGCCTTTTTTAAAAATTAATATTTTAAATGCCATGCTTCTTTTTCTCTCTGAAAAAGCAGAAGCCAAGACAGACTATTTCTATTTGTGGAGGACAAGGCTTAAATGAGAATATTTATTTTCTTGATTTTGGCACTCACTTTATAGCAAGGCACTTTTCTAGCAAACCCAAAGAAAGACTAGTTATTAAATGAACTTTAGCAGCTGCAGCCTGTGTATTACATCTTGCACATCTAGTTGAAAACAGACTGACTGGTTTCTACCTTACCTCACATAGCCAAACACAAGTCTGATAGTGCATATTTTCATTAATATTTGTTTAGAAACAGATTTCTTTGCCAAGATTTGACTACTTAGAGCCGTATGTCTAATTCCAGAATCAGGCTATCCTTGTTGTGAGTTTAAACTGGTAAACACCATAAAATTTAGAAGCAGCAAGGTCAACTAGAAAGCTAACTGGTCAAGCAAACATTTCCTCACTTGAAAGATAAACTTATTTTCTTTCTTCTTTCCTTTCTTTTTTAACCCGCACCCCCACGAGAACTCTTTCAGCCAGCCAATCAAAGTGGAAATGTACTTCAAACACAGTCAGCTCAACCAAGTTTTCACTGCTGTCCTTCTTGGTGGTCCGTCATATGGAATGGTTTTAATACTTGGAAGCAATACCTTAAGTGTCAGAAAACAAGAACATTTTATTTCTGCAAGAAAGCTTTCCAGTACTACTAGTATTTTGGAAAAGGAAAAAAAATTCCTTGTAGTAGATTAAAAGGTGAAAAGCCAAAAGAAATCAGAAAGAAAACTAGGAAACTATTCCTTATAGCAAAGTTCAACATGCATTTCAAAGTTGGAGAAAGGGCTATCACTTGTATATTTATTTCATAATTTCATTTATTTTCATATATTTATTCAGTTATTTAATTATTTCCATGAATGGTAGGAGAGGGATGTATACTTTTTTCAATATCAAATTTCTAACAGCAGTTGAAGTCTTTGGCTATGCATCAAAATCTATTTGGTACCAAGTTAGTTTTAAATTGCATTGACTCAGTAGAATTTCAGAAATGCAGGATGCAATGCACTGATACAAGACATCCCTTGGTGAACAATGCAGGAGCCTTTAGAAAATGTTCAATCTAAACATTTCTACATTTCTGTCCTTTGGGATCCCTCAAAAGTATTTGCTTTGAATCACCGTTTTTCCCGGAAGATACAGCAATAAATGTGTCAAAACTATAATGTCCCACTCTATTCACCCCAGTGAATCAGGCTGGCAGCATTTAATCAGATCTTAAAAGGTATTTTCTTCTATAGTCATAGAAGCGATAAAAAAAATATTCACTGAATTTTCAAAATATCTAGCCAAAGAACTTCATCTGCATGTAATTCTTAAATACACACACAGCAACGAAATATGCAAAGAGGTTAGTGCAGTCCTGTACAAAAATGAGAGCACAGTCCTGCCAGATTAAACCAGAACAAAATGTACTATCTTGCATGTACAACATGAATCCATATGTAATTCTGCTGGGCTAGAGCAGAGTACAGTGTGTTCCTATTAATATTTACTCATCTTTCATTTCAAACTGTAAGCTTGTCATTTCAGATAGCAAATACTTTTGAATATTTAAGTAACAGCTAGCTCTATTTTACTGAGATTACTTACTAACAAAGGAATGAATGATTCTGATTAAACTGGCTCCCTGCTTGAAAAATATCACACACAACAGCCAAAGAAAACCCCTTTGAAACATTCCTGTGTTTGGAGGATGTAAGGAAACTAATCTTGGATCATGACGATGACGATGCTGCTATATAAAAATATTATCCATCTATCCCTGGAAACTTTACTGGCCTGGATAGAAGTAACAGTGCAAGGGGGGAAAGGGCACACTTGGGAAGACAGGGACAGATGGTTTTCCTGCACGTGTCTCAACATTGGTTGGCCAAAAGAAGAGAGGTTGTGAGCCACTCTCTTCTCCACCTCCATACCACAGCCTCAGGAACCTCTCACCCCTCTTATCTACTCTGTTCCCTTCCATGGACACAGAAGGAGGAATGATCTCCAGAGCAGACCAGATCAGACTGATCTCTTGTTTTATTGGAGTCAAGTGCACAAGGTTATTTCACTTTTCCAGTTTTCCAGTGTAACTTGGGATGTACTGGAACACCAGGACTCTATGAGATTGCCCACAAGACAGTTCTGGAGATCAGGGAAAAGGAAGGAATGTATTTCCCACAGGTCAGCAGCCCTTCACAGTAGAACAAGATAGAAAATGAATTGCTAAAACTAAATTAAGGAATTAAAGCCTGTGAGAAGATGCTGCTGCATTCTTTATTTATGTGGTAACCTTCTTGTACTGATTCCATTTCTGTGCTGGATAGGTTAAAATGGACTTTCAATGGACGCACATTCCTCACTTTTTATTCACCTGTGTATTCTTATCACATTTATTGTGTATCAAACCTATCCATCCCAGCTTATAAAAATTCAAGAGATAATCCGATGAAGGATTTTCACCCCTCTGGTTTTAAGACTTCCATCCATTCATATCAGTAAACATGAAAAGAAAGAGTTCAATGAAACACAGAAAACAAGAAGATCTAGTTTTCTGACCCAGTTTGACCATAATACAATTGAGTTTTGTATTAACATTTCAGCAAAAGTGTAACTATAACTTAATTATTACAAACCTATAATTTATTTCCTAGAAAATCAAGGAAAATCTTTCCATCTTTTCAAGGAAAATCAAAGAAATCCTGGTTTACTTGCAGGAAGGTAAAGCCAGAGATCTAGATCAGTTCCCATCTGCATTCAATGTATTCATAACTTTTAATAAATTATGCTTAAGGACTGAATTTTCTTTCAAAAGAAACTACTGCTAATACAGTTGCTTTTACTTTCAATGTTTTGATGTTTCAGCACCACTTCCAGTTCCAGGAATTCAAACTTAATTTTGCACTGCTAAGTGTCTGGGAAGAGCAGGCTTCAAAACTAAATCACATTTATGAAAGAACAGAAGCCGGCCATATCCTAGATCCAATTCAGATCTCAATGGAATTAATGGAAAACTTTCCATCAAATAGAATTCTTTCCATCAAATGGAATTGAGCTTGGAACTGGCTTCTGTATAGAGCTATGCTGGTATTTGAGGGTTTTTCGGGGGGATTCATTTTGTTTGTTTTTTAATCAGCTATATTATTCACACAGCCCAAACAGTCTAGTCAAAGACTCAGACTAAGCCTCTGTTATATTTGCTTTATCATCTTCTCTAAAATGTGCTCCATTAAATGGAAACTATTTTGATCAAAGTGTATAACCTTTACAGTGTTTTTCAACCACTGTCATTAAATGCAGCCTGAGTTGCAGCTGCATTTTACTGTTCTGTAAGTTATTGCTTTCCCAGGTGTTTGGTCCAAGGAAGGTCTTATCCAAGTACCTTTCCTGTTGATAATCAAGACCCTCTAGGGAAGCAAAAGTATGAACTATTGTAAACATTTAAACTAAATTCAAATATTTCACAGTGGCTCAGCATGATTTCTATTGTATCTCTTCTGCTTGCTTTTGCCTATCTAAAAAGATTGTCAGTTTAAAGCTTAAATAACCTCACCTCAGTTCTCTCTTTTAGGGTAGTGATGAGCAAACTATTTTCTTCAAGCAGCTCCTGCAAGGGGACCATCTTTCAAAACAGAACTGCCCATCACTGACAGAACCATACCTTGTGATGCAGGGAAAGTTTGGCTCTTCTCTCACTTCTACAGGGAGCATTTCCTAACAAATTCCCCCCTCTTACATTAAGAAACGTACTCTAAGTGTCTATGAATGTAATTCAGACAGTTTTGATGTGAAAGTCAACTGACTCCTGGAACACATTGTGTTATGAGTAAATTTCCACAGCACGCCACACATTTCCTAGGTTTACTTCAGATCTTCTGCCAAGATTAACAGCATTTCTTTCATGTTGCTTTCTTTACATTTATATCTATATTCCATGTTTAACATAATGTTTCTCTGGGTCTGGAGAAAGCATTAAAGATTTTTAACTTTAAAAAATAATTTGTTTCTTTCTAAACACTGCTCCATCCATTATGACATTTCCCATTTGTTTCTTTATAATTCACCCAACCTTCCCTTACAAAAACTTCAGGAACTAATACAACATTCTGAATTTTCACAAGCTGGAAAATGCAAGATCTGCCTAACACTGATTTTTCCATTAAATAAAACAAATTAGGGTACCTCAAACAATTCACAGAAAGGACAATCACCTCTAATTCTACACATTTTGCAGCTGTAACTATAAACACCACTAAACACATCACTAAACTATTGGTGCTTTTGTCTCCATTAAATCCTATTAATATTTTCCAAAAGTGGTTTTACTTATTACTTATGCAACTAAGCACCTTAATTTTGATTTTGCGTAGCGTGTTATCATTCAACTTGCTATAAATTTGATGTGCCTTCAAAAGACAACACACCCAGTCTGTTTCACAGTAACTGCATCTCAGGGCTACATGAATGTGACAATCTCTAATTTTCACCCGTGGCGCACTGACCTGGTCATCGTAACGGTAAGTGAGGAACTGCTCCCCCGTGGTATCCTCAAGAAAACTTCCCTGTGGAGAAAGTGCAAACTCGGGCAAGAAGTATGCGCCTTGGGATTGCTCTGCTCTTGTCTGTAAGAAATTCAGAAAGGTCACGTTACACCTACTACAAACACAAGTAATTTTCTTAAAAAACTATGCATATAATTACAAAATCTAGACACGAACTTCTGGAGGAGAAAAGAAAAGGTGGTGTGTTTTAAGGCACGGTATTTCTGGGTGGATATTTTGCTGTGATGAGGACATGCTAAATACCTACAGGGGTCCAAACCAAAACAAGACACCCCAATAGCAGAATAATTACTAAACCAAAGGAGACCATCTCTGACCTATCAACCATCACTGCTCAAAGACATTCAAAAAGCAACATTACACTTCCTTTGTCCTCAGACACTTCACTAGAGAAGTGGCTACTGCATGTAACAGGCTTTTGGGTAAACGCAATACATTTATTTTTACAGGGAGAAACAAAGACAGAATCACAGAATAACTCAGCTTAGAAGATATCTTGAGGCCTCATGTAGTACAGTAGGGTAACCTATGAAGCCATGACACTATGAATGACTTTCCTATCTTGCAGGAAGATATTACTGAAAAGAAGAAATAGGAAGGGAGTGGGAATGGCTGGAGTGAACACAGGCAGTGCTCCATATTAGTTGAGGATTCTGTTCACAGCTGGGGAAGAGCATTTGAGAACACTCTGGGAAAGAAAAAAAGGGCTCATTTCAAGCTACAGAGGAGCTAATTCTGTCAGAATCATAGTTAGTACCTCCAGCTGGGCTGTCTGACACCTGGGTCCTGATTAGAGAAACAGCTTTTGCTCAGAGGATCTGTGCCTGGTCAGCAATCACAACACACCTGAAACGTGCTCAACACGCCGAGCCAACACCATCCCATTGCACTGTAGGTCTCGAGCAACCCAGATACGTAGCAAACGTTCTGCACAGACTCTTCTGCCCTTATTCCTCCTGCATTTAACACTGCCCTGAGAAGCCAACTGGTTTGCATACTAAAGAAAATAAGCAATCATCTTTTGAATAAAGAATATTGAGTCCAGCTGTGCTAGCGAGGACAGGGCAAGGAGATGAACATTACCTTCCAAAAGGTTGAAACCTTTTAGGGAAGAAAAAAAAGGCCTGAAATGTACACGTTACTGCTGGACATTTACCAATGAATAAACTTAATAAATAGGGGTGTAATTAAACAGCATATTTTGACATTTACACAGCAATTTTACATGAAAGCTGGCAGTGGCCATCACCCAGTTTCTAGACTTGGCTAGAACTGTACCATGTATAGGTGCCAGCTAACTAGAATTTTCAAAAGTAATCGACATAATTTAACCAGTTTGTGGTGGAAAAGGAAGGTAAGACCTACTGCGCTTTCTCTCTTGCAGTAAGTTCACTTTCTGAAGCTCACAACTCATCTCATAAAAAGCAGATGGCGTGTCATTCGCAGGATGGTCTGGAGAAGCTTACAGTGCTTTTGCTTGCTCTGCTGTGAGCTGTCACCTTCTCAGGCTGCAAACCCCATCAGTCATGACAGCATCAGATTAACATACTTGGTTTAAATCAAGCAGTCTTCATATAAACTAGAAATAGCTTGCAGAGGACATGTCTAGACTAGGGTAAAGGTCGTATTTCAGCATGCAAGACTGAACAAGACTGTAAAGAGGATTTTTTCATCAGGCCTACAGAAGAGTAATTCACATCCACACCGTATTATCATGACATTTCTAAAGCTGATTGCGGCAGAGCTCTCACTTTCACACTTCAGCCAACTGACTTTATTTATGCATAATTAAGTAACAAAACATGGAGAACAAATCTACATTTGATAACAATAGTTTCCCCACAAGGCCACCAAAAGAGGTCCACAGTTATGCTTCCCGCTGAATCCGAGCTGGCTGCAGCTGATGCAACCCTTGACATGTGAAGCATAACCCAGACATGAAACGGGCTGACATAATCTGGCATCTTTCCCCACTGGTTTCAATGGGCTATCGATAGATCCTGTGTGAGGGAGCATGGCAATGATGTAATCCTATGATTTCAGCACAGGACTAATGGATGAGAGATATGCATTCTAAATCTCAAGTGGCCTGGGTTAAAGTACTCATCATTTCTACCTCGGTTTCGCCAGGTGTAAAACCCTTACAACACCTACTGACCTATATTAATGGTGTATTGTTAAGTTTAGTTTATATCTGTAGAATGCTTTGGAAAGAATACTGTTAAGTGCTAGTGATTTATAACAATATTTTTTGAAGAGCTGCCCAATTTACAGGCAGAAGAGAATCAAAATTACCCCACCACACTCCTCAGCTGATTGTATATATCACACTGCTGCCTAATTTCTCATAAACAAATTTTTCAGTAGGATATGTAGCAATAAACTTGCTTGTGTGTCTCACCTTTGTAAGTTAAACATTTAAAATATAAAGCCTTTGGACATTAATCAGTATTATGTTCCGAATATAAAACATGCCACTATTTGAAGCTGAAAGAGTAATTTGATAAACATAACAAGAAAAAGTAGGGGCTTCTAACACACATTCTGTTTTCTTGTTGAAAGCTAATGAGCAGCTAAGCACTTGAGAAGCAGAGGAATGCTTGCTAGACTCAGGCAAGCAAAATCTGGCTTTCAAGCATGGAAAAATTCAGTGTAAAAGGCAGATATTTTATAAGGTCACACAGGAGGTTACAATAGAAACTGATCTGTCAGCTGCAGCAACAGGTACTGCTACCTGTCCAATAGAATTCAAGTAACAAAGGATGCAGCAAAGCAGTTAATTAAAAATAAAAAAAACTCAAAACACTAAGAACATACTGTAAGCTGTCATGGCAAATCAATGCTGAAACCAAGGAAGACATCTGATAAACAACCCAAACTGAGAAGTTAATCTTTAAAAAATCAAATGTTCAAAGAACTCTTTTGTATCCACTCACCAAAGTAGCAGAAAAACATTTTTACCCTCTAGGTCCAGGTACCTTCAAATAAGCTGCATGTTCCCAATGCACTTTCGTTCATACATTGTACTGAACACAAAATATAATGTTTCTACTTAGCCCATTTTATTCCCCACTGAGGAATCTACCAATGCTTCTTATGAGGCTTTTATATTTCTATGGGCACTTTGGCTTAAATATAATTCAAATTTCAACAGTCTGTGGGTTTATAGTATATTTGAGATCATCTCTGAATGACTTAGCTAATCTGATATAAATTCATGTTTTAAAGTAAAGACTGTAAGTGCAAGTTTCAGAAAACAATTACATTTCATGCTAGTGTTTTAGGTCTGTTTAATGGCCAGTTTAGTCTCAATAGCTTTAAATTAAATGTGTCAAGTTACAAGTACACTTAAGATTTAGAACAGGCCTTTCAAACCAGCATTTATGATCTTAAGCATATGAAGACAGTAGAAGGTGATAATGTAGCCAAAGCAGATATAATCCTAATCACTACATAAAATTCATTGAAATGAATATATCCTGTACCAAGAAAGTATATATTACCTACTGACAGAAAAGAAAATATAAAAAATTGGAAACAGACCAGGGTTTGAAAAGCTTTCTAGTTGATTAGGACGTGTAACCTATTAGTCAGAAACTTAAAAAAATAAGGTCTTCCATGCGACATCTATCTACCTGTGTGATCAAGGAGAACTATCTTGATCGACAGATAATCTGTGTAGGTCCCGGGAAGTGTGGAATGGAACCGGTTTTATTCAAGCCTCATGCTGGAGCACAGCTTTGATCTCAGGCTGTGATCACTTCCTCGCTCACCACTCCCTGAGTGCTTAAAGACCAAATTACTCTTCCATTTTCAACTGCAGAAGACACAGAGTTGCCTGTATCCAAGCCCCTGGTTTTTAGATCTCCTTCCACCTAGAGCTGCATGTTGTTTTTACTGCTGCCCAGTTTCATTGCTCCATATAACACTGACTAGAAGCATCTGCCCAAGCTGCTGGATTTGAGGATTGGATTTGATTTTATTATTGAGAGTAAGAGGAAATGTCAGTGAGTGCCTCCCAGCCAATACTGCCATTAGCAAGCAGCATGGCTGAGAAGGACTGAACACCCACACACAGCGGAGCCTCTCCCAGTGACTGAGAACTGTAGGTGCTGCTGGGGCACAACTTCTGGCTCTATTTGACCCAAAAGGAATCCCAGCAGCACATACTGAAACCACCACACAGTGCAAACTACTTCACTGCTCTTTTTCTTCCTTGATAGCCAGGATTCACGTTAGCTATTGCCATCCAGCTCACGCGCAATTATCAAATCAGGGCAATCACTAAACTGTAGAGTTTTCCTATTATTAAAAGTTATAAATATTAATCATTGTCATTCCTTCCAAGTTAGAGAGTAACAATTTCATCCAAGGATTTAAACTGCTATTGTAATTTCAGATAAATTAAAAAGTCTCATTTAGCCTACAGTTCCTGGAGATAACTTGATACTAAGGCCAAGACAAAGCTCAACCAAACCTCATAATAGCATGCTACTATTCTACTTAATCACAGCCACCAGGAGACTTGAAAGTAATTGTTCCATATTTATATACAGACAGCAGCAGCTTTAGAAAGAGACCTTTCTACTAAATCTGAGCTGTGAAGGTCAAGAAGATGAGAAAACAGATTTAATGTCTCAACTTACTTGAACATAATTAGAAATAAAACATTACTATTTCAGGCACAGAGGAATTTTTGATTTTAGAGTTTCTTTGCACCAACCACCACATACAGAGAAAAGTAAGATCTCTGCTGTTATGTACACTTAAGACATATAAACATTACCTAGAGTTAAATAAGTCATTCCCTAACTAAGTCTGTGTCCTTGCTAAACTTGGGAGCATAATGAGAGCAAACTGGAGCAATGCTGATGAAAGCTTCAAAATGATCTATTTCAAATGCTGAAAATGACAAATACCACGTTCTTCCTGAAACTGCCTCAATATCTTACTTTTAAAAAGAAACAGACAAAAGATAAAAGGTCCAATCAACTAAAGCTTTACAGTTATGCACAACTGCATTACCCTGCCCAAAGTAAATTCTATAAAGAAAAGACAAATACAGTGAAGGCAGTTTGCTTTCCATAGTTTTGTGGCTCTTTCATTAGTTCTTGTTGGAAGCAGAAAATGGGCAGCGTTCATTTCCAAAATTGTTATTTCAGGGGAAAAAAAGACTGGAAAAGCAAAATGAGAAAAACTATCTGCATTCTTAATGACTTGTAAATACATGTTTGTCAGATTAATATGCACAGCAAGTCCAATCATATACCAAAATGTGTGCATTCCCATTTAATTCAAGTTAAATATCTGTCTGCCAAGGTGCTGCAGCATTTGATTTATGCCCCAGGGAAGTAATACACCAGCTAAGTAGCAGTTTAGTTTAATGGATTTTCAAGGACTCCAATGCAAAAATGTTAGATAGAGCACAGCACTCCAGCTTCACCACAACATGAAAAAAGTGTATTAGCAGATAATGTCACATTAACAGTTCAGAACTTCAGATATCTCCAGAGCACACAATCATGATGAATAAATATCTAGTAAGAGTAAAATTAGCTTTTGTCGTGGCCAAGACCTACAAAAACAGCTTCCTAACGCTAGACACTCTGAAACATTTAAGGACCCTGCAAGTGAACCGAGTTTCCACAGAAGCTGCCAGCAGCTTAGCATTTCTGCAGACCAGGCCAATTATTTAATTATTAATATTAAACTATAAAATAAAGGCCAGCATTTCAAATCAGAATTAAAGTATAAATGTCATTTCTCCCAGAAAAATGAAAGAAGACTTGGCTGAACTGAAGCCAAGCACTTCTTCATAGAAGAATTCTGAAAAAGAACTTGGCTGTCAGATTTCATCAGGGAAGTCACAACTGAGACAATCTCAAAGACTGAGTCAAAAGCTCTGCTGGGGACAGAACTAGGGAGACTCAAGGATTGTTCTTCCATGTTGCATGCTCTGTATTAGTTAAAAGCAGATTTAAGACATGTCTGGTTTAAGCCCAAATCTAATGATTTTTCCTCTCATCTCTCATTCTAGGCCTGTTTGAACACGAAGAAACAAAACAAGCTTGGAAAAAAGTGCCTCTAAGTTGAAGATACATACAAAGATAAGCAAAGGACAACTCTTAAATATGTTGGATAAGCCACCTTTTTCCAACACAGTAAAATGCTGCCAGCAAGCAACTTAGAAACTGATAGTTCACCTATTGTTTCGAGTGTCTATCATTGAAAACTGAATCTAAGCTGTGACTGTAATCATATTCACAGCTGCAAGAAAGCAACTGCCTACATCATCTCTGCTGCTCAAACCATCCCGCGCCCATTCAAGCACTCGGAGTCATTCCAGTGACTGGAATGTGCTTAAGATCACGTCACCAGAACAAAAGTGCTCAGCCCAAACCTTTCTTCAGGCTGTTTGTACAACTTTAAGCCAACAGTGAAACAGGAAAAATAATGGAGATCATTTAGTTTTTAAATTAAGATCCTATCTTTCAGTCTTTTCAAAAGGACGTTTCTACCACCATTTCTCTTGATTAAATGTAAATACATTTTCTTTGGCATAGCTTGGGCTGCAGACTGAGATCAACACATTTTGAAATCTTTTTCTGCACCTTCTAAAATTTATACTAGTGATTAAGCTTTTGGATATTTATCAACAATTACTTATGTTTTCTCTTGCTATTGTCTGGCTAAAAGATTAAACATTTCACTGAAAGGCTGCAGTAGTATTTAGCCAAAACTTCATTTACTTTCAAAACCCAGCTTAAATATCAACTCCGTTTCGTATTTCTAAAAGAAATATGAACCCTGAAGTTTTCCTTCTTCCAGTGAAGCTTCATCTAAACTCTGTGTTAGGCAGACTCAACCTTCTTTCCAAAGATGTGCCTAAAATTTGCTCTAAACCAAGCGGCACCAGCAGGCTGAAGCTGCTCCCGGTGGTACCAGTGGCAAAGTTCCCAGTGACATCCTTGCACAACCAGGACCCAAATCCATCTGCAGCAGGACAACATCCCCTGCAATATAACTCCTACTATTAGGACTGTGAGTAATGCTGCTTACCCAATTCTCTCTAGTTTTGTATAAGTAAGAGCCAAGGGGAAAAGTCAGCACCCAGACAAGATAAGCCCAGAGCAGTTCACTTCCAATTATTGTCAGAAAGTTACTGACTGTGGATCAGATCCTGCTTTCAAAATATGCAATACCCAATTATTTCCCCAAATCTTTAGCTTACACTTGGGGAATGGGGAAGGGGCACAGCCATGTTTAGATCCAACAGAAAAGCAATTTTATAACATGTAGATAAAACAATCTGTTCTGGTGAGGGTAGGTTCTATCTGCATGTTCTCCAAAGCTCTTGCTTTGGGGGCATAGGAGTGGTTGGGGGATGTTTTCACTCTTTTTTCTTTTAAAAGGTTGGATCCCCTTTATCAACTCTCCTCTGTGATGAAACAGTGAAAGGAAGGACTATCTGGAAATGAGACAGAAAATACCTCTGAGAAAATACCTCATTTAAACCTCTTTTTAAAATCTTGCAAGACAGACATAGGTGACTGAAGTCTAAAAAGATTTTTTTATCACTTCTTTCACCATATGTTCCACTATTCCAGACAAAACCTTCTTTTTATTCCTTATGTAGTAACCTAATAATTGGTAAGATTCTTGTCATAAATAAAGTCCTTTCAGTATTATTGGAGCATATTGTCATGAAACTCTTTTATTCATCAACAGTTTCTAAGGGTTCTTATGATCTCCACAGAAAAAAATATGTTACAAAAGTACTATAAAGCATCCTTAGCAAAGAAATCAGAATAATCTGTAATTTTTTTTTAAAGTTTTGTGTTGCAAGACCAACATCACCCTTTTGTAATAAATTACTTCTTCTCATCCCCTTTCCTAGTATCCAGACTGGATAACTACTCTAATTACGCTGAAGAAAGGTTACAAGAAAGGTGTGAGTGCTCCCAGGTAACCAAAAGTTGCAGCTAAAAAAAAAATATCCTCCTAAAATCTAACATAAAGCAAAAATTCTGGGCTGCTGAAACTTCACAGCACCATTTTGTTAACAATTCTGCACAGTACTTGTAAAATGCCTCTTTGCTCTCGTCTGGCCACAGTGACACACTCACACTGGTGTGACAGCAGGCCCCAGGATTTAGGGGAAAACACCCTCCATCCCATGTGACCAACTTCTCTACGTGCAGCCCCAAGGAAGGCAATGCAGGTGGTAGCAATTTGTATATTTATATGTGAGCAAAATGGGACCTAGGACACTGTAGGGTACAGAAAAAGAGTCTTAGCCACCCCTCAGATAAGCAGGATAAGGATGAGGGAAAGGAGGATACAAGACTTCACACAATACTTAGTTCCCATACAATATATTACACAGAATTGAAACATACACTTAGTTCTTATATTCTCCAGTGTTATAGAACTATTCATCAAGACATATTGTGTGACTCAAAGTTGTCAATATCCTCATTTACAATGTCTGCTCTCAAGAGAGTCTGGGACTTCTGACTCAGATTTTCCCAATTCTTTTTAATTTAAATTATAACCTTAATGTTATTAATGTTATGTTATGTTAGTATGATTATTTATATTTAATTTCCTTTTGAGTTTTTTCTTTAATAGTGATATAATTTGAACTGACACAGTAACATGCTTTTCATATACTTCAGTTGAAATTGTGCCTAAGGGCAGTGAAATTCTCATCCATAAGCTGCATGAAGAAAAAAACTCTGGCACTCAGAAGCCAAACACCTGCTAGAACTAGTGGCGGATCCAGCTTTTTAAGAGAATTCCTGTTGCATAATGAAAACACAAAGAAGGGAAATGTGTGGGGTGATGGAATGGTATTAAAACCACTGCACTTAGGGGAAAAAAAAAAAGAATCCTAAACCACTACACACTTCAGAGCTAAATGCTGAAGATTTTGATATTAAAGTTGTTCAAGAGTGCAATTAAAACCTGAGACTTTTGTCATGTGACGAACCTTGAGCAGTGACTCCATCATCTACTGCAGGGCACTGCCGTGCCTTTCGTTGCTAACGACAGGGAGTTTTCTCCCTGCCCTCATTCTCTGTACATCTGCTTCTGATTCAGGTGGCAGGGAGAAACTGGCAAATATTCAGCCCCCAAAAAGGCTGCCCTAGCACATGTAATTTTTCTTCATTGCATACTGTTGATAGAATATTGTCATCAGCAACAGTGTGGTGTTTATCATGAACTAAACAGGTACAAGAAATGGATGGAATTGCTCTGCTACTGTAAATGACTACAAATTCTCATAATAGAAATTGACCTGGAAACAGGCAAACTCAGCCACCAAGAACTGGAATAATTTCTCAGCAGGAAAACACATCTTTGGCCCAAGTCTTTTTAAGATCAAATAGCCCAAAACTCAAGTAGGAGAACCCAAAGGGCATGCACCTAAGCAACTTGGACAGGTCAGGAAGATAGAAAGCTTCTGATAATCCGTATCTACCATCACAAAGCTTCTCAATGACCAAACAGTCCTGCAAGTGCCACAGCAGAGCTTGGGCTGACACAGCTCTTCACCCGCCTTTCTCAGCAGAGCATCGGGAGTGTCTGCTACCGTCTTGTCAACATTTCTTTAAAGAGGGGCTGGGGAGGGGGGTGGACCCCAAAATTCTACTTACAAAGACAGACCACCCTGAATAAGAGTGTGAATAATCAAAATGGTTCTCCTCCCTGTTACCTCTAGCTGACGAAGCCTCTCTCACCTGGAAGAAACCAGAGTGCAGAGAAATGCCCCAGCCAGATGTTCACTCCCAGGCTCACTCAGGATTTCCAACAGCTCAGCACACGAATGCGTTCAACACATGGCGAGGAAAATGTGATTTTTCCACTGTTAGTTTTCCACTACTTCTGATAATTTTAGTGATATTAACCCAGCTCTTTGTCTACTCTTCTTTCTCCTCTGCAATAAGTCCCTTTGCAGGGTTTATGGACTGAGCAGCCTCGCACATTGAGTTGGTCAGGCACATTTTCACAATAAGGAAGCAGTTAAATGGTCATGGTTCTGCTGTAGGAATGTTGGTTTAAGGCTATTAATAAGGCACAAGAGGTGAATGCCTTTCAGCCAAGCGCCCTCCACGTGTGCACACCTGTTTCAGCACGATTTTAAAAAAGAAATTCCCGAAAGAAGCTGTTCATAGCACGCAGTCTCTAAGTCTCAAATGCATTTCTGCAAATACTCTAGAGGTTTTAAGCTTTTTGTGCTTTACTGGTGTCAGGAATTCTGATACACCATACACAAGGCAAAGCATGCTCCTTCAAAGTAAACCATTTTTCCCTAAGAAATTACTTTTTTCTTATCATTCATCAGCCACTTTGAGATTATTGACAGTGACTTCCAGTATCATCATTCCCACCAGATGTGCTACTGCTGAAATGGTTTCCCAGACTGAGGCCCACTGTTCAAACACTGCAACTCACTTCTCCAAACACTCTAATTCAGCCACATTTAAATCTCAGCTTAACTATTCCCTCAGTCCAGTGATGCCAGTCTTGATATTTATGATCCATCCATTTTTCAGTTTCCTCTCACTTTTTGCAGGGAAGAAAGGGTGGTTGTTCAAGTGTATTTCATCTTTCTCTCTTGCCAGTGAAAGCATCTCAAGCAGGGCAAAGTTTTAACTGTGTGCTGTACTGAGCCAGACACACTATCCAGCACTAAAAATTAAATGCTAACTAGAAAAAGGTTCAATGACTGAACAAAAAGCAAATAATGCAACTATGTAAGAGGACATACCATTAATCTGAAGATTGTTCCCTTCCTGGTCACAACTCATTTGCCAGCGTTAACTGACAGCATTTCACATGCACACTCACTAATAAGCCACTACTTAGATTACTCTGCTTTAGCAGCAAACCCCAGAGCAATTAAAAGCTCACATGACAGGCACTGCAGGCATCTGTTCACTGACAACTGTTAAGACTAATGGTCATTAGTTTAATGACTCATTTTTGTTCTTCTATACAATGTGTACAGTGATGCTGGAGGACTGATATGGTGAAGGGGAAAGGGCTCTTACTGAGGTGAGAAAAGATAAACACAGGCCCTGCTGCTGGAAAGAATGAAATAAATCCTCTGAATGAACCAGAATTGCTGAAATGTTAAAAGACACAGCTGAGCCAGTCAGACATAAAACGAAAATAGAAACTGCTAATTCAGAACAGGGTGCCTCCTCTAATCAAGATAGTTTCAACACTACAACTTTATAACCCATCTTCCATGTCCAGCAAAGAAATTTCATTAAGCAACTTTAAAATGATCCAGGTGATTACAGAAAGGCATTCAATGAACAAAAAAAGGATAAAAAATGGACAGCACTTAGGAACATCTGTAATTCAAAGGCACAACATTATCTAGAGTTTTGGAATTTAAAAATGCATGATGCCCTATTAAATGCTCTGCACTTTCTTTAAATATTTTAAGCACCAGGTGTCTTCCTTGTGACTGATCTCTTTACACAGCATTTTTAGTCTTGCAATGGTCAATATTTCAAATGCAACAAGTAGCAAGTATAAGTGAGTGAAACAGTTATCACAGAAGGAGCACAGAAAGATGGGCCATGTGATTGTATTCCTACTCACCCATCCTGTATTCTCATTCGAGCAGCTGAGTGAATTGCTTCACTCCGTGTGCATTGCTCTGGGAACTTGGCCCCCACACCCACGACCCGTGATTTGCCAAGACATACCACCTGCATTCTGAGGGAACGGAAGACCTTCCTGTGGAGGAATCTCTTCCCATCCTGTGTGGGTGTACAGAAGCAGATGTGCATGTACAGTGGATAGTTCCCAGGACAGAGCAACTGAGACATGTCATAAGTCATGCACTGCTTTCCAATTGTGATTATCTTTCTACAGGAAATTTAACAGAATCATTTTACTCCAGAATATCACACTGGAGTTTATGATGGCATAGCACACGGAGAGTAGGATAAATGGCCTTGTTTCCTTCTCTTTACCAGCAGTTTGAAGAAGCTGAGTGCAGGAGGTGATAACTTTTCAGCAGGTACCAAGTTACTGGCATTTCATTGAATCTACCAGCAGCTGAAGCTTAGAGATCCACAACCGAACAGGAAGCAAAGACTGCAGTTAAGCTACTGAAAAACCCTCCTGCTTCAGCCAGTACAGGAAAGGCTGTGGAGGGACTGACTCTTACTGGTGCTGCTGGTACAATCAAATCTCTTAATGCATTTGCCTTGCGTGCAAAATGAGCCATCAGCTCTCAGTGCCATGGACATCCTTTAGAAGGCGAGTCCTTCGGCCTCTCCTGCTCCAGCCAAGTGGAAAACACCTCTGTTTTTCTCAGAAGTGGGATGACTACCAAGGAAAAGCTTTTCAAAAGCAGCTTTTATATACTGAGTTCTAAAAGAGTACATATAACCTTGGATTTTCACCTTGACCTTGTCTTTTGAAAAACTGTCATGCCTCTTGCAGGACATGGCATACTCTGCTCACCGCTTTTAAAACCAGCAAGAGGAAGGGGAAATGTGGAGCCTCCAATACATGCCTCATGTCTAACCAATGGTGCAAAATCATCTACTCTTGTGTATCTAGCAGCTGCTCTTTTACCACTACCATTTGCACTTAAGGTTAAACAGAATTCCTGACAGCACAGTTTAATTTTAAAGATTTACAGAGGGGCACTGTTCCTACAGAATATTTTTCAACTGTTCCTGAGCACTTTTGGAAGGATCTGTGGCAATAACCTCCCCTGAATTTTCTTATCCGCAGTCAGCTCTTAGTTTGCCAGTACAAGCTAATGTGAGCTCAGAGGCCAACCCTAACAGCTCAGTATCTAAAGCTTCAGCATGGTCCCAGATTCTCATATGTTTGTCTTTAGCATTCTAAGACTTTTCAAAACACAGACAGAATCCAAGAACAATGGACTGTGCAAAGGGAGGGAAATAAATTCATCTGCCCTTTTATTTAATTGCAGAAGATTCCTTTTGCCCTATACATCTATGAATTCTCAGACTAAAGACAACCATGACACTAGAAACTACTGAAACTGGAACCTTCACAATCTGGTGAACTTGCAGTGGTGTGAAACACTGATCTTACTGATTGAGTTGATCTATTCTTATCCTGCATAATTATACATTTCTTCACATTCTCCATTGCTTTGCAAACTGCAAACAGTAAGAGTCTCACTGCTGAGCCATGCTGGAGTTATCTGTGGCAGTATTCTTATTTTCATTTGCACTTTTTGCAGGCCTGGTTTCCTCTGTGCCCTACACAGAATAAAATGTTATTATAAGCAGCCTAAACAGCATCCATTTTAAATAACAAGATCCAAATATAAATCTTAACCTGTGTATTTCTCTGCAAGACTGGCTGTACTTGGAACTATCAGTCCAGAACATCTCTATTTCATAGCCCAGTCCTTCTGGCCAAGAAAGATGTTCTTTTATCGTGATTACAGTGAAAAAAGCCAACTTGCTGGCCTGACTCAGGCTGTAATTATTCTGTGTCTTTATACAACCTTTTTATAGTTCCTTGTGGAAAGGCTGAAGGAAATCCTACACATTGCACAAGGTTTACAATTTTTTGTCCTCTTGCAGAAAACCATTCAAAAACGACTGAATGGGGCTTGTTCTTTCCCCATATGATTTTTCTTTCCTAGAGTTAAGATAATGCACGGCGCAATTTCCCTCATTTTGCGTTACTCCAGCTTTAACAGCAAAGGTGCTGACTGCAAATTGTTCTGTATAAAAATACAACCAACCAATTTCTCAAGAAAAAAAAAAGCCTGATTACTTACTTATATAAAACCCTCAAAGAAGCAGCTACACATTTTACAAGAAAGTATGGGACAATAATTGAATCTCCAAGTCAAAAGTTCTACGCCAAGATGATTTAATATGGTCTCTAAATCTCAAAATAGACCAAAACTCTTCATTTATGCCATTTGCAAACACAGAATCATTCCAAATTACCTAAAAGCCATTAGAATCCAAACCAATATCTATTCTAAATCAGTGTGTTCTGTACTACTGCTTCCTGGGAGGCTGGGGGTCAAAGACATGTAGGAAAGGGAGAGTCTCCCTCCCAGTTCTTTACAAGATACAGAAATTATATTTTTAAAAAATCTAGTAATGTAACAGGAAACCTTGAGCTTAATTCCTCAAGTCTAATGTGAGTGGACAAATAGGAAATCAGGGCTCCCCACTTAAATAAATAATCCACCTACTGCTACTAATTATATTTTTCTCTTCTCACATAGATGAAAAACAGCCAATTTGTACTATTTTCAGAATAATATTCAAGGAACAGAGGAAGTTATGTGCAGCACATTTTGAACAAAGTCAAAATACAGAAACCAAATTCAACTTCAGTTGAGAAAAGTTTTAAAGAAATTAAAGTCAATAGAATAAACCCTTCTCTGTAAATCTCTTCTTATAATTTCCTTTAGTTAAAGACAACAACATATTGGATTTAAGTCCATACATAACATATCAAATGCTTTTTTTTTTTACAGAGGATCTATTCATAGCAGCTTGTGTTTGCAACATATGCAGCAAATTATACTATTAAACACTTAATCCCAACAAAGTTTAAATTTCACCCCTAACAATAAAGCTTGTACAGTTCTTGCCATACTTGAAATCAGATTCCAGAAATAAACAATAAAAGTCATAGGTATTATGACAATTAATAATTGAACACTTGAGATATATCTGAAATACAGCTGGTTATGTGGAAATGTTCTGATGAAATATTAAGAATAATCATCAAATTTTTTTTGCGGTTGGCAAATAAAAAATAGAGTAAACATTAGCAAGATGAAGGAAAATAACAGCTTGGTGAGAGCCTTTCCATTTAGCTCTTATGTGCCCTTCACAGCAGCCAGGACTGATCCCACTGAGAGGCCTCTGCATGTCCAGAGCCTTGGGAAAGAGCTGAGTACCAAACCAACCCTCCCGCGAATCCACAGAGGGAAAAACTCCTTCTGCAGCAGAGATCCTCTGGTACTGACAGCCCAGAGAAACTGCACTGGCCAGGGCAGCCCTCCGAAAAGAGGAACGGACACACATGAGCCACACCAGCACTTTAAAAGCTCAACAGAACAAGTATCGAGGAACAGAACTTGACAAGTTTCAACAAATACCTGCATGGAGTAATAAGTTTTTGAAAGCAAGATCCATTAGAACCAAGAATGTCCCAAGAAATCTAAATTTTACTTCTACTCAGGTGCTCCGTATATTATTTCTGACCTAACTGATATTAATTATGCAGCTCTGAAAAGCACTTTTTTCTAAGCTACTCTATTAAAAGAGTCAATTCCAGCACAAAAGAGAGATCCTGCAAGCAGGCCCCTATTTTACAAAACCAATCATGCCACTGCAAGCCCCAGAGCAGGTATTCAGCCTAGCAAAATGCATCACCCTTCAACATGAAGCATCATTCCTCCTTTTTCTCAACCCATATCCTTATTTAGCTGTGCAAAAAGCTCTGATTGTGTCCAATTTCTCAACTAAAAATAATGCTGGGGTAAATCATTGTTTTATGCTGCAGCCCTTTAACTTATATGTAGGGAAGAGTCTGTTAGGAACCCGCAGCTATCTAACACTTAATTCAGACTAAAACTCAACTAAAGACCATCTCAGTTTGCCTGAGACTTTGTTAGTGCAAACACATATGCTCCACGTGTAGGTGTTTCCATACAGCACGCACATAGGAACAAAGTTTAAAATTTCAGCAATGAACTGAGACATTGCACACCACCACTGAAGAAGAGATACTTTTCTAGGGTTGTTAATGCTCCTTGTGAGAAAATGTGCTAACTTTTCTCTGCAGGCAAAGGCATAGACTCTTTAACAGGTTCTAGGTACTTCGGATTTCACTTCAAGACACAGATGTAATTCCTCAGAATACGGATGTCTAACACTTTCAAATCCATCTATCCCAGACACTGAAAAAAGAATTGGGTCCTTCATCACAAGAACAGGTTAATGGAACTGGACCTGTCTCCTATCAGCTGGGGAATCCCATTATTAAAGTCAGTAAATTGCTTCAGTAACATGGAATAAATTCATGAAGGTGTTCAGAGCAGTCTGATTTTGGGAAGAGCTGAGGAAGAACTAGCAGGTGCAAGGATGTTGCACTTAGAAAACTCCTTCCCAGAAGATTGGATAGAGTTGATGACGTGGGAAACTTGGGTTGCCAACTTTCTAGATAATAAATAACTCTGGGAAAACTAATTGGATTTTGAAGGTCAAAGAGAGATGCCAGCGCATTATTGAAAGATAATCTAATTGAATTTTGTTAATTTTATCTGAATGATTACTCTTCAGATGAAGAGCTAGTGCCACTTTTTCATTGCTGCTAGTCTTTTTTTCTTCACTTCTCAGCTCCCTTCTTTCACAGACCCATCGGGAACTAAGAAATCACATCAGTGGAAATTTCCCACAACCAAAGGGTTGGTTTTGTGCAGCCAGCTAAGTTTTCTCCACAATTATTGCAGCTTTTCTTGAGAGAAGATCACCCAAACTCAGCATCCTTACTCTCAGAGTAAGGCATTCTCAAACAGAATAAGACAATGTTGAGTGGTAATAGTGGAACCTAAAGGTTGGCTTTGACTATTCTGACCCAGACATGCACATTACTGGTTGATGTTTGCATAATTCATTCACAGTTTGTGCCAGAGGAATCTCACTCCATGAGTTAAATGTTATTCATAGCTCAAGTCTACATTCAAAATAAGACTGGGCTATTATGGAAGCAAAGACTTATAAAAATTGAAAACTCCCTTTGAAACACATGCTTTCCAGTAAGTGCAGCTAGCAAAATGCAAAACACGGTCAACATTCCTACACCGTGATGTCAATTTTCATATGCACAGACAAAATGCTGCTACACGTAGAAATCAGCTCTGTCTCCCTCACTGGTGGTGTGCTCGTGGCTCCCTCTTTTCACTCTCAGAACTGCACCTTGCAGTGGAGAGTGCAAGCCCTCAAAAGGTTCAGGGACATCTTCTGAATACAATAATTCTGGCAAAAAGCCACACTGATTTTTAAAAAGCGAGTTTCCATGTTCCGCTTCAGTTCTCCTGAAAAACAACGCACATGCTCTGAGGACCAGTTTTGATGTTTCCCTCTACAGCAGTTCAGAGGAACTCCTGCCAACAGGGATGGACCGTAACACCCGATAAAATGGCCTTCAGTGACACACAATAAAAAAGTGACATGCAAAAAAATGGAAATCGCTTCAACATTTGCAAGGTTTATAAGCAACAGGAAAACTATCCTTATTATCTCTGCTTTTTTTCCCCCCCAGAGAGACAAATACAGCCATTTTTCAAGAAAACAGCTGTAGGCAACACTTTAAATGCCATCTGTCCTTAGCAGTTATAGGATGAAGAGATGGATTGATGCACACCACACAACAGGAAATATGGTAGCCAAATAGTTAGCACTAATAAAATTCAGCCTCAGTTTGCTTCCTATGGGCAGGTCTTACTCCAGAAAAGCTCCCACTGATGTCTCAGGCAAAGTGCCTGCAGACTCCACTTGTTACTCAAGTGCAGAATGTTGTACTGTTGAAGTAGAAAGCCTGAATTTTACAAAATAAGGTCTCACTTGTGGCACAGCAACCTCATGAAGGATCTTGTCACTCTGGAGTACAAGAGCCCTCATACAAACACTGACTTAAAGTGAGCTTTTGGCAGACAAGGAATGATGGGACACTGAACAGTACAGCTGAAGAGGAGTTGGTCTTTTCTTCAGTGTTCTCAAGGACTGGCCTTAACATTTGAAATGGTAAAAAAGAAAGTTTATAATTCCTACATTTCCCCCATTTCTAAATAGTGGCATCTATGCGACACATTACAGATGGCTCACAGAGGTCTAAATTCAGCAAGAAAAATAAGCAATTACAAACAAATACATCACTGATGTCTGCTAAGGACATAATTCAAGCAAGTTCAAAAGATCAGAAGAAAACCCACGTTTTGTTATCCCAACTAAGGCCCTTCTCAAGATGGTTATCTACAGGAAGAAATTTTCTCCAAGAAAAGCTTAGTGTTCTGAGAACATCTCTGTTTCCCTTGGAGAAACCATGCAAGTTGGGGATTTTTTAATTAAAATTATGTTATTAATTTTTATTTATGAGTTAAACAAATTTTTCCCTTTCATTGTCACACTGCATAAGGGAAAAGCTTTAAAAGGTTGAGAGTTAAGAACAGGTGATGCTAACAGGATATTGCAAAGGCCCATGAGACTTACAACATTAAGTAAAATATATTTGCCCACTGATCTAATTGCTTACTAATTTTCAAATCTATTCCCACCAGATAACTAATGGCATTTTAAGCCCAGCTCCTGGCATTAAAAATACATTTATAGTTCCCTCCTAGCAGAGATAAACAGCTGCGTGGTAAAACCTCACACGTTAAGATAGCATTCTGGAGGTTTTCCTTATAGTTTTAACCAACCTATTGTGTTCCAAATTTAACTGAAAGAGGGAGGAAAAGGAAACGGGAAAAGCTTTTGGGTGTGCAGTTTCACAGTGAGGGGAAGGCAAGTGCTCTCTCATGCAGGGAAAACGTCTGGAATATTTGTGTTTTACAGAAGAGCTGATCACATAATGAAAGTGGAACTTAAGCCAAGCCATATTTAGTAAAATATCAGAAGCTGTTTCTCTGTTTATCTTCCTCAAAGAAATACAAGGGTTTGTCTAAAAATAAGAAGCTATTCCAGCAATTAAGTCCAAATTTCCTTGCATGCTTTAAAAATCGTTCTAAAATCCTAACATTTGAAAATATACCAGAAACATCCTAAAAATGTTTGCATTATAAAAATGAATAATAATATAAATATTTCAAAAATATTCCAGGCAGACACAAAGAAGCTCTGAATGTAGGCACCCATTTAGGTTTAGAGCAAGTTCTCATGTCCAGGACAATCATCCAGATACTCCTGGAGTTTGGAAAATGTATTTCTTTGTTAATTTTTAAATTATGAATCATAACTGACAGTACATCTAGAATTGGTTCTGGTTCAATGATCCTCAGGTGTAGCCCCAAGGAACACCAAAATGACCTAAAAAAAGCTGAACTGGTTCAGACCAAGGAACCATCCACTCCATCAGCTTCCAACAGCAGCCAAAAACTGGACACCCAAAGAGCATCCTTTCCCATATCTCCATCCCATCCTTTCCCATATCTCCATCCCAGTAGATGGCCTGGAAGAGCCACGTATACAAGCAGGGAAATTGCAACAAAAACAGGGGGGTTGGAGTTAGTTAATTTCTTGCTGAATCAGGCAGCTGGGAATAAAGCCAGCTCCTGCAATCTTCTCAGAGCTGCAGCAAGGTGCAGGCCAGGAAACACTTTGTGCCAGAGACTGAGAAAACACAATCCCTCACGCTTCACATTCTGTAGCAGTGCAGGTGTGTCCACGTCCATCTTTTTTCTGTGGTTCTAAAAGGCAGGAGATCAGGCAGCTAAAACTCTCCTCTTTACACCCTGATTTATCATGCAATGAGCCTCTATATGTCCTTTCACATCCACACACTGTAAATGTTACCCTGTCCTGCTTGCATGCACTAACAGGAGACTGCGTCCTATAAATTTTAAGCAGCTTCAATTTTTGGCAAAGCGCCTGATGGCAGAAAAAAAACCACCATTACATAAACACAAATACATGATTCTACATATAAACAAATTTTCCACTTATTTAATGCTACCAATCAGCCTCATTAACCAGTTGAGACCTCCCACCAGGACACCAATGACAACAGTTAGCATACAACAACAGTCTAGTCACTGCAATCATAAATGCAGTTTTAAAATTGTTTCACAATTTTGTTGAGCTGACTTGCATTCGCTGTGTTTCTAGTGCATCCAGAAGCATGACAAACTGACAATTCTGGGAAACCACATTTCTCAAAACAGACTGAAAATATTGTTTCCATTTTCCCTCCATAATGATGTTAAATCTAATAAATACAAAATTAGAAACAGAAATAACATTGTTGCTAAACACTTTACGTAATATGCTGTCTGGAAGGGATTTATTAGGCCAAGTTCTCAAAAACTGCCCTCCCTTTATAAACACGTGACACTTGTACTCACACTTCTCAAATATTATCAAATATGCACTCAAGTACTAGAATCTACACACCAGAAACCTATTCTTTCAAAAGAATTTTAAGGGCAGAAGTTCTGATTTAATCAGCTAAATATGATAAAAATACTTAGCTAGAGTTTTCAGAAGTGCCTAAGGCACCCAATGCCTGGCTCCCATTAGATCAATTGAAATTTACCTTGATTTGAAAAATCCAGCTAGGCACTTACCAATGTCATTGAGTACTTAACAATGTTTGTGTTTAACATCTCAAGCCTTACTGCAAGTCATCAAAACAAAGGCTCCACAAACCCTTCTGAAAATACTGCTTTATCTGCATTAATTTAGCACTCTCGTGTGGCTGTCATCATCCAAAAGGGAGCTCACAGAACTCCTTCCTCCTGCAAGTTGGAGTGAGGACATTTTGAAAATCTGATCCTTAAATGAGACAGCACTTGACAGTCTGCAGTCTTCAGCCAATATCAAGTTCTCCCCTTATGGGAAAGAAAGTTATGTGCATGATTTCAAAACCTAAAGGAGTTATTGGCTATCACTGACAATAAATGGAGTGCACAGAGCATATCAGAACTGCAGTGCTGTACAGCTCCTCTGTGGGTCTTCGTAGTCTCTCCAGAGTTGCCATGGCCATATCCAATGTCCTTTCTGGAATGCTGTGCTCACTATCCAACTGTACTTCAAAAACAAACCCATTCTTTCACCATGCACAAACTGTCTCTGTTTTGCGGAGATTTTGCCTCCTAAGAATTACACTGGAATTGTTCAGGTGTGACGGCGTTGGTCTGTCCACAGCCACAAAATTATCATCAGTATTATCGGCTGTATAAATCTGTAATAACACACAGACTAAAGTACAACATTATATACCTGAGGTCTCTTGGATAGACTTACAGCACAAACAACTATAGAGGCACAATTATGAATCTGCTCCTACTATCACTGAAATTAATATACTTTACTACTTCGTTGCAAGCCACATTAGAGCTCCTGGGGATTCAGGTGAACATGCAGAACTGTCCAAAGAAAAGCTTCAAGTCCGAAAACTGAAGGTAAAGAAAAATATGTGAACCCTACAGGCTCTAGAAGTAACAGCAAATAAAAAGGACTCCGATTTTAAAATGTATATTCTTTTGAAGCAAAATGCATTATTTTGGATGGTTAAATCTTGAATTCCGAATGTAGAGTAAGAGCTTTAACATCAGTACAATAAACCATGTACATTTTCTGTGATGCAAAGGCAGGAATGGATTTTGGTGCACTATGCAGAACTGCCACCTCAGTGCTGTTTATGCCCCAGTTTGGTAAGGAACATGAAGGATCCAGACACACCCAGAAGACCTAAATGAGTAATTATCAGTGACTAAGCTTTCAAGTATCTTCTAAAACCAAAGATCATCCTAGAGCCATTCCTTCATTTCTTGACTACTCTTTCAAGAGAAGTCAGAGGCCACTGGCAGTTGTTAGAGATTATTCCTATTCTTGAGGCTTCTCTAAATGTGCCAGACTCCTGAACATTTAGTTTTGGAAACAACAATTTGCAGCTCTACACACAACTGATCAGAGAATTTCTGTTCAACTTTCAGTGCAAGTTCACGAGAAATTATCATAGTAACAAGTAACTCAGGGTGCCTAAATAAATAAAGGGGTGCCTTCATTGATGACATCTGTACTCTTGGTCATCTCCCATAGCTGACTTCAATTTTTTATGACTACATTTTAAAAAGTAAGTATTTATACATAGTTTGTGTCTCAAGTCACAAGACGCATGCATCAATTTTTCAGGCAATTCCACTCTTGGATTGTAAACTGGGGGTAACAGCAGTTCAGATTCTATGAGCACTGGCTGAGCAATCATTATCAGCCATAAATTTAAAGCACATTAAGAAACTTAAACATAAGTTTTCTGGTAATGCAGTCACTGAGTTGCAACCCTGTCAATAGCAATGAATATTTTAAGTCAGAATACTCGTACAGAGTCTCAGATGTGTTATTTGTCTTTGGAAGCAGCAACTCAATCTTCACACTAAGAATAAAACCACAGGCCTTTTGAGGCTGATGGCAAAACTCCAGATGGGTGCAGAATTGCCACCTGCCTACAGAAACAGAAAACTGCTTCAGATTTAATTCAGGACTTGCCAGTCTCACCCTGATATTTCTGATCAAGGTTACTGGAGACTTAAGAATGTTGTATGGCATGCAGTTCATAATCTATTTTCTGGACATCAGTGTGCAATATATTCAGTGACTGTAAAACAATAATCCAAAGGTTTTCCACAAAGATGGTCTCCAAGTCCACTATGTCATATAATGGACATCAGATTTTTGGCCTTGCAAAGATCAGCCTTAAAGACATTTACTATGTTGGTAGTTTTTGGCAGATTGGTTATGGCAGAATCATTTTGAAGACAATAATGTTTTCAGCATGTATATCCTTCATTTCCAAAATATCACAGATAGTTAGAAAAGACCATAATGCAGGCAGGGATTGCAGGAACATAAATCATGGAAGCAACCAACAGTTTATTGAATGAATATATGACCTTTGAAATTTTCCCTTCCATAGAAACCAAGACCTAATGCTTCATAAATCTCCAGACATGGTGTCTTTGCTGTTATTCCCTCTGCATGCATTACCAACCCCATGCTCTTTGGAGGCAAAATGTACTGACTTGTAGAGGGTTTAAGCTGGGCTGTAGGAACCTACAAAAATATCAGCATATTCCTGATTTGAAAACAACATACCAGAGAATAAATCTAAAATGAATCCATGTGTGAAATTCTTGATGATACATATTTGCCCGTACAAATCTGCTAGCCATCATTTCTCCCTGCCAGTAATCCATTAGTAAGACTATAAAGATATACAGCCCTGCATACATTTCATAACAAATTTAACAGCATCTAGCTGAATGGTGTAATAAAATATCATCACAAGGTTAAGAGTTGGTTACCAGGCTGAACATCCTGCCTTCTCAATTACCAATACGAAGCAATATGTACTCAAGAGATCACTTCAGAACAGCAGAACCGGACTTGGACACCGCGGCTTTGTTAGCTTAACCATCTCCTAAAATCTGTGGAATTACTAGCTCTCCTGCTACATTGTGAGGAAAAATGAGGAGCCTTTTACACAATATTTAGCAATAAATTCAAGGCTAGGGATATAGTTAACATTCCCAAATACATATAATCTATAGAATACAGTAACTTCTTTGGATAGAGTCATCATTTATACCTTCAGAAACAATTAATTATTCCATGTTGCTGCTACCATTTGATAGAGCAATACCTTGTTTGTTTTCAAGAAAAACATACAAATGTAATTTGCTTGTATTACCCCGGCTTCAGACTAACGCAGTTCCATTAATTTCATTTATATTGGCACATAAGAGAAAAAGTCAGCTCTATACCTGCAAAAGAACCTGGCCAAGCCTTACCCATAAGTGATCTCTTCCTGAGTGATTTATGTCACTGCTCTTGGTCACAGAGCAGATTTAAAAATCAGGCAGCTCAGCAATGCTCAGGGGTAAACTATTCCCTGGGTTATCCTAGGAAACCTAATTTGCCTACTAGTGCTGCAACTAATTTGCCACTTGACAAAATAATTCTGTCAAATTTGAGACACAGCACATCTGCAAGGGCAGAGATAATTTTGGAGCCCGGCTAAACACCACACTGCTCATTACCATGCTGTGAAGAATCAGAAAGGACTCCTACAACCAAAGTTAAGTTCCACTGCTTCTCAGGAACAGCTACCTCTTTTTCACAACTTCTCATGTTAAAGTTTTCTTTGCATTACATTCATACCACATTCCCACCACATTCTTTTTAAATGGTCATTACTTTATTCTGTACCTGCCTCAAGCAGGATGAAATTAATCAATTGCACGTAAGTGATATGACATAGACTTGTGACCTTGCCCAGCATCCAATTGTTTCTAATTGATTAGCTCCAGACATAAGCACTTTAATAGCCAAAAACAACAGAAGTGGAAGTTATGGTACAATATTAGGGTAAAATGGCTGTGTGTGGTCCATCTAGCATGGCCCCAAGCAACCAATTAAAGAATTAATGGTTATTGGATACCAAAAATGTTATGTTAAATAATATAAAATATCTTTAATGTGCCTAAAATTGTGATAAAACACCTAAAACTTAGGAGCAAAAAGGCCTCCTACAAGATTGGGGTTAAGTGCTAATGACTCAAATATGCCAAAGAGATTACAGTATTTTAAAGGACAATCAAGGCCATAAAATTTGACCTGGATTGAAATGTTCATAAAGCTACTCACAATAGCCAATTGATTACTACAATGTGTTTAGGTTGTTTTTATTATAAAGAGACAAGTGAAGCTATGCCAAACCATTCATGGAGAAGAGGAAACTATGCCACTACTGGTTCCAGCTCTGCAATAAGAAAAATATGAAAGAAAAAATACAAGAAAAATACTCTAAAAGCAAAAAAATGGTCCCTTCGTAACCAAAAGGGCCAAAACCAAAACTGACATTTCCCTTCTCTGAGCTTCTAGTCTCATCTTGAACAGAACTATTAAGGGAACTTCATAAACTATTTTCTGAGTGTTTTATAGGGCTGGTTATTACAGCATCACTCAACTGCTTGCACACAAAAATACCAGCTGAACAGGCACAGGAAAACTGCAACATTTCTGTCCTTGCATAAGAAACATGCAGGCAAAAATGCAGATCCCACTGTGGCCCTATCTGCTCAGGCATGAGTTGAATGTACTGTGTTTTACTGCACAATTAATACAGGTGTAAATTTTTACTTTAATGGCAAGTTCTTTACTTAAGTAACCAGTGTACTGGTTAGCTGCACCATGATCCATGGAGAGGAGGTGTTCATCAGCTGCCAAATAACTCACAGCACACAGAGCACTCAGCTGTGCTGCTGAGGATGCGTTGGAGCCCCATTCCCACTACCTTGAATCTCAAAGCCCACCCTAAATTGATCATAGCTTACTCAACTGTCTAGTGCAGTCTCCTCAGTTCTTCGTACTCCTTTTGATTTTACTTTTGCCTGCTCTGTTGTTCTTCAATTCAAAACTCTTCAGGATGTATGTTTATATACTGCCCAGCACATCAGGCTCCGTTTTTCAGCATTGCAGTAGCACAAACAGTACACAACAACACTGATTTTAATTAAAGGTTTTACCTTTTTGTTGAAAACTACTACTACAGTGCTTAAAAAAAGGTTCCTATTTATTTTTAAAAAGCAAATCTCAGCTTATTTAGCCATCCTTTTCCAAGGATTTCTGGATTTGTGTGTATTTAAGAGTGAAGAACCCTTGAAACATTTTGTGCTGTGGGAACTATCAGTATAGAGAATGACATGCTATAACAACATCTCTGCAGCACGCCAGCACACCATATTTCTTGAAATACTCACTTCTTGGAACTGATTAGGCTCATGTGTCAGGCAATAGATCAGATGGCAGCTATGGTTTTTCCTCCATGGTTCCTGTACTCATTGAACACTTGGAGCAAAGACCTTTTTGGGCCACCTTCTCTGCCTTCCCACTTCCAAATTCTTTAGATGTTTCCACCCAGGTATTTCTATAACCCTTGGCACTTACAGTACCTTAACATTTATCAAGTGCTTAAACTCCCAGGGGCAAAGAACAGCCGTGCTGCCTAGAAAGACCCATGGCATTACACATCTGGCAAGATCTTCCTTTGGTAAAGTCAGGTACAATATACTGAGCAAGAGAGAGAATGTTCACTTCCCACATGGATGTCTTTGAAAGTTTGGGTGAAAGGAAAAGCTTCTAATTGGGAGTCTTTTAATTACAGTGCAGCTCCTTCGGCAGCTTTCTGTTTAAAAACAGTAATGCAAAGTGTGCAGCAAGATTACCTGATAGGACCAGGAATGACAACAGCAAGTTTATTACCTACCTGCAGATGAGCACAGAGAGCAAAAGCAAGCCAAGAGATCTCCCAGGAGAGCCCGGTGGCTTTAGGGCTGGCCATCCTCATGCCTTGGGGCTCTGCTGAGAGAAATTGTTTCAAGTTACAAACAAAATCAAGTGGGCTCCGCCAGAATTTCAATGACTAAAGCAAACTGGGCCGGCCGCTGGAAGCAGTGCAATGCAAACACCGGAGTGCTGTGCTGGCCAGAGCAGCAGGCGCGCAGCGCATGCCATGAGCACAGCCTGCAGGGAGAGGCAGCTCCAATTAGGGAACAGAAAAGGACCAGAATGAGAGGTTTGGGGAAGCTGGCAACAGTGGACAAGCTTGATTATCTCCTGAATGCAGGAGAATTTATCAAATTGGGAATCTCTCCCATCTTGATCTCTAGAATGTAAAATCCAAGGAGCATAGAATTTCTGATGTACTTTCCAGCACTTTCACCCACTCAAAGATGAGAGCCTATCCCTGGGATTTTAGCAGTCATTTGCACTGCCTTTGAAAACTCTGATCATAACAGCTCACAGACTAAACAATCAGGGCTTAATTAGAGCTTAGGAAAAAAAAAAAAGACACCAATTTAGTGATCATCAAAATCACAAAGCCAACATGGACTTGTCAATTTAAAACTGCCAAAAAAAAAAAACCATCATGTAATAATACTACTAATTCTGTTAATTCCTTGTGTCAACGCACCTCATTAGACTGTACATTACCAGAGTGATCTCAAAAGAGTGCAAGTTTCATGCACCCCAATACACACACAAACAGCCCTCCCTCCCCTCAGCCACCACCCCACTAGTTATCCAAGCCCCACAGTGAATGCAAACTTCTCCTTCAAATAAAGTACTCCGTTCTAAAAAAACCAGGCATCCCAAAGGAAAACCATCTATCCAAACAGTTCTTGCACCTGTCAACTGAACATAATTAAGATTCCTTACAGAAAGAAGCGTTTTATTCTCTCCCTCCAAAAACATCCTAAAGTTCCCCTCCCTCCCAAAATCTTTAGCACTCCTGGATGCTTTTGCCATTCAAAAGCGTCAACTATACAATAAAAGAAGACTTCTTATTTTTCCCCCCCTTGTCCAGGCATTGCCGAGAGCCCCAAGTGGCCGAACACACCAGGCTCCGGCATTCCCCAGGTGCCGGTGCCTTGGCTCCCGGAGGGCTGGACGAGCACCCGCTCCGCCGTGCCCTGCCGGAGCCTCCCCTGGAGCGACCCAGCACCGCAGCCACCCCCCTTCCATCCTCTCCGAGGGAGCCCGCTGGGGGCAGAGGGTCGGGGGCTGCCCTGCCCTGCCCCGGGGCGGCCGCCGAGCTCACCCACCTGGAGCGGCGCGGCGGGGAGCGGGCCGGGCAGCGCCGGCGCACGGGAGAGCCTCGCCTGTCACGGCACCGGGGATGCAGCATCCTGCCCCGCGAGCGGCGGCCCCTCCCTCACGCCAGGCTCCAGCCCACCGCCGCGCCTCAGCCAAGGCCCTACAGGCTGCTGGCAGCCGGCC
>VZTE01000895.1:994262-1052592 GCA_013397775.1 Eulacestoma nigropectus | reverse complement strand
CCCGCGCTCAGCCCGGCGCGGCTCAGCCGGCTGCAGGAGAAGGAGGAGCTGCGGCAGCTCAATGACCGCCTGGCCGCCTACATCGAGCGGGTGCGGGCGCTGGAGGCCGACAAGTCGGCGCTGGAGCAGCGGCTGAACGAGCAGCAGGCGGGCAGCGACCGGGAGCTGGGCTGCCTGCGGCTCCGCTACGAGGCGGAGCTGGCCGACGCCCGCCGGGCGCTGGACGACATCGCCATCGAGCGGGCCACGCTGCAGGTGGAGCTGGGCAAGATCGGCGAGGAGCACCGGCAGCTGCACGTCAGGTCGGTGCCCCGGCCCCGAGCAGGCCTCCCTGCCCGGGGACACCCCGGGGAGCCGCCCCTTTGGGGCGCCTGCAGGGCGAGGGGAAGGGGATGCTTCTGGCAGGAGCCCGGGAGTTGTGGGAGGAGTGCGCGGTGATGTTGCGTGTCCGGGTCGTGCAGGGGTGATAAACCCCGAAGGTGTTGCGCTCTGGGCTTGGAGTGCCTTGGGTTAGGGGACGTCCGGATGCCTGTTGTGAAGGTGTGCTGGGGGGACGCTACCGAGTACCTCCGATGCTGTGGGGTCACATCAGCACCTGCCTGAGATGGGCACGGGGCTCCTGCAGAATGTGGGGTGCTGGGTGCCCTTCTGGGCTATGGATGTATAGCTGCATGGGTTTGGCACCACACCTGTGTTTACAAACACTCAAGATGCTGGAAAGTATCTAGAAAGTTATGGAGTAGTGGAAGGAGTGTTTGTATGGAGTCAGCATGCATCTTTTTTGGGCTGTTTAGCTCAGACTTTGCCCAGAGGGGAATGCAAAGAGAAGATGGTTCTGGGAGCAGTATGGCTTACCTGGTCCGGGTTGGTACTGCTCGGAAGTTTTCCTAGCTGCTTTTAAGTCTCAGATGAGCTGCCTGCTGTTTTAGCTTGACTTTCTTGTAAGCTGTGTATCCTGAGCCTGGAATCATCCTCTTGTCTAGGCTTGCCAAGCCTGGAACAAAGGCAATGTAAATGCTATCCCATCCTCTTGAAGAAGGAAGAGGTGTGTGAACAAGTGTCCAATCCCAACAAGCTTCCTTTATAGAAATATACAGCCTGCTAGCACTGCTAGTTACTGTAATGCCCCATTGTACCCCTGTATCAGTTACAGACTTGTAATAATTTGGATGTCCACAGGCCCCTTACATCTTGTTATAAACCTGTATCAGAGCAAATTTAGGCACCAGCCTCTTCTTTTAATGCCTGGAGGAAGTATTGCCCCTTCATAGACTCAGTAGGACTCAAGTAGCTGTTCTAGTTGGGAATAAAACATGTTTTTACTGTAAGCTTCTGTTTTCAGCTGTATGCTTGTTGGGCTTGTCTCGGTCGTGCTGGGTTTTGGCTCACAGATCTGTTTCATAAATCTAACCAGCCACTTGAGTAGACAGTGAGGAGAGGGGTAATGCCTGTTCTAAGACTTCTCTGCAGCTCTTTGTGTTTGTGTAACTCTGGCTTTGTTTTTAAAGCTTTAGACTTGGCAGATATGCAGTCCTCTAGACTGTTAGGTTGGGGTTTTTTTCCTTTACAGGAACTAGTTCTTAGAAGTGGTTAAATTTACAGCCCATGGGAAATGATACCTGGTACCTATTGGTTTCTGAAAGGACTAGACTGAAGTCCTAATATTAATGTGTGTTGGATCTGGGCTGCCTAACTGCAAATGTCTCAGATGACTTGGAACAAACTTTGAAGCTATCGTGTCCTTATATATACACCCTTTAAATAACCTGGTGGCTGTTTAACTCTTATAGAATGAAATGTCACCAGATGATTTCTCAACAGCATTAACTATTGGCTCTTATTAATCACTGATTAAGAGACTCAAAGTTTTTTACAACAATAAACTGATTGCATTTGGTTTTTTCTTACTACTTAAGCAATGGTGACTGGAAGTAGGCCAAAGATGTTTGGGGAGGAGGAGTTGTAGATAAGCATATTGGTTGAATTCAGAGCCTCAGGAAGGTCAAAGCAACTGCAGTAACACAGCAGAGAAAGACAAGACCAGCTCCCTTCTGCACCAGAGTGTGTGGATGTGCATTTTGCTCCTGAACCTGCCGAACACAGTGTAGCAGCTGAGGTTGTAAGAATGAATTCTGTATGTTCTGCTGACATCCTCTGCTCTTGACAAACTGGAGTCTGTTTCAAACATACCTGAAATATTTTTTTTAAATTATTTAAATTCTCCAGATCAAGCATATGTGACATCCCGATTTACAAGGAATGTGACTGGCAGTGCCTCAAAGTTTTTGCTTGTAATTGATAGTCCATAGGCCACACTTAGCTCTGGAATGGTTGGTGTATGGAATGTTGCAGAGTACTGTAACTGTCACTGCTTGCTGCACAGGGCTGTAAAGTGGTGTTCTGAACCCCAAACTTGGATTAGAAGGGTAGTAAATGCTCTTGTCAAAGGCAGACTTGTTAAATTGTTGTTCTTAAAGATAAAATGTCTCTCTTTGAAAATAATATTCTTCAGGAAAGAATATCCAGGAAAGCTGAGCCTGGCTGTCAGATGCTTACATTGGAAAGTGGATTGTTAAAACAGATACTAATGGAATTTCAGTTTTGCACACACTTTGATTGCAGAATGAAATTTATATTATTGTAGGATGAAACAGTCAATATTAAGTAGTGTTATTGGCATACTTAATATCATATCTAATACAGCAAGTGGTAGTGGTAGCAGAGACCCCAAAAGGAAGGTGAATAATTAATACCTAGAAAAGAAAGAAACCTGTAAATACTAAAACCACAGCACATTATCTTGTTTTTCACTGTTAGTAGAGCTATGTTTCTCCTAGAGTCTGAGTAAAGAGTAAATAACTTCTAGCACAACAAAATCAACAAATGTCTCTGAAGAGCAGGGCTAGAAAAGGCCTTGAGCAAGCACCTGAGATAGCCCCATGCCCCAGGCCTGTGCTGGAACCAGCTGTACCTGCATCCCTTCCAGCAGATTTTGTGTAACCCTTATTTTAAATTCCAGATGATGGAGATTCCAGAATATCCCCCCCTCCCCAGGCAGTGTGCTGGAGTGGTGAACTGTTAGTTTCCTCTCCCTAACATCTAACCGACTTATTCCTCTCTGCAATTTAAGCCTGGAGCTTCCTGTCTTTTCCACAATAGACATGGAAAACAGATTCCCTAACTCTGTGCAGCTGTCCTTCATGTATTTAAAAACTGTTCTGTCTCCTGTCACTTTGCTCTAGACTAAACAACCCTTAGTTTTTTTCCAATCTTTCCTTGCAGTTCAAGCTTTCTAGAGCTGATCAGTCCTGCAGAATTACTTTGGACTTTTGCCAGCCGGTCTCACTTATCCACTGGAAAACTCATTGTATGAATTGATACAACTTTGCCACTTGGCAGAACAGATGTTGCCAAAATAAATTGAGAACTTCCTTTACTCTTTGTAATCTCAAATACGAGTTCTGAGCAGGGACTCTGGCTCTGGACAGCAGGCAGGCAACTGCAGGGGTTTTAAAAGTTGGAGCAGTCTGGGGAATTATCACTGTGTTCTTCCCTGACAGGAACCCGTTGTGGGCCCTTCTCGCACTTCTCCACTGTGGTGCCGATGGCAGCTGAAGAGTGTTGGCCATCCAGGTGGTACCCGCGGTTGCAGCACCTGGGCATTGATCTGGAGTTGGTCTCCTCTCTGAAATAAAGCTCCCCTCACCCTGCAACTCCACTGCGGTGTGAGGGAGGGGAGGGGGTCCCTCGCGGCGGTGGCTGAGGGGCTGCAGGAGGAGAAGCCCCTGCGGGGCAGCTCCCGGGCCGGCCGGTGGCCTCCGGGGCACAGAGCTCCCCGTGTGCGGCGGGCAGGACATCGCGGGGCGGCGGAGCGGCACCGCCGGCAGCCTCGGCAGCGCTCCGCCCCGTGAGGGACCGGCACCGCCGGCAGCCTCGGCAGCGCTCCGCCCCGTGAGGGACCGGCACCGCCGGCAGCCTCGGCAGCGCTCCGCCCCGTGAGGGACCGGCACCGCCGGCCCCGGGCTGCCCTCACGGCCCGGCCCGGCCTCCCCGGCCCGGGTGTGCGGGGCTCGCAGCCCGGCTGCCCTGAGGCGCCCTCCGCGGGGCCGGGGCCGCCTTTGCTGCGGGGGTGTCCGTGAAGGCTCGCCCCGCTCCGGTCGCTGAGCGTGCCCAGCCCTCCCCGGCCTGTGCCGTCCCTTCCCTCTCCGGTTGGGAATGCCGTGGAAAATAGCTGGCTTCCGCATGGGCTTCGCACAGGAGGAGCTGGAAAATAGGTCAGGAATCTCTCTGGTATAACAAATGACGCTTGTCGGAGGGCTCTGTCTGGTTTGTTTTGTGCCTTCACCGTGAGCCTGACTAACCTCTCCAGTGCTTAACCACGGACCCCTCTGAAGGGAAACGCATTGAGAGCAAACCCTCCCTCGCCAGCTGCACTTAACAGTGTAAAACTCTCCCTTGTAGGAATTCAAAAAAAGAAACTGATTTAAACCTGGCCCAGGCCCGTGTGAGAGACCTCGATGCCCAGCTCAATGCGAAGGAAGCTGATTTAGCAACAGCCCTGAATGAGAACAGGACTTTGGAGAATGAGCTCCGTGAACTAAAGGATCAAGTACTCAGTGTAAGGCTTGCTATTGGAATCCAAACTTTGCTTTTGCTCCTGTAGTTTTTGCTTGTTTTTCCTTAATTAGTTATTGATATTTAAAAGCAGAGAAAGCCTGTTAACTGTGACAGCAACAGGCAGACAAAAAGATTTCCACAATCTTGCTGAAAGCAAATGCTACTGATGGTGGTTTCCTTAAAGCTTCCACCTGTTGTAGGTACCTTTAAAATTCTATGACCATAGGATGTACTGTTTCTTGTTCTAAAGTCAAAGCAAGATGAAATGTACTGCTGTAGTCCCTCTAGCATTCTCTAACACATCAGGGAAGTGTATAATACTGAAAGTGTACATTAGTTTGTCAACATAGGCTGTATTTGGAGGATTAGGTGTCAAAAAATTCTATTAGGAATTTGGAATAATAACAGTTGTAAAGGGGAAGAAGTGGATAGTATGTATGGATAGTACAATTGATTCATCAGAAGTCTACTTTGAGGAGTCAAATTTAGCTAGTGGGATAAAGGGCTGTTCTATATTTGCCTTGTGGGAAATCTGGTCTACGTAACAATTAAACAGGATTCTATCTGTTGCTGATATTCTGGATCCCACTGAAAGAAGAATTTACATAGAGTAACCCACTTCACTCAACCAGTGTGATTTGATTGCTGTGGGAATGAAGTTGAATGAACTGCAATTAATTGGCTGCCTTAATTTGAGAAAATACCTCTTAATTTTGATAAACCTGTTGTCTGTGTTTTCTAGCTGAATCTGTCCCTGGAAGATACTAAAAAGCATCTCCACAGTGAAATGTTGAGGAGAGTGGACCTAGAAAACCATATGAAAACCTTGCAGGAAGAAATGACGTTCCAGAAGCGCCTTCATGAAGATGTATGTTTTAGATTATTAACAAGGCATCTTTTTAGGTGTCCATGATCCCTGGATGCACTTAAAGCCCACCTTAACATTGCTTTTATCTCTAAAAAGGTAACTAGCAACCTATGGCAGCCCATCAGCTCATGAAATCCACCTAACTAGGAAGGCTCAGGAAAGTACACAACCTCATGTTAACTGGGATAGTACCAATCTGGAATATGAGAATTTTCAACTGAAATCCCAATATATTACTTTGTGTAAGTGAAAGTGCATATATTAGTTACTGTTAAATGATTCCAGATGTTTACTTGAAGCCTCAAGTAATTGTAGAAGTTAAATCTCCTTTAAGCAACTTGTGTTCCCAACTTCCTTAACACTTCTCAGAGGTGTCTGGTAACCTTTCTGAGAAGTCAGCACATACAACTAAATGAATAGTTTACATATGAATGTAAACCAGCTTCCTTCTCACTGGTAGGAATCTCAAAGAGTGTGGTTTAAGTGATAGAGAATTCTAATTTCTCTAACCAACTGCTATTACCTTTTGAATAAAACAAGACTAGGTGAAGTAACAGTGCTTAGAGAAACTGAACTGTATATGCATGTGTTCTAAGTTAAAAAAACAAACAGAATCTATCTAGTTCAAAGAATTAGTCTTACAAATTAAATATTTACTACATTTATTAGTTTAAGCAATGTTGGCAGTGAGGTGGAAAAACAACAGTGAGGCAGCAAGGTGAATGTACCAGACTTAAAGGATGAATAAGATATGCATAGAGATGAATTACTGTGTACTCAATGATAAATCTGCTTCACTAGTGAAAGGACTTGTGAATCCAGTTAATGTACTCTAAATCCAGTTTCAAACTGTATTGGCCTGATAATTCTGAGAAATTTCTTCTCCTAGGAGCTCAAAGAGACAAAAAGATCCCATGAGAGCAGGATAGCAGAAGTGGAATCTGGCCGTCAAAGAGAATTTGAGAGTAAGCTCTCAGATGCTCTGCAGGGACTCAGAAAACAACATGAAGAACAAATTCAAGGTTACAAAGAGGAGATGGAGCGAACATTCAGTGCAAAGGTGAGTTTGTAAAAGGTGACAGTAAAACAAAGCTGAAGTTCTCTGCACCTTGACATAATTAAGGTCACACTGGCATAGACAGCTGACTGATGGAGCCCCTGCATTCACTGCAGAGCTTCTTGGCATGAGCTGTTACGGAATTTCAAAGCAGTGTCAAATTTGACAGTGGGATTTCTGCAAACATTTGATCCCAAACAAAACTGGTTCAAGCATAAATACAGGGAGTGATTAGGGAAAGATGATCATATTTCAGACTTCTGACAGATTCAGGACCAAGGTGTGTTTTGTTTGTATTAAGCAATTTCAGTCTTGAATAAAACCTAACTTTTCCTACACACCAACGTGCATGCCAACTCAGGGATTCCTTTGGATGCTTGTGTTTCTGTTTCAACTGAAAATTCTGTAAGGGCCTCTTGTAGGAGCACTTTATCATTTCTTGGGACACCTCAAGACTGAGCTATTTATAGAGCAATTCAATGCTGCTTTTACAATGCAGGAACTCTTTAATAATAGACCTTCTGGGGAAGAGTGATAATAGTTTGATTTGTAAACCCAATATCCTGCAGCCCTATGCTTTGACAAGCTGCTTCTAAACATATTCCCCGTTGGTCTTCTGGAGAATCAATTTACTTAATATCTATACAGTGTCCTCATACATCACTAACTGAAATATCCTAATCCAGCAATTTTCACTACCTGATTATTGCTGACTTTTTCTGACGTAAATGTCAAACTTGTATAAACTCCCCCTGGAAAGCAATACAGAACTTTCTAACCTGGACTTTACTGGTATCTGCATACTTCAGTAAAACATAACTATTTCCAGGTGTAACAGGTGAAAATTATTTGATTTTCCTTCCTTATTTATAATGCATGGTAACATTCAACTCATGACTAACAGTGACTTATCCACAGATGGAGAATGCCCAGCTAACTGCAGCAAGAAATAGCGAGTTTGCCAATGCTGCTCGGGAGGAGCTGATGGAAACACAGAGGAGAGTTGATACTCTGGTATCTCAAGTTAATCAATATCAAACCCAGGTGCTGTCTTTATTTGTATAACCTTATTACTATTTCAATTTACTCTCAATTCAAAGTATTGGCCTCTTCTCTCTAATCTTCACTTATGATTTGATTTATTTTTTTCCCCATCCCCTTAATTTTAGAATGTTGCTTTAGAGAGCAGAATAAAGGAGCTACAGAACTTGCTGGATTATGATCGCGATCTCCATCGAAGGCGTATGGCTGAAAAGGAGGAAGAAATGGCACAAGCTCAGAAGCAGGCACAAGCACAGCTGGAAGAGTATGAGCATCTCTTAGATGTGAAACTGGCTCTAGATTTGGAAATAAATGCGTACAGAAAGATGCTGGAAGGAGAGGAGCAAAGGTAGGCTATGATGAGATCCTCATTGTGAGAACTTGCTTCATCCAAGATCTCTACGCTATTTGTCCTTCAGAATATGCAGGACACAAGAAACAAACATTAAGCATGTCATTAGTATAGTAATTACTGAAGCATAATCTTCTGTAAATGGTATTTATATCCCACATCTACCACATGGTATAGTAAGATGAAGTAACTTCATAAACCCAGCTGATAAAATTCAAAGGTCCATTAAACATTCCTCAGCTCTCTCAAAGTTTTGTGCTGCATCTTAGAGATATATCAAAGAGCACTCAAGTTCTGTGAATGAAGCTGGGAACTTGGATCAACTCCTGTCTATACAGACATGGTATCTTGCATGCGTGGTGAGAACATGAACTCTCAGTACGTGCTAAGAAGGGTCAAAAACTTAAAATTACTTTCACTGAAGATTGTGTCTGTTGAGGCTTTAAAGGAATATTTAGTGCAGTTGTTAATCTTATCAATATGAGCTTGCTCTGAACTCTGGGGCTGTCTTCCAAACTTAACAAGCCACTTAGCTACTCTTGCCAATAAAAATAGAATTTTGTATTCAAGACTCCATGGAAAGCTTGGATATAGGAAGCTGTTAGGCTTGGATATAATGGGAGGGTAGGTGTGAGAAGAAACAAAGCACATCAGGTATTCAGGTGAATGTTATCTGATTCTCTCCTAGGCTAAAGCTGTCACCCAGTCCATCTTCCCACAGCACAGCAACTCAAGCAGCAAGTCAGGGGCGACGGTTCCTGCATGGGAAGAAAAGGAAAATCAAAGAAACCAAAAAGAGGGAGCATAGTGCTGCATTTAAGACTATTCAGCATGTTTCAGCTACTGGAAATATATCTATTGAAGAGATCGATGCAGATGGGAAATTTGTCAGGCTTAAAAACCACTCTGATGAGGTACTTTCATTTTCAAGTCTGCATGGCAATGCACGACTGCTTGGGGATGACTTTAGCTTAGTGACAGACTAGAGACTGACCTTTTGGTACTGCAGGTGTTCTGTTCCCAGGGCTGTCTAGGAGGTGCTTTTCTGCATAATAAAACCCCCTGCACCTCCACCCAAATCTAACACCTTCAGCTGTTTGTCATCAGATTCAGGCTAGCACTATCAGAAGTACTACTTACCCTTGATGAGCTAAATAGGGTGCTTTAGTAAACTGGATAAAGATGGCTTTGTATTAGTCAAAAATACTCAAAACAGCTAAAAGGTTGAATAGAGTTGGTGATACCTAATCCATGCAGAGAGTTTATCTGGCCAATTAGCTAATTCTTTGACTAGTTTAGTTTGCAAATCCAGAACCATTAGAATTCATCATCAGGACTTCAAAACATGTGGCTCGTAGTTTAGTAATTTCAGCCTGAAATACACAGTGACCTGTGAAGTTTTAGGGTGGTTTTTTATGTGTATATATATATATAGTTGGTAGGTGGCCATGGCAAACTTCATTTATCAGAATCTCCCTGATAAAGAGCATCATGACCCACCCCCCCTTTAATGGAAGGTAAGAATAGGTGTGGCTTAAACTTGTGGGACTAATATTAATCCTAAAGTATAAGGAGAAGACATAGGCAGGCTTTAATGGAAATGTGGCTGCTTCCTCAAAATTGTCAGATACTTGTATGCTACAGGAGGGGGATTAAAACTGGCCTATGAGTCTGGAAAGAACCTTGTGTTTGAATTATATGGTGTTGGTCTGTAATGCTGAGAGAAATTTCTTGTCCCACAGGATCAACCTCTACATGGCTGGGTGTTGAGACGACGTATTGGAAGTGTGGCAGATGTTACTTACAAGTTTCCTTCACGGTTCACTCTTCAGGCAGGCCAAGTAGTTACAGTAGGTATTGGGTTTGTAAAACTTCCTCAGAGCTCAGTTCTTATGTTAGATGTCAGTAGAGATTCTGGTAATATGGAAGATATCTAGACAGATACTGCAAGTGTCTAAAGAACTGAAGTTCTTATTTCATGTGGAGATGGATATGGGAAAAATCCTTGCAGCAACTTGATCTGAAATTAAATTTTCTTTAAAGCTTGGACTGAACTTGGGTCATCCCAGACAGGAGCGTGCTCTAGCACTCACTGAATCATCGTATTCCAGTTTTTTCTTAGGATTTCCCATACTCTTGTGACTTGATAAAAGTTATGCAGAGACTCGCACTCTTGCTAAAATCTTTAGCTTACTCCAGCTCAGGTAGTATTAAGCTAAACCTTAGCTCTAAAATCATACTCTAAGTACATGTACATGGTGATCAAAGAGCTGAACTCCACACTTTCTATTCCAAACTGTGGAGGAGCTTGTTCAACAGATCTGTGAGTGACCCCAGGCAAGAGGCTCTTGCCCACACAAATTGCTGCCCTGAGCATGTCTGTGACTATGGCCTTGGCCCTGTGACTCAAATGTTCTGTGTGGCCAAGCAGGGCTACCTCTACATTGGGTAGGAGCTGTTAACAGCCTTTTCTGCACTGTTCTACAGTCTTCAGCTAGAAAAACTTTACCACTGTTCTTGGTAGTCCTGACAAGAACTAACCTGCCAGGGATTACAGTGGTTCCGTTTCTCCCACTGCGTGTCTTTGGTATTAAAATACTTAATAATTATATATGTTAGACTGAATAGTAATCTAACTACAGGAAAAGATTCTTCAGAAGCTCACTCTAACTCTGTTGCAGATCTGGGGTGCAGCTGCAGGTGTAAGCCCAGGTCCTAGTGATCTGGTCTGGAAGTCTCAGAAGTCTTGGGGAACTGGGGATAATATTGGTGTTACACTCATCACAGATGATGGTGAGGTAAGTGAAATAATAAAAAGCTTCTACTGTCCTAATGCTAAACTTGTTTGTGCTTAATTCCTGAGGGGTCTTGGTGGCAATTAAATTGTATTCTAGGAACTTGCAGAGAGGAAGATAATGCTTGTACCCAGAGGAGAAGAAAGTGAGCAAGATGATGATTATGAAGAAATAACTGGAAGTGAAGTGGAGTTTGCACCTCAGGTATGCTGCCTGCAGTTTAAATACATGCTATCAGCAGAGTCATTCAATGGCCATTTCTTTTCCTTACTAAATGAAAATACTTCTTCAAGTACTATTCATATCCCGCAACTCTTAATGTTTTTCTTGATGTCAGACCAAAAGAAGAAGAAAAAAGAAATGTTGTTTGGTTTCATGATAGTGGTTCCTGTGAGCATCCTTAAGCAGGTGAGATGGTGAGATTCGTGCTTGTCACCTCATAGAAAACTTGCTTCATCAGTAGTGCTGCGGTCTCTTGTTCCCACGTAGGATGTAGCTTGCATGGCTTCGCATCAGAAATGCAACTGAAGTTTTGCTTATTCTCTGGTTGAGTATGATCAAACAGTAGCATTAATTATTTGATATCTTATTACTGACACACTGAAAATTACGACCTTTAATGTCCGTTTCATCTAAATATCTGACTGTGAATTAACTTAAAAGCTCTCATCCCAAGAACAGAATGCAAACAGTAACTATTTCTGTGGATGAAGTGACTTACTTGACACTCCAGAGTCCCTGGCTTGCTTTTAAGATGACTTCAGTGTGAACTTAAGGTCAATATACTTACAAACGTTTGGCTACAAACCTGCATCCTGTGCATGACTCTCCAGCCCCTTCAAATGGCTTTTCACTGACCATAAGTCTGAACTGATGCATTTTGGATGCTCCTACTGTACTTTGATATATTATTACCTATCTTTAACTGCTGAAATAGTCTAAACCAACTAATATGAGGTTTTAAGTTGGTCATAACCAAATAATTATAGACTGTACTTGACTCAAGTTGGTTTGTGTCTTGACCTGAAACAGTACTATGGTACAAACTCCAAAGCCTGAGAGCAAGGGGACGCCTAGCTAAAAACTCTCTCTTCCTGCTGACACGTTAAGCTACCACAGCTCTACCTAAAACTGATCCTACACAGTTACAAGGAGAAGGTGCACTAGGTTAAAGCTCCCACTACCATTTCCTAGATATTTTCATGATGTATCTGTCTGAAAACTAACTTAAAAGTACCTTAGTACTGTCTGAAAAAAATGTACCTAAACAGGCAGTTACTGCCTGCTGTCTTTTTATTTTATTTTCTTGTCCTTTCAAACAGAAAATCTGGGTAAATCTGTTACTACAATACAGTGGCTTAAAGGATGTTTATCAGTCTCTTGACTTGCATGCACATTCTTGTAATATTTACAGTCTCACTGAAGGATGGTGAGACCCTGTTAAAGAGGCTGTTGAGAAGGTCTATAACGCTGTTCTGCCCTTTGGGCTCTCAATGATACAAGCTTCTTTTCATATTCAGAGTAGGGCCTCTCCTCAAGGGTGGCTTCTTTTTATTTTAAAAGGCATTTTTTTGAGTTCACTAATATGACTTGTTTGGTAATCAGTGATGGAAAGCAAAAGTAACTTTTTTCCTTACACTTCTAATCTGTTTTATCAGCAACTTTACAATACAGTTGTGTGCCATTTATGGTAAGAATCAATTCTAATACTTCCAATCAAACTTTAATGTCATTCCTGTTTGCTGAATTCCTATCCAACTTTTTACATTAGTACCTATATGCTTCTGCTGCATTGGTAGTACTGAAATGGCTGCTTAGTAAACAAAAGTTAATTTGTTGCATGCAGTAAAATAATGGGAAGAACGCGTGCTGGGCTTCAAAGGAAGGCAGGGTTTCCATGCTTTTTTGCTTCTGCTTTTACCATCCTAACGAGGGCAGCATGTGTCTGCATGCCACTTAGGTTCTGATGCTTGGGAAGTGAGGTAGTGATGGGTAGTTTGATGGCTGTTCATTAAGGAAGGCACAGGCTCATGTATTGCATGGACTTAAAGACTGGTGTAGTACAGTTCACGTACTGCCTCTTGAAAACCTGCTTTGCTTTATTACTAAGTAACTAAATCTACAATGTGCTAAAAACCCTACCTGCCTGTATGAGGATCAACTAGGTAACCAGCAAGACATACTAAGTTTGTACACATGCTAATTAGCCTAATGTTTTCATGTTTTCTCTCTGCAGCAAAATGAAGATCCCAGCTGTTCTGTCATGTAATGTGGACAATCATCTGAAAACACCCCTCAGTCCCAGCTGACATAGACTGTAGGTGTGTTGATATCTTCTGTAATATCTGGAACTTGGAATTCACGTATCCCACCTGATGTCTTTGTGAGAAGCATTGTCCATAACATGATGGAATTTCCTACCTTCTGATACTGGACCCTGGCCTTGGATTTACTGGTACAAAGAGCAGTAGAATATAAGCTCCATGTGAAGTTATTTTTATTTTTAATTCTACACAAGGATCTGGTTTCCGTGACCTGCTGAAACAGAGGGGTACAGAGTTTACAAAGCTTCTAAACATGTGCCCTCGAAGGACGTTAAATACTTGACAATGAACCTGAGGTTGCCTCAGCTTTCTCAATATTCTGACATGGTGTTCCTCCAAAGGTAATTTCTCTTTCAAGCCTGAGTGGGAAACGGGACCGATCACACCCTTGCACCTTGAGCAAGTCTGAAGTAAAACATTATCCTGAAGAGCGATGAGTGTCTGAAATGTTTCCTGCTCAGATCCTGATGCAGAAATACATAAAACTGGTCTAGATCATTTCCTAGAGTGAAACACGTTAGAATTAAAAGCAAGCTGTAAAAAATATTCCTGCCTGTTATTAAATGTACTGTTTCTATAGTCTAGCACCTGGAAATCCCTGTTTCACTATTGTAATTCCTAGATACACTGTATCACAGCAGAGCTGTGCCAGCCTTAACTTGGACAAATGGATCCTGTAAATGTGAAAAAGCATCTCATTCTGACAGAGCAGGTACTGTGACCAGTGCTGCTGGCACTGCTTGAATGGTCCCAACAACAGCTTTCTAAGGAGATAGAGAGAAAAATTATGCTAAGTCAAAAATCAAAACTAGAAAGCACCAACTGTAATGAAAAATGCATCAAAATTGCTGCTCTTGGAGCCCTGATGTGCTAAATCTCCATGCAGGCTGCAGCTGCATGTATGTCTAACAGGACAGTAGGGGAACACTGTTTAGGGGCCAGTGTGCAATTCCCTGTCAGGCTGTAGCTCTGTGCTCCATGGAAAGCCTGTCCTGCAGCCTCAGGAGGGGACAGCCAGCCTCGGGGGCACTGCAGTCACTGTCTCCCCACCAAACTGCTCCCCTGCTGCCCCTGGGCAAGGGAAGGGCTTTGAGCCACATGAAGTGAACTTCCACCTAAGGGCAGCAGCTGAGCCTGCAGATCTTTCTCAGTGCTGGAATAGTGTTTTGACTGTCTTTTACCTTGCCAAAGTGTTCGGTTCCAAATTCAAGACCTGCTTTGTTAGGATGCAGGTGTTAAGGTGAGGCTTTCCTTATGCTAGCCTAAACTCTTACATTATTTAAAAGTTCTAATTTTGAGATATCGAGAGTACATGCTGGTTTAAGACTTGGATTTTAGCAGATCCAAATTCTTGTTCCATCTCAAAGAATAGAAGTAGCTGCTGCTCTAACTTTGCTGTATTTATCTTGATTTCTTAAACTTTTTTAACTATGAAAGATATTTTTCATGTATATAAAAGCAGTCTTGGATTTAAATATTTGCAGATTAAATAATAAAGGTCTATCTGTTCAATGACTTCTCTTGAGTGGTTCAAAAGACTTTAAAGTAATAAACTTATTAGGGACTGCAGAGTGAAGAAACCTTCAGAAATGGACTCTGCTCTCCTGTTTATATTTATCACTTAGTACAGCTCTGGTTGAAGTGCTATGAGCTAAGAGGAATCTTCAGTAGACTGCTTACCCATAAAATATTCAGCTCTCTTCTCATCAATTTGTCTTGTATGGGGAGCAGTTGGCAAAAGACTACCTGTTCCTCCAGGGCTGCTCACTTTCCTTGGTCACTACTACATTACTAAGCAAAGCAGGAGCTGGTAAACAAAAACCAAAGTGATTCTATCTCCATTTTGAGGCATTTTTTTGTATGTTTTTAGTTATCATATGTCTTTCCATCACCACCTAGTTTTTCTCTTTCTCCTCCTTTCCATCCCTTTCAACTAAATATAAAAAATAGAAGTGTAGTGACTTTTCATTTGTTTGCAGTAGGCACCAGTGCTACTCACCCATTTCTCTCACTGGAGTTCTATACAAACCCTATGGCACAAGGAACAGTTTGTGCTTAGTTCCAAGGAATGTGTCTCTTTTCCTTCTGCTAGAAAAAAATGTTAAGAGACATCTATGCTAAACAATCAATAGAGAAGTAGCAAGACTGTTAAAATTGCAGTGCAGAGGTGTCATAAAACTAATACTTCTTTTATTTATGCTTTTTTTTTAATGTAGCATTGTTTTTGTCACTGAAAGTTGATATATTCAGCAAAAGTGGACTGCAGCTCAAACAAGTGCCAGAACCATCAGTACAGATGCAGCAACCACTGTTCTTATCCCACAGAAATATTTATTCAGTTTGGTCAGTAAATTATAGGAATTTTCAATGCTGAGAACTTGTACTTAGTACAACATCATCTTAATATTGACAACAACCACTTTGCCTTTTGTCAACATACAATGCAAAAGATGTATTAACTTGTTCACAATAAATTACAGTGTGATAGATGAAAAGAGCTCAATGACATCAGTAACTTAGAAACTGCTTACAGTTAGCTTCACTAACAGTATTTTTAAAAATGGTTTTCAATAGTAAAATCATTGCAGCCAAAGATAAAAAAAACCCACATACAATAATAGCAAGGAAATGCATTTTTGGAGCAACAGTGAGCTACCAGTAAACACTTCATACAGTGATCTTCAAGGCACAAAGCAAAAAAACTGGGTATGGGTTTTTTTGCAGGTTGACAAATCAGGGAAGGTGAAACTTTTTTGAATATAAAATAAATACATTTTAAAAAGACGCATACAAAAGTCAGTAAGTCAGTCAAATAGCAAGGCTTTCACAGAATGCCACACTGACAGAACATTTGTGAATCCATTTCAGTCATGAAATCATGTTCACAGCTCAAATGACACAATCACTGAGGCAAGGGAACTATCACTTCAACATAATTAATGGGGAAGAAGCCAGACTCTCCCTTTAACATCCCCTCATACCAATTCTCATCAATCTGATTGGTCAAAGTTATGACGTCCCCTTCCTTAAACCCAAGCTCGCCTTCATTTTCTGGCTCAAAGTCATAGAGAGCTTGGCAGCAAGGCTGATCCATGTGCACTGAAGAACCTGCCCCAGTGACAGAAAAAACAACCACATTAATTGAGCTTCACAGCATCCCAACAGCCACTAAGCACAAAACAAGGGGTCAAAAATGCAGCCCTGCTGTCATGTCAACAGCAACAGCTTTTCCATGGCTTTCACTCATTAACATCTGGTGCTTCTATGTATAAAATACAAGATTAGTGATAATAAGTTTAAAACATAATTCTGTTTGTCCCTTAAGTTCAGGTGCTACTCCCCTTTCATTCCTAGTTGGCTTCCCTTTCAAAAGGATGTTTATCTCAAACTGAGGGTTTGAGTAATCAGTTGTCAAAACCCATGTGCTCTCTCTGGAGCAGCTGCCAGAGGAATCAGAAGGGCAGGAGTTGAGGAAGTAGAAGAGTCAACAGGAGAAATGACAAGGAATCCTTTAAACAAATGGCACTGCAGCACGTGGATCCTCTGGGAATACCTACCAGAGGGCAGGGGCTCCTGGTCTGTCCTACAAACACAGCCCTGCAGCCTGAGGCAGCCACCTGGATTTTCACTGCACACGTGCCTTGGCAGGAGCCACCTTTCCAGCCACTGCTGTGTTAAGGCTTCCACCCTCACCTGAGCAGTGACAGTTCTGGGTTACTGCTCCCTGAGCTCCTGTGCTCCACTCCTTTGTCTTACACATCCTCCATCTAAACTAAAGCAAAGGCTACGGTGGGAACAAAGGCGCCTGTCAAATTATTTTAGGGATGAAAACAGTTTTCTGATACAGCATCTGGCTGTTCTTGTGATTTGCATTGTTTATCCTATAAAGATCTTAATTCCAAATCACCCTTAAACATTAAAAAAAAAAGTTAACCTTGTAAATGCAGTAAATACCTTTTTTAAAGATATTCTCATGCAGGAGTGTTAATTAGCTTGGATTTGTGGTACTCATATATATATAGAACACATTCATATTTATGAGTAATTAGAATACATTTTATTAGAATAATTTATGTTCAAATTGCAAAGCTCAGCTCTGCGGTCAAGGACTAGCCCATGGTTCAACTGTAGTTCAGCCACAACAGATTTTTTAAAGACATATGTAATGTATCCAAGTAGAAGTCTGGTAATTTGAAATACATTTATAAATGAAGAATAGGAAAAAAAACTTAATGCTGCTGCCTTGTAAAGAGGAGTACCACACCTTGTAGCACGACAGCTCTAGAACACTACAACTTACATTAAATTATTCAGGTTGTCTTATTGGGAACATTGCAGCAATACTCAAACATTCCAGTCCTGACTCTCCCAGCTGTCATTTTTTACTGGGTAAACCTGCATGCAACTGGTAGTGCAATACAGATATAATAGCTAAAATGGCAAAAATGCATTTTAATCTGTTAATCATGGTAATGCATAGGAAACTATTAAAAAGTAACTGTTCAGGCACTTTCTAGATAAAGGAATTAGGAGAAATCTCTTAAGGAAACCAGCTAACAACTAGTGGTGCTTACTCAGGGAGAACAGTCAGGTGGAAGCATCTTTTAAATTGACAATAATACAACTGGGGGCAGTATCTGGTGTCAAAACTGGAAAGCAGGAATTACTTTTCTCTTTTGTGAGTATATTTTACCCTTGATAGCAATAGAAGACAGCTTTTTATTTATAACAATGGAAGAGAAGTGCCAACAAGAGACTCAGCAAACCTCTCCAGAGCAGCACTGTAACAATGCCAGACTCATCCTCTTCCTGTGGAAGGCTCAGGGTAGTGACTAAGTCTTACAAAAACCAACTAAATCAGAGCTACTCTAATACCCTGGGTGAAAGCTTGGTTGTCATATATTTGCTGAAACACTCCATGCAGAAAAAGAGATGATGAGCCAGTTGCCCAGCAAAAATGGACTGACCATGTTCAGAACCAAAAACAGACTGATTGTGTTTATAAATAGCTGAGTTATTTTCAGCCTTTGCCAAGGTAGAACTGGTACCAGCTCTCTGGAACTGTCAACAGCAGAAGGCGGCGATCGGAATAATTGACAGAGTTCCTCGCCTCCACCAGCTGCTCCGATGGGGCTAATTTGTTATTGCAAGCCAGTTAATTTCTGACAGCGAGGTACCTGATAGGAGATGGATCACATTTGGTTCATTTTAAGCTCCAAAGAACTGCAAAAAAACGTCTGGCAGCCTGGAAAAGGTTTTTAAACAATGGTCACAGCCAGCACAACCGGTTTCACTCCAGGCTGTAGGATCAGTCAAAGTCTTCATTAGAGTCAGGCAGCTGCTGCTACTGTATAATCCAATGAGACAAAGCTTCCCTGACAAAGGCAAGGGGGCAGCACTGCCTGACAGTCGGCAACACACACTGCTTAACATCACAGAACTGCTGGCACCACTCCAGCCTTTTGCTGTCTATTAAATACTTGCGCATACGTTGCAGAGGTTTCAGCTGAATAAATTGCACTCTTCTATTTCTGCAAACAGGGTTTATGTTAATTTGCAACTCCATACGCACCTCCTTTATTTCTCTAGTTTACTTCCCTGTCACAGTCAAAAAACAACTGTCATTAACTTCCAGACCACTCAGATCTGGACAGCACAAAACCAGGGCAAGCAAGAATCTGCCTGTGATTCCTGGAGTGTTACAGGATGGAACCAGAATGCCCTTCAGTGATGTTGGTTTTCTGTTTGTGTTCCCCAAAGGGAGGGAGTTACTGCCTGTACCTGCACCTACTCTTCTAGACCATGCTGCATACATCAGGTAGCAAGACTGTACTTCAATAATCACAAACTGGAAGCTTGCTAAGATAATTAATCCCAGTCTCCCTCATAGCTGAAGTGAGTAAACACTCAGATGCTTATGTTAAATTCCAGCATGTGGCAACCAGATCCATATATTTCACATCAGAGTCAAACCTGACAAACAAACAGAGTGAAAGGCATGATGTAATACAGCAATTAAAGAGCTCTAAAATGAGCCAGATGATGCTCACAGCTGCAGCTCATTAATGAGGATAACAATGAATTAGAACTAGAGATTTTTTTTTATCTGCATTTACTCGAAGCAGCCAAGTAACTCACAACAACATAAAAATTAGGTTTATGTGAATCTAGCCCTGCAAACGTGTGCGAGTCATAAGTAGTAAATAATCCTCACATGTTAGAGACCATACACAGGAAAATACTATTTCTGCTCCAAGAAGCCACTACTTGAAAACCTATTGTGAAACATGGGAAGAGTCATTTCCATGCTCAGAACTGTACCATGGCAGTTGTGCTGAATGTGTCACATCTTGCTTTGAACTGTCCTGCAGATCTCCATGGGTTTGCTGAATACCAAGACACCACTTACGTTGAGGGACAGTATCAGAGAAATTAAAGATGTGTATTTTGACATGGTCAATATGGAAGCAGGGAAAATAAAGCATGAAGGTACTTTTTTGTGTAGGATGGGGAGGTCAGTTTTTTAAACAAAAAGAAGGTGATTATAATGCCATCTCCTCATTTCATGGAGACTTTAAGACATTTAGCAGTTTTGCTTAGGACTGCCTGGTTCTCATTTCTAAATCACAGACCATAAAAAAAATCTAATCTGTTTCATGATTCTGATTTTAAAAAGGGACAGAAAGGTTTTCCCATTTATGAGCAGGGCATATTGAGCCCACTGCAACTCACAGAAATCCATATGGACAATGTTTGAGTAGGAATAGGAAAACAAAAGAGAACGAACAGTAATTTCAGTGATGATTTGTACCTGCTGGGGAGGTAAGCACAGCATCCACAGCTTCTTCAGGAGGAAAAAAACAGGATACACGGTCTTGCTAATGTTATTAGCAACACCTAAGTATGGCAACAATTATTACATATATCCTATTTCTCCTTTTCATCTCTTTCATGGTGGTTTTATTTCTTTTCCATTCTGACAGCACTAAGAGAGTGAAGCAGTGACAACTCTTCATTCAGTGATATGCAAACAGTTGGTGCAACAGTCCGTGAATGGAATCAGTGAATGGAAGTGCCTCACTCCTTCCCTATCTTAGTGATCAGTGGGCATTTATTTTTCAGTTTTCACTGACTTTCAGCTCATTAAAACTGAGATTTTTCTTTAACTAAATGGGCTGGAAGCAACCTTGAGAAGCCATCATGTGTCTTTCTCCCAAAGGCAGGATTGATTATCCTTAAAGGACGTCTTGGAACAACTGCTGGATGGCAATGATAAACCACTGTAATGTGGTTTGACACACTAGTTTATATACAAATGCTGAATCTGAATCTCCTTTCTCCACAGCACATGCAGAACAGGGGAAAAAAAAGCCTATATAACTTGATAAGTAGCTGATAGGGCCAAGAAATGTTATGGTAATTTTTAAAAAAGTTGCTATGTTTTTGCCACTTTCATCCAGATGTGCTCTGAAAATACCAAGGAAGTTTCTCATCACTGCAAACATCTCCAGTACTTTGGATGAAATGTGTCCCTGTGTCACAAGTCTTAGGAAGCACTGGTGTGACCTGAGAGAATGTGCAGAGGGGGTTGTCTCCCTCCATCCCACATTTGACAGCAACACAAAAACTCATCTTAGAATTCAGGCAGCACGAGGAGCTTCAAACAAATCGAGGAATCAGATCTCGCTGGGTGGATTTGTGCTGCCAAACTGCTGCAAAGCCCCTTCAGTATGGATTGTATAATGGTTTCCTCTTGCAGCACAGTGCAAGAAAATTAAAGAGACATTAGAAGGAGCATGAAGTTACAGCTCCAAGCTTTATTCTTTCACTTTTAGTTCTCTCATTTCTCTCCCAACAACCTTTAAAAAGAAACAAGACTGGAGGGAAGAAGAAATTGGAGAGTTAGGGGAAAAAAAAAAAACCAACAAACCTCCAGGAAAAGATCCTAGCTACCATGCCAAGTACAGAAGGGAACCTTTGGCTCACCACTTCTCCTCTATTTTCCCTCCAAATAACGTTTATGGAAAAATTTCAGGCTTTTGCATTCTCTTTTCTTTGCATATTGTCATTTGGGTTTTGTTTGGGGTTTTTTGTTTGTTTGGGGGTTTTATTGGTTTGGTTTTTTAACTGGGCTCATCTGACCATACAATGTAATCATTAAGCAGATAGGGCAAAATAATTTTATTATGAGATGAGGAAAAGCTATTTCAATGAGTAGTGTAACCTTACTGATTATTACTATTCACACAACTTTCAAAAGTTGACTTTTTTTTGTGAAATCAGGGCCTAATCAAAGGAAAGGGTCCTAAGCCCACACCAACAGGTACCTAAGCACTTCAGTTCATTAATGCACACGATTTGGTGCGTAATTAACAGTAAAGTTAAACGATGTTAAAATCAGTAAGGGTGGGAGTCATGTCTCTGAATTTTACACAGCTAATATTTGAGATCCTGAACAGATCATTTATGCTCTCAGACTGTGGAGAAAAATTAGTACCTGGAGATACTCCAGACTGTGATCAAACACACCCACTGTAGGCATCTGTCTGCAAGAAATGAACTGTTTTCTGCAAGTGCCTCTCCCTCTCTCTCCTCCCACCCTCAGCAGCAATTCAGAGACCTAAAAGACCAAGGAGAATGCCACACCTAAACTTCAGATGGGTGACAGTCTGTTGAGAAGAACCCTGCTTCACAATTCTATTTTGAAATCTGGGAAACCATCTGGAGTCAGATGCACAGATACTGATGCCTGATGGAGCCACTGTTCTCACGGTGCAAGAAATACCTCAAGCAACAATTTGGCAAAACATCTAGAGACACGTTCATTCTGTGGGGACAGACTTACCTGATGATTTTATGGAAGAACTATAGGCAATCCCATTGTGCTGCTGATTATCACCAATTTCCAGAGTTGTAGTTATTACAGGCTTTGGCTTAAATTCACGCTTAGGCCGACTAGATGCTACATTTATTCTGTAACACAGAGAAGAGCAGCAAGAGATTTACTTAGGAGGAAAGAAGGAAGAAATACTTACAGAACTTAAGCTCAGGTTAAGTGCTTTGCTGTTTGAAAAGCGAAGTAAGAAAATCTTCTGCTGGTTTTGGTTTTAGGTTTCTTTTGGGTGGTTTGTGTTTTGGTTTTATGGCGTTGGTTTTTTTGGTTGGTTGGTTTGTTTTGGGTTTTTTTTGGGGAGGAGTGTGTGTTTTTACTAAAAGCTGCTCAATTCTCGTGCTTTACTTGAATTTTAATAAGTCCCTAATTTATTTAATACTTTGGTCCTGCTGACAGAGGCATAAAGCTTAACAGCCTGAGTTTGAGAAGTGATGAGCACCCACAGCTGCCACTGAGTTCAGCACAAGCTGCAGGAATGAGCTCTCTGGAAAGCTCAACTGCAAATGACATATGGAGAAACACATCCAGGACAGAAGCCCAGGGACTGCATCTCCCACATGGCCTTTTTATCAGGGAAAATGGGAAACGACCATTTAGCCAGCAAAACTGGCTTCTGCCTCTTGCTGTGTGTGCCCCAGCTGAGAGCTCCTTGTCCCCCTGGCACAGGGTGTCTGCAGACACAGCTGCCCTCATGCCCATGCTCACAGCCCCCATGGCCACCCTGAGCTGAAAGCCCCAAGCAGTTTTCTTTTCTTACACCACAGTGACACTCAGGTCTCTGGTTCTCCGAGCGACACGTTAATGACAGCAGCATTTCTCTCTTCTCTTAGGATGACACAAAGTACCTGGGCCTTTCATACGTGTGTTACAGCACAGCTCTGTTCCTGGCTAGCTGGCTGGTTCCCTGCTCTGCTGTAGAATTTTGTTATACCCCTTAATCTCAATAAAAACAGGCCAACTTCCAAGCAAAGCCTCCAAAACACAACTCAAAGTATGCAAGTTGGAATAAACCTCCAAACAAAGGGAGGCTGTCCTCATTAACCTCCACAGATGGGAGAGACTCTGCACACACTCAGAGCTCCCTGGGCAGATCCTATGTTACATTAAAGTCTCCCAGCACAGCAAGAAGCTGCCAGGTGGCAGAGGTTTAAAGCCATGGAGCTCAGTCTGGCACAAAGCACAGCAAACGTGCATCTGGGAGGTGGTGCTACAAGATCTCTTGCTTCAGTGACTTTCCAACATTGTGAACCTCGGCTGCAAAAGAGGTTCAGCATTTTCTGAGGGGTTCAGTCTTACCGGTTTTGCAGCTTGCTCTGCAGATCCTCCAAAATCTCTGTGGATTGTTTATGGTAATCTAGTGCTGCTTCTACAAACACAGCCAACTGGCTGACTTGTTCTACCTGAAAGACAGAGAGGAAAATAGTTGTAAGGGCACTGCAGTCCATTCAGCTGAAGGATAAACAAACAGATCATTTAAAACAGACCTGGTATCTCAAAAGACCACAGTACCTTGTAGAGGTTATTGGAAAAGAGCACATGTGGTTCTTTCAAAGAAACTGCCAGTTGGAAAGTGAACAAAACTGAGGTGTAACTCCTAGTTCACTAACTCAGGGCAGGGTCCTTGAGTCATTTCCTTTCACAATGTGCAAATCCCTTCTGCTTTCAACTTCCAAGCCAGCTGTCTGTCAACACCCAAGCCCAAAACATTTAATAGGACATGACCCCTTAGCAGGTGAAAGTGGAGCTTTTCTGATCAATGCTGGAAGAAATTACACTGTGACAGCTCTTATGACTCAGACCCATTAGTGTTTATTATCAACATTTACAAATCGCAGTTCTGAAATGATCTGGACTTACCTCACTAGATGGCAGCATTTATAAACTGATAAATGAAACATGATTTATCTGCTTGGATTTAAAATGCATTAGCCAATCATTCAAAAATATGAACGACGAGGAAAGGGAGAATGTGAAGGAGATGGAAAAAACAAAATATTTTTATTCATGAGGTAACAAATAATCTCATCCCCCCAACACAAGCTGAAAAGTTCAAGCTGTATGGGGTATGGAGCAGTAACAGATATTTGTCTTCTTCACGACAACGTTAAGAAGACAGACTGCAAGAAGTCTGACATCTTTCCATTTCATCATGATGTCTTCAGACACTGGATCATAAGAAAATATTTGAGTAAACTTTCTACAAATGTTTTATGGACCCATAGCAATTTTGTGTTATATTTTGTCTACTTTTACTCAGTTAAAAAGATCATTAAAAATTCTGCCAGGACTCCAAGAGAGCCAAACGCTGTCACATCGCACAAAGAAATGAAATGCACAGAACCAAACCAACAGCTGATACAATTCCATCACAGTCAGAAGAGAGAAATATAAGCAGCTGAGGACAACACACAACATGCCTGGGGTTTGGATTGGTGGTCAGAGAAAATGGATGAAGGACTGTCCAAACAAGCCAACTAAGAGCCAGGAGAAATACGGAGTTGTGGATTAGGAGCAGAGAGAGAGAAAGAGAGACTGGGAAAGAGCCAGAGAAACTTGAGGGACTAAAAGCTACTTAGGAAGATGAACCTGGGACTGGCTGTGTGGGAATGGCAGAAGATGGATCTGATAAGAAGTGCATGCAACAGTGTCAATGTGGGAGGTCTGGAACTGGCTGTGCAAAAACCTGAGAAAGATGGGGATCAGGATTGAGCCTGGGAAAGGCACCTGGCAAGATGGCTGGGAACCACAGCTCAGAGAACAGACTTCAGGGCAAGAAGACCAAGAGAGGGAGACACTTGGAGAACTGGAAAGGATCAGGAGGAAGTGATTGCAGTTAAGATCTCTGCAAACACACTGAGACCATTTGGGGTTAGACAACAAGGCTGTAACGAGAAGCTTTGGGAGGACAGACAGACTGGGTCAGCATGAAAAAGGAAGAGAAAGAGCACAGAGTTTTCTTTAAACAGAAACCATAGGAGATGGGTATGGAAAAAACCTCAGAGGGATATTCAGTTCACCCCCTCCCAAAGGCAGAATTAGTTATACTAGAATGCACAACTCATCTGTTTTCTAGTGGCTGAGCTAAACCAGTAGAATCCCTGCACTGTTTTATCCTCACCTGGGTGCTTTGAATAATGATAAACAGTACCTGAAACATTTCTCAGCTGCTTCTGCAAGGCAGAATTGCAATACATGCATCCACTGCAACCATGTAACTGGTAGAGCCTACAGGGGAACAGTGCTAGAATTGTTGGTAAGAGCATGTTCCAGCTTTTGCTGCCCTCATTAACTTGCCCTGGTAAAACAGCAAGAGGCTTAACTGCCTTCCACTGTACACTACTGTAACAAATGTGTCCCCCTTACAAACAGTTCAGGAGCTACAGGCTGGTTTAAACTGGGTGTGCATAGAGGGAGAAGCTGCTTGCAGTTAAATATTCCCACTTCACAGCTCCTCCCTGCAGCAGTTTGCTCACAGAAGACAGCACACTTCTTACTTTGTAAGTGTGTTTTCTGTGATGCTGCATCTACAGGAGAGGAGAAAGCTTTGGAATAGGCTCAAATAGGTCCAGTTCTCTTTTCCTATAATTCCATGATTACTCAGGAGAAAGCACATCCTGCTATTCCTCTGTGTGTGGACAGAAGAGAGGATTATCCTGAATGGCCACAGCTGCTCCTTATTTAGACACAATTTCATGACGGACTTGGGAATCTGAGCCAAAGTCCACATACCTGAGCCCAAGCCACAAACTCACTCTATGGACTTTGCAGAGCCAAAGAGTAATAGTAATGATTTTCAGAGGTAAAATCATTCAGAGACTCCATATCAGCAGCAAAATTTGGACTATAAGTGAGCTAAAATTCAGAAAGCACAGAGGGTACATGCCCTTGTTTATACTTTCAGCAGCAGGTCTTGACTATACCAGTTTCCCAGCCTTCACCCTCTCACTGACTAAACTGCATTTTACTCTCAGCTAGTCCTTCTTGAGACCTCTGTGGCCTTGTCTGAGTCACTGCATCTCCAGAAGAAATTCCTGAGTTGTCCCATTCCCTGTTGTGCATTGTCCTTCTCTGACAGGGGATTTAAAAGCAGCAAGAGGCAGAGTTTCTGCTTTCAGACATTACCTCCTGGGAAGGATGGGACTGGCTTTAACCAATCCCACACATTTGCCCCTCCAGGATGTACTGCAGCAAAGAAAGATGCAGCACACACTTACATCATTTTCTAAGAAATTGAACATGCTTCTTTCAGCCAGCTCCTTTGACTCTTCAAATTTTTCTACTGCTTGCTTAACTTCTTCATCGGGTATCTTTCCAAAACGCTTCTTTTTATAATCATAATCCAAGCGGCGTCCTTCCAGTTTCTTCAAGTGGTGCTAAAAGAGACAGAACATTCATGAGAAGGACCAAATGGGACATGCCCAAACAAACACACTATGATTTAAGGAAATATCAGTGATGGATGCAAATATATGCAGACTTAAAGAAATACAAGGCTCAGAGATTTGTAGAGTTCATCCCTTTGACCCAAGGCAGCACCAGGTAAGTGTAGGGCCACAGACATGAATGAAATTTTAAATAAAGAGCCCTTTGGTAGCACTTGGGGTACTGGCTACCTTGATTTGCCAATCTTAGACATCCACCTCACGGACTTCACTAAATGTGCAACCGTTCAGATTCTCTGAGCAGTTGAGAGAAGCAGGATCCAACCTAAATATTTGTGTGTCACCACATTCTACATGTAATTCAACTTTATGTCTTGAATAATCTGCAACATGACAACTCAAAGTTAAAGGGTTATTTCCCCTCATAAAGCAGCGCTCCAACAAATCCTGTATTCTTGCTGTCCTTGTTAGGTATCGACACCTCTACCTGATACAACACAAGCCTTTCTGTTGCCAAAAATCGTGGGACTGACAGACTCACAGAATGGACTCAAAGTGACAGTACAAAACGCTCATTAAAGCTAACATCAAACAACTTCCTTTCATCAGTTCAGAAGAAAACAACTGAAAGCAGCTATGCATCAAAGGAGACAGCTACAGACATTATTGCTACCTTTTTGCTATGCTTTCCACATTCATCTATGTGTAAACAAATAAAGTAACTTTTGTTTCTGCATTTCATCAGGGTTTTAACTTGTCTATTACTCAAATCCACTGGAATCAACAGACTCAAAGACTGCCTGGCTCTCTTTGAATTGTCACATTGTAAACAAAAACACTGAAAAACTTCACTCTAAAGGTTAAAAATGTGTTCCTTAGTGTCCTATACTTTTCCTATAGTGGCATATGGCACTTCAACATTTTCTGACACTATTCAGATCATTCTGTGTTCGCCCTGAAAAGCCTTTTTTAACAGTTATATTCATTCTCCATTATAAACAGCTTTAGGCTGACAGAGATGATAAGATAGGATAATCACTAGCAGTAAATCACAGCCCACTCACATGTTCATAAGCTTTAATAAAAATGTTCATTAAAATAAAACAGGAGAAAAATAAAGAATATCATTCTCTTCACTATTCTTGTACTGACTGTAGAAGCAACACAGCAAATTGAATAAGTTAGACAAGGGAGAAATAGCCAGGCATTGGTTCTAAGCAGATTTTGTCACTGTTTTGCTAGAGAGAAAATCGATTACAACAAAATTTATTTACCTTATTTCTGTCAAGAAAAATATCTCAAGGAACTAGAATTTGATTTGCCTCTGATTATTGGTAAGTGAAGCTTTACCCTGCAAAACTTACCCCAATCTCTTTTAAATCTTTGTCCTGCAATAACTGTAGAGGATCAATAAAATTTTGTTTGACATTAATATCAAGCGAGTCCTTCACTTCTGCCATTTGCTTCATGCTCTCACCAGCATCCAGTAGTGCAAGGCCTGTGGTAAAGAAAAGGCTCTTATATCTCAAGACATGTAAAAGCAGAAAATTTGTCTTTTAAAACAGCCATTTCAAATAGGTGTCTTTGTATCTGCTGCAGTCCCTTGAAGAATAAAAAAGAAAATAATTCAAGTTATGCTTGCTCCCTATAGAAAACTAGAACTAGAAAATTTTTGTTCTGAATTACAATACCGGTTTTTTTCCCCAACAGGTATCAGGGGAAAAAAATTGTTCTCCCTACCATATTTGCATAAGTCATTATTAAAAAAAAATCATCCAGTGTTGCTGTTTATTTCTTTCCACAAGAAGTTTTTCCCTTAGCTTGCTTCTCAAATTGAGTATAACCATTTTAATATAAAGGCTAAAAGAAATAAACTGCATTGAAGAATCACCTTAAATTACTTAGGTTTGGCAACTTGGAAACTGAAATGGTTAATAACAGGGATGATCAGACAGCATCAGTGATAGTGTCATCAAACCCACCTGCAACAGAGGCGGACAAACGTGCAGGAGCTTTCTGTTCCTGAGCTGTATCAATCATCCTCTGATCCCTGCATTTAACCTTCCCTCTTACCTGCAGTGGCCAACTACACAGCTTATGTCAGTGAGTAATATTTTGCAAAGAACTTTATGCTGAAATATTGCCAGAGGAGATGCACAAACTCACCAAACATAGAATCATCGCCCAGCTCTCTGCCATACCGTATCATGCAGTCTCCCAGGAGTCCCTCTGTCTGGGGGTAGCCTGTGGTTTTAACTTGTCCTCTGATCTTTGACATAGTGTTCAGCATTCCCAGCTTGGCTCTGTATGCTGAGAGGGACACAGAAGAAGAAAAAAAAAAGTGATAAAACCAGTTTTAAAATGTATTTATTTAAAGCAATAAATCATTTCACGAGCAAAGTCATGAAGCAAGTCACTAAGCTCAGACTGGTCATTTTTTTGTTGTTAGGACCTCATAGTCCAAAGCTGAAATATGCCATTCAACAAACTGGTTTTTATTCCCAACTGAAAAAGCATCATTTCTCCAGGCAAATATTCACCAACACTCACATTCCTCTGAATAGTCCTGCTTGGGAGCTCCCTGATTAGAAATATTGCAGAAAGCAAATGCAGAATAGATACAAGCATAGCCAAAGCCAACTTCCTGCTCTCTCTCCTCTTGCTTTAAACAACTTTGCAGAACTCCAGACAGAAACCTCACAATGACGACCTAATTAGCTTTTATTGACCTAGAATTAATCACCAAATCCTAAAGCAATGTTCATCAAAATCCAGCACCTATTGTTCTTATCCTACCTGGATTTGGCTGAAGATACTCGGTGGATTTGGACAGAAGCTCTGTTACAGCTTTATTAGTAACATCAATTTTCTGAAAAAGAAAAGAAAGTCTACTGTGAACATTAAAAAATACACAGAAAGGCAAGGGGAATTAAAAAAAGCACGTAACAACTGTAAAAGCAAAAACTGGCAGTAACATTGTTTAACTTGCAACACAGCTCATCAGTGGATAGAAAACATGTCAATTTCATGTAGACTTCTGAACATGGATTTAAACTAAAAAATATCATCTTTTCTCAGGAGAAAATCCAGCCAAAGTAGTTAGGTTTTTATCATTAATTTTATCAGATGCAAAGGCTTTGTGATATTTACAAAGCCTCACTAACGCCGAGGACTTCTCTGAACTCCCACATAGCCAGAGGAAGAAGGTTCCTCCTGATACTCTGCATCTTTCTTGGAGGAATTTCTCTTCACTGTGGAGAGATGTCAGTGGAACCTGATCCTCTGCTCAAACAGCCTTTGTGGATGTTTCTTCTCCCATGGCTGAGCTGAAGAGGCTCAAGGTTAAATTTGCATTTATCCTTTTATCTTTCTGTTTGGGAGCACATTATAGGGTTTCCTCCCCCAGGTAAATCTACAATACCATCCAATCCCTTGAAACATGAAATATATTTGATTCTGCAATAGCTTAACATTGAAAAACATCATGTGACTTTTCTTACCCTTTCCATCTCTTGAAATTCCTCATCTAACTTTGTTCCTTCTGCTCCGCTTATTTTTTCACTGAATAACTGTAAATTAACACACACAAAAAAAAGGTATTGTTAGTTAATTACAAAATAAATATCTCTGAGAGTTACAGAAACTGGCTCCAGACCAGAAAATAGCCAACATCCATTTGAGGTAACTATGCAGGACAAGAGTAAACAGTCTTGCAAGTGAAGCACTCCCTTCAAGAGAGACAAGGACACCTGCTAAGAATTTAGAACAAGGGAACAAAAAATGCTTTCTCATGCTTGAAGAGTTTGTACTCCACTGGCATGACCTACTGCAGATTTCAGCACAGGGACCAGAGTCTGACTGCAGGTAAATCCAGAGTAATCTTTTCAAGTGTGTCTCTGCAGCTCTGTACTTCTGAGTTACCCTCTGGCCCTGCGTGCCAGTAGGTTCAGGGGTATAACTCCCATTCCTGCTGCTGGGAGTTGTGTGCAATTCCGTGGAAGGAACAGACTCGTGAGAAATGCTTCACTGTGACTCACCTGTGAGACTGAGCACCTCTATGACCAAAACAAGGATGCCACGTGTCCTTCAGAAACTCAAAGCACCAGTTTCAGACAGAAGATTTCAGAAAAGGCTAAAAGTTATCCAACTTTTGTGTGAAAACTCCAGGCTGTCAGACCTGACCGTGGTCCTCACTGAGTAAATCATGGCCAGGAATAAGCCATGAGCAGAACTCAGCCATCTGCTTCTTGCAGTGCATGGTACCTGCACTGTGACAACATGAAAAGAAAGCCAGATCCTCACCCAGCGTGAAACAGCCTTGAAAGCATCACTCCACTGTGACAGTGATTTAACACTTACTCAACAAACATTAAATTCCTTCAAAAATACCTAACATTTCCCTGTTTTAATTGACTTTTATCACTGAAACTGTAACAGCGTAGTGTGAAATCCAGGCCTAGCTCACTGAGTGCTGGTGCTCCCCAGACCTGTCCCCAATAAAGCGTTTTGTTTGTCCTCAGCACTTTCTAAAAGGGAATTAATCTCACTGAATTTGAAGGCCCTTGGGGACTTGCGTAACCTGAAAATGGGTCAGGGCTCTCAGCAGTGCAATGGGTCCCTGTTCTCGGTCGCTGCCTGCACGGCACAGGTGAGGGGGGAGTGCACTGCCCTGCCAAAAACCAGCGAGGAGCTGATGAAGCAGAGCTGGGAGCTCAGCAGTGGCTGACCTTGCATCAATATCACCGCTACCACACAGTCAGAGAACAGTCCTGCTTAAGGGAAGAGGTGAGTTCAAAGAGAGACGTACGGCTCATTATTTCTATTGGCTTTACAGCAGCACTCACAATCTTCATGTTTAATATGCCAAGCAGCACACGCACTTGTCAGGATCATTTCTCTTCCAGAGCACTGACAGAACGAGCACAAAAGCAGATAAAACAGATGGAGAAGCCCAAGTACCAGTGAGTTCCTGCGGGTCATCATCGTGCTGCTGTAAGACATGACAGCAGAGAAGTGACCTGAGGTCACACACGGAGCGGGACACTGCCCTGGTCTCTGCAGCAACGCCTGAGGAGTCCTTGAGCAGACGGAGAAAGGTACATGACAAGGCTGCATGAAAAGCAGGAATTCCTATCAGGAATTCTGCAGCTCCTCTACAATAGCAGCTTCTGTCTCCTTTCTGTGCACTGTTAATTCCAAAAATAATCAATGCCATTTTCCACAGCCTCACACACATCTTTCTCCAGCAGGCAAGGAAGAGATCCCTGGTTTCCCGAAACCTTTTCAAAGGCCGAGTGCAGTGGGGGAATTACCCTTCTTAGGCTTAAGTTGCAAAACCCACATTCAGCAGCGGCCCCCAGCTGTCCCATTATGGATAATCCATTTATATGCTGGTGAAAAATAAACGTAATGAAGGAACGTGATTGCTTGACTGTGAAAGTATAATCAATAATAAAATTCTAAATCTGTTTAACAGTGACTTGTGAATGCAAATCCACAGAGCCAGAGACAACATCTGCAGATACTGTTTCATACAGACTCAGAAGACAAGCTAACACACACCTACACCTGGGAAAAAAAGCACTGATCGTAAGAAAAAGAATTTTGTTAACACGCTTTCCCAGTTCTATGCAAACATTAAGGATACTGCAGCTCCTAGCCCAAGGACACACTTCTTCAATGGTATTTACTCTGAGCTCGAATGTCCTTTGAAAAACCACGCTCCATAATGAATGATTCCTTAAAGTCTGTAAGTTGTCTCAGCTACCGGCAGTAAAAATTGGTATAAAGTTCTAATGGTTATAATTAAATTTTACACCTCCACAGTTTATTTCATATTGGTGTAATTGGAAATAGCTGTACTAGTCTTGCATTTAGGAACAAAAAAGCTTTTGTTCTGATCATACTGAATTTAGGAGTTGTAAAACTAGCATCACCCTTCTCACAATTAAAAGTCACAGGATACCCAATTAATTATTGAAAATGGGTACACAAAGGAGACAGCTGCTGAGTTTTAGTTCCCCGCTTATTTGCTGGGCATCATTTACATGCATTATATCAAGCTGCAAAATGCTTTGAACATAAATAGAAGATATCCAGCTGAGGGGCTATGTAATTACATGGCAATATCTATCAGGCTTTACGAGCCACCTAATCAAAGACAAAACTGCTACCATCACACAAGGCATGCACTCCGAGGGAGCCTGGAATTTCTTGTACAGGAAGAATCCTCCAGCTCCAAATTCAGAACCTGGGCACTGTGGATTCAGCACCTTTTGACTAGACAGGTCCACAATTCGTGGCTGTGAAAAAAAAAGCAGTTCCCACCAGGGGGGCCACCCTGCAGGTCAGAAGCTAAAGCCTCTCATTAGTCCTATTCCTGGTGACCCTAACTAGGTCTCCTCTGGATCAAAACCTACACCCGGAGAATAGCTCTACAGTAGGAAAGATTTCTTCCTCTCAGGGGTCTGTACAACTCCCTCTATCACACTTGAAATGTTAGAGTTAGTGGGGAGAAAGAAAAAAGCAACAAAGTTAAATTATGAACATGAAAACACTTTCCAATCAGCCATTTGTATTATCACCTCTCACTTGAAGCTACACATGATAGCAAACCACCTTTGACTGTAAAAGTTGCTTGCTCTGTGTAATAGAAGACCTTTCTGCCTGAACAAACACTGCAGTTTGTACACAAATGCTCCTTGCTTGTTACTTCTTGCTAGATCCTGCTGTTCTTTTTAATATTGAAAAATTAAATACGACGTTGTATTATAAACAATCTGAAAGTCGCTGGTGCGCATATGTAGGATTTTATATGAAGAAAAATCTGGAATAAAATAAATGGGCTTTGAAAGAAACCCATCCAGATATTATGATTTTTATTTTAGTTCTATATATCCAGCTACAGTTCAAAGTGCAATCTGCAATTTTGCTACAGTCGTAAAAGACTGAATATTTATCTGCTAAGGCATTTATATTCCAAGAAATTCTCTGAGAAAAGATTTTTCTATAAACCTAATGCTGGGATTTTTTCTCATGATAGTTCTTAGTTATTCTATTTCTTTTCAGGTAATATAATTTTCTTTTGATGTGTTTTGTTATGATGAAGCATTGCCCCAACCCTGGCGCTGTTCAAAACCTGGCTGGAGAAGGCCTTGAGTAATCTGGTCTGGTGGGAGATGTCCCTGCCCATGGCAGGAGGGGTTGGGACGAGATGACCTTTAAGGTCCATTCCAGCCCCTTAGCATTCTATGATTCCACGAACACAGCACATGAGCTGTCCATACTTTAAAGTAAAATCTACGGCTCACCAAAACGCTAAACTAAAAAAAGTCTCAAGATTTAAAATAAAAATACTGAAAAATTATGTTAAGAATGTTAAGATCTATCCCTATTGCACAGGGATAGTACATTTCCCCATTGTTACACGGATTACAACAAACAAGCTTCAGAAAAACGCCATATTTTACTAATGTTTTGTACATCATATCCATTGAATTAGAGTACTTTTTCATATTTCACTGTGGAAGGTTACTGAATATAAGACTTAACTGCCAAAAATATCCCAGATCAACAGAGAGCTGAGAAAACTCTCCAAACAATTACCCTATTTTTTTTTTTTTTTTAATATATCCACTGGGTATTTTATAATACAAGTCGGTGGGATTCTTGCCAGCCAATATTGCACACATGCTCTGACCTTCTGTTTCACTTGTTTTGCCTTTCTTTTGCAACACTCATTAACTAGAATTGAAGCATCACAGGTTTTTTGTTGTTATTCAGCTACTCTTGAAAGAAGCAGCTGGCTGGCAAAACTCTCTTGTACACACCTGGCCAGGAAATCAGCCCATGCTACTTAAAGGCTGAACAAAAGGTATCATATTCTATTAAAGACTTAAGAGCTTCTAATGACTCTTTACAAAGTTATAGCATTTATTTCGTTCTGAAGGACTATCCACTGAAATTGTCTGTTGAAACTTTAATGGGATAGAAAATTCCTACATCTGTCATAAATATGCACACTGTCAAACCCATGAGGCAAAACCCAGATATTTTTATTCTAACAAAAAAGCCAAGGCTATGAAAAGATTTTAAATTTATTTCCCTCTCTCTCTAAAAAGGAAGCAAGCAATCAACTGGGAAAACGAATAGATTCATCCCAAAGTTAACACACAGAGAGCCAGGAAATAATGTAACTGTATGGCTCCATTTCCCATAGAAACAGAACTGGGCCAAACTGCACAAACGCATTAAATACATCTTAAATACAGCGCTTAGTACAAAATGCTACATTCCAGCATGGTGAACACACAATGGTTACACTTCTCTTATAAATCATTAAAAGTTCCAGCGATTTCCCTGCAGCCATGTAAGTGTTTGAGTTGGTTTAATGCAATGTGACAATACTAACAGCTTTCTCAAGAATCTTATTTAAGCCTGTAACAAATAAAGGGAAGAATAAGGTGGCTGGCAAGGCAAAGTCAAATCTCCTTGCAGTGTTCAACCTCCTGAAGGGAGGGAGAGATTTTCTTCTTTGTCCTCTTCCAGAATGCTTTATTAGATTAGAGGCCAGGATTTCAGCCTCTTTTCTAGATCAAAAGTAGTTCAAATATCTGTAATTCCCTATTTTGTGCTTCCAAGTTCTACCACAATGCTATGTATATCACTTGTTTTTCTTCTTTCTTGATTGCTGTATTTCATATAAATTGCTAACTCCCACACTCAAAAAGAAGGTTACCACCAGTTCATGTAGTGCAGACCAAGAACTTGTACCTACAACACAGTTTAAAGTCTTGCATCATAGTACACCTTTAAAGGAGTACACGCTGGCAGAGCCAGCTGCACAGAGTTTGCCACCATGATAGAAAAATACTCTTTAAAAAAAAAAGAATAAAATATTCTGCTTTACTGACTAGGTGAATGGGCAGCTAATAGGCACACCTGTGATTTGACTTCTAGAGATTTTCTAAAGGTCTGGATGCTCAGAAGAAGTGCCCCACACTGAGAAACTAAACTAAGATGCACATTTTCAAATACAGATCTAAACAGATGATGAAAGAAACATAGTACTTGGCCCTTGGGTACAAAATCATCTGCAAATGAAAATGGGTAAAATACACCCAAATAGATATTTCCTTCTAAAATACCCCTACAACAATAAAGAAAAAAACCAAACTATAAAAGTGTACTGGAGCTTGGACCTGTTCTTTTAATTACACTGACACAGCTCATTCTATCCTAATGCTTGGGAGAATATACAAATCCCTCATTTTAGAGGTTAAGCACTAAACAACGGCAGGAACTCTTGAGTCGCCTCAGTCCGTTGTGTTTTCAAAGAAAACAAAAATTCTCTTGCTCTGATGTACTTTAAAGAAAAAAAGATTTATTCTGCCCACCAAAATAAATAGAGGGTCTACTACAAAGTGCAGATGTTTCAGTCACGTAAATACAGAGCACTCTGGCTCACCTCCAGCAAATCACTGAAGTTCATCCTCAGTAGGTGCTGAAGTGCTTTGCTGGATGAAGCCCCGAGTGCTCAGCACCTCGCAGTGTCAAGCTCAGAGGATCATCACCTTCACATGAAGTATTTTGTAACTTTTTCTTCTACCAAACTTTCAGCTAACAGCGGCACAGATTTCCCCAAAGCACTGGGTAAAATGGTAGAAAAAGATTTCTGACAGCAGCAGAGAGAACTGGGGTTTTTTTCTGAAAAAATTAATCAAGCAGCTGAATTGGGTCCTACTGCTATTTAATCAAAATTATGGTGTGCAAGAAGCTGTGCCCTAGAAGTCAAAGACTTCTTACTGCTCCCATGGCTGCACAAGTGCTATAAAATATCTCTGAATTTAACAATGCTTGTACACAGGCATTTAAGAAAGTGCAGCTTTCTCTTTCAGTAACAGTTCATACATAATTATAAAATGTAATAATGTTTTGGAATTTATGTGAGACATGAACACATTAAAAATTATAATCATACTGAGGATACAAAATTCAAGCAGCATTCTGTCAGTACCCATGGAAGAGTACACTTCTATAGAAATTCAGGGAAACAAAGAATAAAATCAGATGATTCACCCATAATTCATTACCTACCACAAGCAGCTGAACCAGAACTCCAGAAAACTACATCCACGGCCATAGGAATTCACATCCTAGTGTTTCACTGAAGATGTCTATTCTCAGATATTTAAAGTAGAAACATAAAGTGAGAACTGTAGGACATGCCTGTACTTCAAAGACAGCTCATGACTATGCTCACACTATCAAGCTCCTCAGGGATTTCTGATGGACCCAACAGCAAATCTTGTCCCAGCAGCCAACAAAATTAAAATACCAAAAATACTACCATTTTTGTAAAATTTGAAGGATTTTAAATGTATGTAGAGAAATGTGTTACATTTAAAGACACACCAAGATAAATATTAAAATATTTCTTACATGTTTTCTAATGTTAATAATTTCATACAACTTATGAAATATAAAAACTGAGTCCCATCTCATTTTCCAGAGCCCAGCTTTTGGTAGGAAATTCCTTTACATAACAAAAAAAACCCCAAAACTCAGGCCATCTAAAGGACACCAGGAATCTCAAGGGCCTGTTTCCCAAGAAGCAAAACATACTTTTTCTACCAAGAGATCTCTGAATCATACAAACAAAGTTAAAGAAATGCATGAGAGTACTGCCAGAGTGTTTATATTCATGAAGAACATTCCTATCTCACTAATATTTAGGAGCCCTTTCCTTTATTACTTGTAACTTTTCAGTCAAACGGGAGCAACAAGATCACAGATTATTTTTAGGAAGACAGATGAACTGAGCTGCACAAGGATACGCCAGCTGGAGAGGAACAGAAGAGAAAGGTGTTTGCAACGTGGCTTGCCTGGGAAGGGAGATCCGAGGGTGTCCCCAAAAACACCTTCCCCACACAGAGATGTTCTGTGAGCTGCCAGTGTAGCATGAGCTCAGCATCGAGCACATCACTGTTAAAGGGTCACGTGCAGATCTACGCCAAGCATCATCATTCAATCTACTTTCTAACGTGGAGCAAACTCCTCACAGCTGAGCGTGACCCAAAGTGCAGAGAAGTCCAGCCAGGCAATCAGCTGAGACCTCTACAGTCAACCCTGCAGCTGCCAGCATCAACAGCAATGGACCCAGTCCATCAACACTCCCCATATGCTCCTGCAGAGAAAAATGCCCATTCACACAGGGAACGTAAGGCCTGCAGCTCCCACGTGGAATCAATGAACAGCTGCAGCTGTCGAGCAGCAGCAGCACAGCTCTGGCAAAGGCTCAGAAGTGGCAGCTTAGCTCTACTCAGGAAGGAAGCTCCAATAGTGCAATCCGTGTGTTCTGGGATCGAGAAAGCCCTTACAAGCACTGGTGCATACAGGAAAACTGAGCAATGAGAGCACTCCCCACCGATGGAGGAGTTCCAGCAGGCAATCCAGACACACCTCTCAGACAACCCAAGATGTCTTTCAGCAAAATCCCCTCACCAACCCATCAGCCAGAGGTTCTGCTTGCCCACTGATTGTGTGAGACACTCATACCTAGGCAGACAAGAATTTCTGCTGCTTTCAACTCTTTTGAGCTGAACCATTCAGTGTGAACTCTCCTAACTCAGAACAACTTGTATGAATAAAGACTGCTGAAGACACCTGGGTATATGTCAATGTATTTCATCAACTTCACAGCCTTTGCTTGGGAAACTTCATTGAAGAAAAAGGAAAAGGCACAAAGGAACAGGACAAACGAGGTTACTGGTTGAGGAATGTGTCTTTTCTTGAGGAAGGACTTATACAATCCAAAAAAATAGATGGAAAAAAATAGTTTAGAGTGTCATTAGTTGAACAGCCTGATTTTACATAGTCTAAACAAAAGATTCTGCCATGTGGGAGGATCATCACAACAAATTTTTCAAAAGAGAAGGGTGGCTATTTTGACAAAGCTAATGAGGGCTTTACAGAAAGATCTGCCACACAATGTCTGTGATGTGGGTGTTTGACCAGAGCTCTAAGTTCCCAGCATCCCTGCAATTCTTTCTGCTGACAAGAACTCCGGGATGCATTAAATAGTTTTTGATTTCTGCTCTTTCAAGAAAAAGAAAGAAAACGAAAAGGAAACAGACATCAGTACATTAAAGGTCTTGACAGATTGAAAAATGCTGTGGATGTGCTTCAGAAACTCATCATCTCTCAAGAAAGCAGCAAAAGATATAGTAACACCTCGTGCTCTCAGAAAAGGTCTACAATTGATTAGGTAAGATGAAGCACCTGGCATTAAGCAAAGAAGTACTCTGTAAAAATAAGCCAATATGCCAGACATGATCCTGCATTTTATGAAAGTCAATAATAACACCTACTGAAAGATCATTTATTAATCGATTTGATATTTGCTATATCTGTTTTAAAAAAAAGTTTAATCTCCTTTCTTTGACAGCAATACTGAGAACTTACCCCCCATGATTCCTGTGCTCTTCCTAGTGTTATTTCTTGTATGTAGTTTTTTGCCAGAATTAGGCACAAAATTACATATGGCTTGGCTTGTTTGTTTGGGTTTTTTTTATTTATTTAGTAACAGAAACATCAGACATTGAATTCTAGCTCTGATATCACCTAAAGTTGTTCTACAAATAAGTCTATGCCAGCAAGAGAATTTTAAGTAGGGTCAGGAATGCTGGGCACTTGCTCTTGCTTAGTCAACACTCAAAATCCTGTACCCAGCTGATCTAGTCTGCACACAATCATGCAGCCTTTTAAATTAACCTTATTAACCAAATCCAGCCAAAGTATGTGTAAATATAGACTGTGTAATCTAGCCTTACAAAGAAGTCTGCACATTGAGAAGGGTGCTGTCTCTCGCTCTAAGCAAGCACGCCCTTTGAAAGGTCTTAGCATATTTCAGAATATTTTATCCTCACGATGTAATGGACAGCTTCACCCTTTCTGTGACACTCCAAAGCTCTCGAGTGTCTCATTAAAAGCAAGCCTGTGCTACTTGTGCTGCTTTTTCACATGTCTGGATTCCAGACTTCTTGCTCTCAGCAAGAACTATTTTTTAGCCGCTGCTATAGCTTTGGATGCTTCAGGAAACATGGGGAACAAATTCCACACATCCGAGCTCCTAACAAAAACCACACATCCAAGGTCCTCATATGACATTAATGTAGGGGAGGAACTGAAAGACTAAATACTTGAATTTGGGTTAAACTGACTCGTCCTTGGCCACACAGTAAACAACTGCTAACTCTGAAATGAAAATACCAGGGTCCCAGATCTCCATTCTTTGCCCTGAGGAATGCAGTCTTAACTAAAATATTCTATCTATATTTCTGAGCAGGCAAAACAAGGGAAAGTTATGTTTATGGGACATAAATTGTGAGTTGCACAATTTATTTAAAATGGGAATGCAATTTATTTATTGTGAGAAAGTAATATCAGATTTTGTCACAAAAAATTAAAAGATGAGTGTACAATCTATGCAAGAAAGATTTTACTGTACACAGTCTGTAGAAAAGTGAGAAGTGTTTATATCTATTTTCCATGGTAAAACAGATATTACCAGATGGTTCCAAGTTTTTCAAATTTTGAGTGATAACACTTAAATTCTGAAAAATGATGTGTCAAATGACTTTCTTTTCCATGCAAGTCAGAAGGTCCAAAGATTAACAACTTTTCCCTTTGCTTCAACAAATACAAGCAAGTAATGAAAAACAAGAACAAAACAAAAAAATATAGGAAAAGAAGATACAAACATAGCAGTATTTGTGAAATAACTCAGTAGCTCAGCAGACTGGGATGGAATGCTATTTCCTATTGAATTTTAGATGATTTTTCTTCAAAATAATAGAATTAATCAACAGCTTTTATACACACACACATGTGCATATACACACTCCCATACTCCCCTAAGTAAGCCAGGAGGTATTAGGGACCTGGATGCTTTTGAACACCCCACCAAGTGCTTATCTAAATCTCTAGGCATGTAAATACTTCTTAAGAGCCTAACCCAAGAGACTCATCAGAGAAGCACACAGGACTCAACACTGCCAAGATATGAGCTCTGTTTCATTTCAGATTCTAGTCGTAAACAGCTGAGAGCAGCTAAACTACTACTACTGCATTACTATTACTTAATGTCTTCTTTTCAAGAAATATTTTGTCTTTGAGTTTCTTCTGGCACAGCAGAGCAAAGGCTTCTCTTATTTACATTCAAAAATAATTGCCAGATAGGTTGTGGGTATTTTCTTAATCAATCTATACATCCAACAGATCTATAATAGATCTATATTCTTAATCAATCTATAAATCCAGGTAACTCCTGTGCATGTTTGGACCCATCACTTCCTTGCAAACTACAATGTATATGGCAAGATCCACAGCACTGTGGCCTAATACATTTCTTCTGACAATCAGAAATACTTTTTTCACAAAAAACAAGCTAGATGCTTAAAAAGTACACAGAAATTTGAGTACTCTAGAAAGAAGGGAGACTTGCACAACAAAGCTCAGATTGATGGCTCCTGGCTTGGCAGCACTCTGTCAGAGCAAATGAAAAGATAACTTTTGCAAAGAAACACTGCAGGATTATTTGCAAAGCAATGGCAATCCTACCTACCCACAAGGCACATGTAGTAATATTAAATTCTGCACAGAAGTCCCATTTTTCTACATCATTCTTTTTTTGCAATGAATCCACTGATTTCTTCCAGGAGTCCACTACATGCCTCCTCTTACTTCTCAAATCCCAGTCCTCTGCACTTGCAAAATTAGCTCAAGCTGGCACTTCTCTCACCTGTACGACCAGTGCCAGAGTTTGCAAAAATGAAGTTTTAAAGGAAACCATGGCAGAAATCACTGCTTTTGAAAGGGTAGCACATTTAATGCTCCATAATAACTTAATTCCAAGTCCTATTTAAAACATCAGCACTTTAAATTCCTGTATTTCATTTGTGAACCTATTGGAATTTAGCTCTATTTTCAAAGAGGTTTGCTACAATTTCTTCTTTTAGCCTGAGGATCCCAGTTTCAGAGCCTCTGGTGAGAGGTGGCCCGGGGATTTACCAACCATCACAGTTCAGACACTGGAGAAGAGCTGCAGGAATGGAACACGCCCCTGGCAAGAAGGGGTGTAGCAATTCAGAGCAATCCCTAATCAGCCACTACCAGCTGGGCTCCCAGGGTCCCAGTGACAATTTGAAGACTGCTGAAGCTCCTGTGCAAGGCTGAAGCACAAACACTGCTCGCCTTCCTGGGAGAGAGACAGTGAAACTGATGCTCCTCTGTCCCATCAAGGTTAAATCAATGCCACAGGTTCAAATACCAGGACAAAGCCTGCTCTTTGTTAGGGTATCATCGTCTTTGAGGCTGAGAAATAGAAGAGTTTGGCTCAGTGCTCAAAAACTGAAACAAGCAGGGAAAGGTAGAGAAAGGAAATCACTTTACCACTGCGACTGTGTTACCCCCAGCTCTGTGCCAGGGGCAGTCAGCTCTGTTAAAGCACTCACCTGCCTCAGGTTTTCCTGGCAGTGTGCTCACCTCACCCTGCAGCACAGGAGTGCAGAACTGTCGCTCTCGGCCATCTCCTGAGTATTTCTACTAAGCTTTGTCAGTTTGCTCTCTCACAGAGACGTTAAGACAGCCATGCATCCTGAGAAATGTTGTTTTCTCCTCATTTACTAATCACTGGTACGTTGGCACATTTCTTTTTCATTTTGGTCTCTTTCCACTACCACTGCTTCCATTTAGTTTGTTTTTCTCTCAGTTGCCTCACCCCTCATTATCACTTACCCCTCTTTGCCTTATGTTTCTTTCAGTTTCCATAGTTTTGTTCTAACATCCTTCTCTCCACCTCCGCTGGATGTAGGGCCTGCTCAAAACCTGAGCAAATCTCATACACACACACTTTTTCCCGAAAAAGGTCTAATCATGATGTTAGTTCCAACTCAGAGGGACCAAGAATTGTCCAGCTATTGTTCCATTTTAGCTGCCTAAGTGAAAAAAAAAATGTTCCCGCAGCTAGGAGCAGTGGCTTGATAAATTGTTCAGAGAAATGATACTTAGGCAGGAAATGAAACATTTTAGGAGGATCAGTTACTTTGTGCATCTACAGATGATAAAAATCATTCAACCTTCCATCCTAAATATTCTCTCTCGAAAGCCAACCCCTCCTTCCTTTTTCCCTGCTACTGTCTCTTTTCTGTTCCCATCAGGAGATGTATATACTTTTGTTCTCTTCAGTGCTCTCCTCAGGAGTCCTTTATTGGTACACTCTCATGTTCTTTTATCAAAGTACAAGACTGGTTTATCCTGGTAATTTATAATTTCAACTCAAGGTTAAAAGAATAAGGAGTCCTAGGACAGAAATACTGTAAAGAACATCTCAGACAAGATCATGTACTTGCTGTTATTTTGAGAAACAGAAAATAACAAAAGGAGCAGGAAGAAAACAGCCAGAAAGAGATAAAAACTACCTTTGCTTTCAAAGAGTTGCAATAAACTTTTCCTTGAAAAGCCATCTTCTATCAGCTTTTCTTTCTATCACATAGATATGCACCCTTTATGACTCCACATTTCATTAAATTTGACCTTCTGCCTTTAAATTGCAAAACCACTTTCCCACGGATGCAGGGACACTTGAACTTAAGAACACGACAGATAAGCATCACCACTTGCACTGGCTGGGAACAACTACTTGCCAAACGGCTGATAAAAGTACTGAGTGCCAGGCTCAACAAATGCAACACACCTTGGTTCTAAACCACCTGCAAGAGCAGAGGCTTTTGATTAGAAATCTGTCACTTAGACAAAATGTCATCAGCACGTATTAAACCCTTCATTTTGTAAATGGGACTTGAGTCTCCTCCTGCCTTCAGACATGTCAGCAGCAAAACACTTTTTGATTTAAGCTTGAGGTGAGACCTACAGCTCTACCAGGTAACATTAAATACATGAGCTAGAAGCATACAGAATGTTCAATGTAATTCTAGCAGAAAACGTTTAAAGGAATGTATTCCACCACTTAATAAACCTAAAAGGCTAAGTCCTTTCTCTTACAGTGCATACAGTATTTGTTTGAGATAATTTTCTTTACTAAATTTTTTGACAGAAAAATATTAAGCAATCAGTAATTACATGCAGATAATTATGGAGGGACCCTCAACTGTAGTTGTAAAAAGTGTCTTTTATTTCTTTTCCGTAACATAGAGCAGCTTTCTCCACTTCCTAATTACACGCATTCCTTATTCTTTTTAACCACTAGCACAGAGTTTAAACGTTAGCCACTGAACAACGTGAAAGGAAATGTGTTGTACATTGAAAGGAAAGAAGAGCAGCTGACACAAAGCAGAAGCTTGATTCCAGCCACAGAGACCTAGAACAACATCTCAACAGCAGTGGCCCGGCACTTGCTATTCCAGGCCATTCTGGCCAAAAGACTTGAACGCCAATAAAGAACAGTTCAAACACAATTCTTCCCCCTCTGCTCCCCTATAGTTTCTCACAAATGAGCTGGACCACCCAGTGATTAATGGAACTTCTTATTAACTTACCCAGACAATCTGCTGCATTAATATCATTATCCTGAAATTGGACTTTTACCTCTGGGTCCTACAGGCTCTTAAACCAGCTGAACTTGGGCACAGCCACTGCTTCTAGTTCTGTAATTCTGAGACACACAGTGATGGTGATCTAAAGTCTTAAATGCTTTAAACGTGAAATCCCAATCAGACTTGGCATCCTTCCCAGGTACCTACACAGGCTGAGTGCACCCACTAACACTGCAATTTTCACTTTAACTGTTTGACCACACCAGTGGGATGACAAAGTAAGAAACACAGACTTCACATAGGCACTTCCAAACCACACTGCTTTTATACTTGATGCCCTTGGCAGCTACTGAACTTTGGAGGCAGCAAAAACACTGAGAAGTATATTCCAGAAACTGCGTCCATCTCATGGCAAACTCAGTTTTTCAAGTTACCTACATGCCGCCTACTCCTCCTTGCCTATAAATCCAATTTGTGGCAAAATCCAGACACATTTCAACAAGAAAAATCACATTCCTAAATAGAGCCTTCATCTCTGTGCCATTGCATAAAGCATGGAGCTGCAGTAACTCTCTCTCATGCTTTCTCCAGACTTGTTCCAGTTCTCTGCACAGAAAGGTTTCCCACTGCCCTTTGGGGACTCCAAATGTGGTCCTTCCAAGCAGCACTAAATGATCTTTCCTACTTATTGCAACTGTTCAGTCAGAACATAAACAATGGTTCTGAAGCAAGCCCAAATAAAGACAGCTCTGAGGCCAGTATTTCTACATGACAAAACAGCCACTCCAGTTTGATAACTACAGTCTTTAATTACATCTAAAAAAGCATCGAAAAAGGAGAGTAAGATACTGAACCCTGAGAAAACGGAGGCAAATGGCACAAATCAAACAGATCATTAGCATGAGACGGTACATACACCAATGCAACGTTGTCTGTGAGCTTAAATTAGATGCATACAGATATTGAAGAAAACCAGTATCATGGACAAAGGACAGTCTTGTCCATATGTGAATAAAGTACATGACTCTAGACTCTATAATGTGATGTTGCATTTCTATAGAGAGTGACTCATTTCGCACCAGGCAGTGACACGTCACACTATTACTGAGCACTTCAGTCCAACTTGTCTGCTACAGCTATTCTTTAGCACATGCATTGTACAACAAAAACTACTTTGTGCTGCAAAACCTTGAACTCTTCCTGACAAACCTCCACTGTTTCCTAAAGAACTCAACACTGATGCTTACACATGCATTTGTAAATCAGGAAATTCAAAGTCACCATTATTGTACACGTCTCTAAGGGAAAACATCTTTGTAGGAATTCAAATATAATAAACTAACCTATCTAAATTTTTGGACACAGACACATTATTAGCTCTGCAAGCCTACTTAAAAAAATGTAACAGTGTCAGACTCAAGACTGTCCACTTTTCAGAAGAAAAGATACAGGCGCTTTTAATGAGAAAACCTGATTACACTAAAGTCTCTGACAGTAATTTAAATTAATTGATGTGAGAGTTCAAACAGCCAAGAACAATGACATACCTGAAACCATGAATCTCTGTGCTGACAGAATCACGCTTTTACTTCCATATTTCATTTTGCAAATCTAAAATACTGTTCCCTAATCTGTTTAAAATCTCGTTTGTGAAAGTGAGCATACCCTAAAAAGAGAAATTGAAAGCCATCCAAGGGCCATAAAAAGATACCTTTAGTAATTATCATTCCTCATTTTTTAATTTCACTGACTTCTCACTCAGTTCCAAGTGAGTTTTCTTGTTTAAAAGAAAACATTCTGAATTGCTTAGAAAAGTAAATTTTGGGGATTTTTATTTTAAACTATGGTGTGTTCGGCAGTTGCTTGTCCAGCCAATATAATGAGACAGAACGTGCATGAGCAGTCAAGTAGAGGTAGTGGGTGCATCCCACAGAGACAGCCCAGCCTTCTCAGGGTGACCAGGACAAGCAGCACCTCAGTGCCTGTCAGAACCATTTTCTGCCTCTCTTTCAGCATCTTGTTTCAGGTACAACTGGGCAATGTTTCATCCTGTTTCCTCTGCATGGAGAGGAGCTGGAGCTGCAAATGACAAGTTACACACTGCGTGCATTCCACTGGCTGTTACCACATTAACACTTCTTCCTCCCTCCACAGGTTCCAAGTGCAAAATTTCACTTGGCAGCAATACCATTCTGATTTGGCCTTAAAACAATTCCCCTTTCTGAAGTTGTTCTCTGTGCTTGTAAGGAAGGTGTGGCTTCCTTTTGATATACTCATACATACCCACTGCAAAGATGGGAAAGGGTGATTATACTATAAACCAACATCCTTAAAATCACATATTTAAATAACCCCTTTACACACTTCCTTTCCAAGTAATATGAGAACCTTTCATATTATCTTCTTCCTCCTCACTCCTGTGTCATTTAAGGTGTTTCTATATTGGATGTCTCTCATAACTATATTGAAAGATTGCTATTACAGATGCTAACAAGCAATTGTCGAAGAAGTCCCTTAAAACGTTCTGTTTTGCCCAGAGTATTGAGAGAACATAAGAAGTTACACCACACTTATTTTTCACTGATAAGCTTGCCTCTTGCTACCTTTAACATCCTTTGACAACTTCACCCTAACTTCTGTCTCTGTTGTACATCATTTGTCACACTAGTACTTAGTGTGACACTCCTCTCAGTTGAAATAAAGGCACGCTTTCCTCCACTGAAGAAATGTGTTTCCTCTCTCCTTCAACAGCATTCTCTGTCTTGCGCTGAAGTCAGGCTGAAGCCTCTCAGATCTCACTGTGTAATGCCTCACATGGCTTGAGGTGCTGCTTTCACCAGGAACATTGCTTTTACCTACACCCAGGTTGATCACCATTTCACTTAAACCACTCAACTGCCCTGTTTGGATTCCAGGCTTGCAGGATTAGGGATAGATCTTTTTGCCCTCACATGATATATTATCATAATCATGTTGGTCACCATCAACCCAGGGTGAGCTGGTAGCAGAGACTCCTTGTTGGCTCATCATTCAGGACGTCAGTGAGATACAAATCCCTTATAAAGCAGAGTTTATTCTACTCTGCGAACAAAACATTCCAATAATCATTAAGGTACTTTTCCACAGCTGCTTAGCCTTCTCTAAATCCTTTTCAGCCCTGTTGAGACATTCCCTCCATTTCCCTTGCACTGGTAGTAGCAACTCTTGTGTGCTGTGAGCTCTTCTGTGGGTTAATCCACCTGAAAGCTGCTCACGCGTTGGAGCTGGGTTGATGCTGAGACGGATAAGCTGCCTCTCACAGCTTAGTGTGTGTGACCACACAAGCACCCAGAGCTGACTCGAGGAGGTGGACAGGACCTTACCCTGAGCATAGAGCAATGCTACCACAGCCAGATTTAGGGTGATGCCCTAGATTTAGGGTGATGCAAGTTGCCATGCAACTTTATCCTGTTAAAGCTGACTGCACAAACATCGTACCTGCACGTGCAGTGGAAAGATGTGTGTACAGTGAGATGGTCTGACTTCTTTAATGACCTCTCTGCCCTAAATCAGTAAGCTTTACATTACCTTGTCCATTCAATACTTGTCAATTCATTTCTGCTCTCTCCATATGACAGCTACAATTGCCACTCAGTCTAGTGAAAACCTATGCTCTGCCTCGCTCTAGAGAATGTTGGCACATTGTCAGTCATAGTTCTGGAAGAGAGCACCACTCTGATTCACAGCTCCTAAGAGGAACTGAATGCACTTCATGTTCCCAGAACATTATGTGACCAGTTCCAGCACAATGCCCTGGAATTAAACCCAGAAACTGGATCCTTCACTCTTTTCTCAGGTTCAACTACCCTAGCTTATTCAGGATGATGGCTCCTACTGGCTCTTGCAAAAGTTAACATTAAATACATCACTGATTGTAGCACAGGCCTGAACTCAGAAGGGTCTAGTCAGATTTCAGCACATCAACAATCACAGAACTATCCATGGACGTAAAGCTGTGCAAGTATTTTAGAACTTAATGGAGCTATAATCCAGTGTGGTACCCTGAGACTGGGGCCTGCATGAAGTCTGACTTGGTTAGAGTCGCTATAGAATAGCCAATTGCACCATCTTCCCACTAGAGTAACATGCTGTTGGTGGTGTTTCTTTTACACCATTTGAAACAAAAAAAATAAATCAAATAGGAGAGATCGAGCAATACATCAATCATAGCCTGCATATGCAGAACAGGGAATCAAAATCCTTAAAACATGTAAATATTTTTTTCTTCTTAAAACATGTAACTGCACTGCATAATTCATGACTACTCAATTGCCCTCCTGCATTTCCACCACCAGAGATTTCTGCTTATTCGATGACTTTACTGAAAATCCATTTAAATACAAATTAGCTGATCTAGAAGTTCAATTTGGTTTTTCTTTTAAGGCTGAATACATTGGACCACCTTATTAGGACACCAAGCACCTACACATCCTCAGTGCCCATGTGCACAATTAGCAAGATCATTTACACACAACTGATGTCAGAAAGCCCTGTCAAAGAGCAGGAAAAAGTCATGGATAACCTAATTCTGATTTCTGTAAAGCCAGAATATACTCCCATCACCTTGGCTGAAGTCAGACCTATTCATTATACATTCAACACCAAAGCAGTTTTTTGGAGTTTCAGTCATTACTTGGCAAATAGTTTTAAGCACCACTGCAGATCAGCTACAAGAGAAATAACATAGACAAGATGTGGGCATTTTTAACAGTGACTTACAGCTTTAAGCTCAAAGCTTATGTATTTGGGCCAAATACTTTTAAATCTGTCAAAATCCAAGAGCTGCTAACATTAAAAGATATGTTGCAAATATTTCGGAGTATTAGTTTTTAAAGTTACTATACAACTGTCTATTTATCTAAAGTAAGAACTTCCTTGGCAGGGCCATGGTTTAAAGTGACAGTTTTAGTGAATCCATTACCAATAAAAATGTGGTCAAGATCATCCACTACAGAGCCCCAGGCGAGCCGTGCAGAGGAAGCAGAACAAGACTGTCAACAGGAGCTGTACACAGCCAGATACACTGACAGTCAAAAATCGTAATTTTAAGTTGATCTGTTTTAGAATTAACTTCTCACATTAGCATGCTATTTCTCGTCACCACTTCTGCATGTTTATCAGCAAGTCTACTTTTTATGCATGAAAAGTGACAAATAATCTGTTTATTGCTCTTTCAGAAACTACTTTCCAGACAGTAATTCTCGCACAATTCCATTCCACATAATCAAGTTAGAAATTTGCCCTCCAATGTTATTAAACTGCTGCTTATGTGTTTTAGCACTTAGACTAGCTGTGTGGATTTTAAATCAATACAAAACAGACCGAGAACTCCTTCTCATATCCTTACTTTTTACTGCACATTATTTTGATTTAAATGGCATCATTCCTACTTATCTAAGCTGCCAGTCCTGTAGTTTCCTGTGCTTTTGGTACAGTGTGAAACACCCACATTCTTCTGCCACACAGTCAGCCCCCATTACTTGCTACTCAAGGCAATCCACCTGGTTCTGCTGTACATGGATTACACACTTTCCCTTTGAATCAGCAAGCACGTTGTCCGCACTCTTTGAGAGGTTTCTTGTTTATTTGTTTCTTTCTTTTTCTTTTTTTAAAGGCATTTTAGTTCTCAGTTTTCCCAAGTCTAAGTTCACAGCCAGCATCAGAGCACTGTGAAGCAACATGTTTCCAGCTCCTGGGTCTACTACAAATGCAACTGAATTTTTAATGGTCTTAAAAGTCTCCTTCCTCAAATATTTTGAAAAATCCATCAATGTGCTCCCAGCAGCACTGCTGACTTAGCTAGGATCCATGGAGGCCTTTAGAAATACTACCCATGGGAAAAAAGAAAGGACTTAAGATAGCTCACTCTTTGCTAATGCAACCTGTGCTCATCATGAGTTGGAAAACCTAAATGGAACAAACAAGTCTCAAGCGCTTTAATGTATCTGAAAGTTTGTAATAATCCATGCTCCCTTCACTCACTTAATAGAAAACCTCCATGTATCAGAGTGAAAAGTGAAGAAAAAAAACCCCACAATCATTATTTCATCACTTTGTTCACCATGACTAGTTTGGAGAGGAAGTCCCTGTACATTTTTGCCTTATTTTCGTAATTCCATTTCAAAACATGCCAGTGGTTTTAGGCAGCAAGACTTTGTTACACACAACACCACAAACTCAAATGCAACTGGGGATAACAGGGCTCCTCAGCTCCATTTCTAAGGAAGATACACACTGTCCTGAATCTCCACAAGGCACAATTCTTTCTAGTAGTAAGAGCAGCAGTGCAGAAATGCACCGCTGACTTCATCCATGGGGACAGAAACTTCCCTCAGCATGCACACAGAATTGACTTCCATTGTTATCAAATTAAACAAATGACAGAGAAAACTGCAATGATTTCCAAGTATAATTTACACACGGAACACAGACCTCTGCAGAATTCCCCAATGAGCTATAAAGCACCGGTGCAGATGAGGTCAAAGGGCTCTGTCCTCCTCTGTGGGGGCACAGGGCTTTGCAGCAAGAAATTCCTACCAAAAAGGCAGCACATCCATCAGTAGCAAAACAAGCCAAGTCCCATGAAACAGGAACCTTTAACCACAGCTGAAGAGATCACTGAAGGGAAACCCCTCATCATCAAACTCACAATGAAAATGCCACGATTCTTGCATTCTCCATAGAAAACAAAGCAGTGGATTACAGCCCTTTGAATCCTAGGTGGTTACTACAACATACAGAGGAAAAAAGCAAGTAGGGATTATCCAGAAGCTAAAGCCGTAAAATGATAAACAGTTAATCTTAGCAGTAAGTAACAGTTGCTATGTCCCAGTGCCTCAGGCAGTCATCCAAGCAGATCACACCAAACACAGAATTCATCCTAACATCTTTAAAAATATTATTTTCTTTGGAAGGAATTTCAATAGAGCAGGCTGGAACTGCTGCTTCTGAATTGATGAAAGGTTATAGCCTTTGATTACCAATTTCCTCATTTAATGGATCTCCTCCCCCCCTCACCCTGCACACATCTATCGCGACCCAGATGCCAAGCTGGCAGGTGCTACATTCTCTGCGGGAATGAAAGACAAAGCGTTCCCGCTGTCTGTGGCATTCTCTGACCATACAGATGGCACGGGCACCATATTTCACTCCCAGCTCTCTCAACAGGATTGCAAAAGGCAAAATCGTAATTCTGAAGCAGAACACTGACGTTTCGACCCCCAATCCAACATTTTGTTTATGGCACTAAGTACATTTCACACACACACACAGACACACACACGCACACCCTGACTCATTTTCTGCTGAGGAGATACCATTACCTGAAAATCCCAGTTTCTAAAAGATTGCTTGCCCATTCCAGAGGAGTATTAAATACAGTAAAGGTAACTGAAAATACCATGTTCAACCTTGCTGAACTCTGAGTCAGGGAAATTACATCATATTTAGATGGAAACTTTAATCCAAACTCGTATCTACGTTTTGCATTTATTGATACATACGCAAAATAAATTAAAAAAACAATAAATAAATTTTTTTAAAAACCCACAGTGACTGGACATTGCATCTACAGTCTGGAAGCACATAATCTGCTTCTGGTTCTGCCACTGACTAGCTCCTTATCCTTGAACTCATGTCACTTTCTAGTACCATATTTGTTTGCATCTGTAAGAAAAAGAGTGAGAGCAGTAAGACCTCCCAGCATTTGCAACACACTCACAAGGGAATAAAGGGGCTTTTACTACCCAGGACCATTAACACTTGGGTTTGTATTTCTTTTTTGCTTGGTTAAGAAAAAAATCAAGAAGTATTTTCCCCACTTTTTCACCTTTGATCTGTAACCTGACTCCACAAGAACAGAAACACTGGCAATCATAAGAAACAGAATTTTAGAACCCCTTGATTTCCTTTGAGTCCTGGATCCTTAAGTCATGTTCAGTTGTCAACCAGACTAATTTCACTGTAGTCAGTACAGTTCATTAAACACAAGTACAGTATCAAAAGTGCACCTTAATTAGGGTAGTAAAGAAACAGAATTGATTCTCCTCAGAGGCTTGGCATTGTCCTTTGAACAGAAAGTATGTAAGACCAAGTTATTTTTGTGTTTCACATGCACAGCTGCTGCTATCGGAGATGCTGCAGGAAATTAACTGGTATATTCTCCCATCAATGCATATAACTCTTAGGAACTTTCATAACAGAAACATGTACACAGTGATAGGACACTGGGGCTCTAGAAAATCAAATTGAAGGTGTAACCTGACATTTTAATAGCTCTTTTCTAAGTGGACTTGTGAAAAGCATTGTTAAAACCTGCATCTGCAACTCTCAACTAGCCATAAAACTCCAGCAGTGCCTTCCACGAACAGAAAAGAGACCAACAATGAGAACTCAGCACAATATAGAATTAGACTATGGCAATAAACGGGGGTGAAAGTGGCATTAACATAAACAGAAGCACTTTGTCCTTAACAATATTATTATAAGACCAAGTCTGGGGTTTATATGGTTTTTACAGAGGCTATGAAGAATGGGATGCATTTTATACATGAATTACATATGTGTTTACAGAAAGTGGTTGCACTGCAACTTCAAGCAACACCGAGTGCTGCTAAGGAAAATCTCAGGGCAGTGCTGCTGCTGTGCTTCACTTGGCTGTTTGTTTTTCAGCATTGCAGGATTCTCAGGAGCCTGCACTGCAATGTATTACCCAGCATGTGCCGCAGTGACTCAGGCAACAGCAGGAGTTTGGGATGGAGTGCCAGCTCTCACTCGAACTTTCAGGATGCCTGTGCAAAACTCTACAGCAAAGCCAAGAAGCTATAAAAGGAGATGAATTCAAGGAGAAAGTTCAGCTCCCATTCTACTATGCCACCCTCTATTCTATTGCAACGCCACTCAGACTTTCACATATAAATATTTTATGTGTAAAATATAAATAACCTTCTTTATTCCTTCCAAATTGCAGCTGCATCTCTGCTAGGTTTCCTATTTGCTGCATTATGATCCCTCTCTTGCAGGCTTTGAGAGCTGCATTGTTAAAGGCTGCAGAGCACATGACCTCTACCTTCTGCTAACTTGTACATAGGCTGACTGAAACACTCACAGGTTTTTTTACTACACTTCTGCCTCACTGGCAGGCTACCTTAGAGGCTGATAAGAAGTATAATTATTCATTTCAAAACATAACAGACAAGAAACTAAATTCTAATGTCCTTTTCACCACTTTTTCTTCCACAATTCTGTAAGAATTGAAGAAAAGTAAATCCAATTATCTAACAAAAAGTAGGACCAGGACAGAAGCTTTCTCTCTACTGCTGCCATGGATTTATCATGCCCAGTTCACACTGGCTGTGAAAGGACAGTATCTCTAACAGACTGTATGGTAACTGCTTATAATCCTAGGAAATAAATATAGCTGCATGTAGGCAATAAAGTTTCCTTTCATGTCTTACTGTCAGGATCAGGTTCTCTTTGTATAAAGTTTACCAAAGTACTTCCTTTGCTATCAAGCACTTGTGTAACTGAAGCTTTTGTGTATTAACTCAATGTCAACAGGGACTTTAAAAAGGCTTAAATATTATGTCTAGGCTAATATCTACAACATAACAGAAGAGAAAAATAGTCAGGAGAACAGAAATACCACTGAAAAACACCACCATCACCCCAAATAACCTAGCAACAAAATCCAATCACACAACTTATTCTGTCTGGGGAACAAGGTGGTCTTGATTCTGAGCTGGTTTTCACTCCAACAGATTGGATCAAAACGCCACATAAATCAATGGAGCAAAAGCAGAAATCTGGGAGATATGAAGCAGCATCCTTGCAACTGTTACTGATAGCTGAAAGTTTAAAAAAGATTTAAAAGACAGAAAAAGGCTTTTTAAAAATTGCTAAAAAAATGCAGCACTTGAAAAGACAAATGCCGTTCAGGATACATAAGAAATTAAAACACAGAGCATATTATTTATGTATTTACTACACTAGGTTAAATCACTTTTAGAAGGAAGAAAGTAGTAACAGATTTTGGTTGTTTTGGTTAGAAAATCTGCTCCCCCTTAGGCTCTATCTCTAGACAATAGAACCAGCTCCTGATTCACACTCTCTTGGAGCCTCTATTTCTCTACTGACAATAGGAGAAGGTTTAAAAACCCAGCCTGCAGGGGCTACAGTGGCTGTTGATGACCACATTAGAAATAAGGTATTCACAATAATTGTGAATATTGGCAGTCGTGTTTCCTCCAAAAAGCATTACTTTCCACTACATCCGAGAAACTAAGCCCAAGAAATACAATATGAATAAAGCTATTGAGAGTGAAACTGCTCCTATACACAGTCTTCAGCTACAATTAATTAAAAAAATACCAAGAAAGTGTGAATTCAAACTCAACAGCAGATTTCCTATGCCAATATCATGGCTGAGCTTTCAAAACACCCTAAGGGAGTGAGGTTCTGAGCTCACCAGCCTCCAAGTACTTTGAAAAAATCCCACATCTTTACACAGAGATCCTCGCCTGGCTGCGGTTTCAGAGCACAGCAGAAATCAGAAATGCATCTGACACCTATTAAGGCTTTCTTATTCACTCTCTGTGCCTCCTGCTTTTCTAAACTCTAAAAATACTCCCAGTACACACCAGAAGATGCAGTCCTCCCACCACCTGGGTTATCCCACATGCACAACCACCAGGAGAACAAGGCCTGCAGAACCAGCAGGCAGAGAGATGCACACCTACATCAAACGCTTTCAAATCAAAAACAGGAAAACAGATCAGATCTGGCAGGGGCTGAAAGTGTCAGGACACAAACTCTCACTGCAAACACAGCTCCACAAAAGTTAATTTAAAAAATTATATTTGAAAATATATTTAAAAAAAGAAAAAGCTGAATTTCATGGGAGTTGCACATGAGTTAATCAGCCCTGAGAAACAGCCTGTCCTTGCTTATCAGCCAGTGAGAGGTGGTGAGACACTTCATGGGTTCTGCTTGGTATTTCACTAGTCAAATGACATACACTCAAGGAATCATCACTGATATTTAATGGAGAGAGTGGAAATGAGCCTCATTTGCAGTCCACTTTCAACTAAAGAACTTCAATTTAAACTTATAACCTAGTAAGCAGAAAGCATAGTAAAGAAAATTCTAACAACATGAAGGGTATTATCACTACATAACAGACACAGAAACTTTGAGACACATCCAAGCTTTGGGTCTATCCACTCTGTGACACCAGGGGAAGCAATCATTAGGGGACAGACAAGGGAGTAGCACTGCAGCTTTATATATGGGAATGTACAGACAAACAGCTAAAACTCTACTCCCTCTGGGGTGCAGATCTCCCTGCAGTAATTTCAACAGATGCCGTAACACAAGAGTTGTCTTCTAGATCTCACTACCAGATGCTTCAGTGAAAAACAACAAATACATGCAAATTTCAGTGGGAAAAAAATACAACTGGGTAAAAAATTCTAGGGGAAAACCATCAGAACGCTTCTTGTGAATTACTGGATTACAAACAGACAGACCCACAGTGACTTTTTACTACACCAACCAAGTTTGTGTCATGCCTGATTTTGGCAAGGGCATTAGTGACCATAAAAAGTTAGCTGCTGACCTTTCATAAAGCAAACACTCAATTTACTTAACTGTAACTTCAGACAAACCAAGCTGACAAGTACCAGACAAACATCCCAGAAACCTCAACTGCACGTATAAAATCCTAAATAATTTCTGCTTTTTTCCTGGACTCCTGCACTTAGAATTTAAACCTACACACAAAGGTGATCACCACCAGTCAACACAAAAGCTGTACATAAAGACACACAGAAGAGGCAGGCTTTTCACAACAACAAAAGTGAAATGCAGTTCTTTTGAAAAAAAGTTCAGAGGTTCAGTAAGAGTAAACAGAGTTATTCTATAACTCCATTTATTTTATTTTACTTAATCTTTTTATAACTATACATCAATACTACTCTATATTTCCTTTAGAACTGTAGTTTATTGCCATTGAACAGAAATCTATTTTAGCATGGACATAGTATATATGGATCTTGTCACTTTTTTGATATTTATTCACATTTCTGAATGAACTGTTAAATACAGACTGTCTTAATACACTTGCTTCAACCTTCAAATTTTTTGTCCTTAGGTTCTGTCAGCTTTCAAATATTATTCTTATTCCTTAATCACATGTCCTGGCACAAGTCTCATTCCCTCCAGTATTCCTCAATGTCCTCTGGGACATTTGCCAGTTTTTGTCATCTGCCCCCATTCTCCTTTGGGAACACTAAAGGAATTAATTTCATTCTTTCCCCAAGCAATGCCTGTCTCTGCTGTTAACAGTTACCACTGGCATCTCTCATCCACTCAATACACAAAGGTCTGTGTCTCCTTAAGTGATCCCACAGTACTTGGAAATGTAACAAATCTTCTGTAGAAATACCTCTTGTGCTCTGCATGTGCTTGCTTTAGCATTTTGTATAAGAATTCTTCTAAAAGATGGAATCCCAATGTTTCCATTTTTCATGCTCCACCTTATTTTTGTTAGTTCAACAACTTCATGCATCTAGGCATGACTGTGCCTCTGTGTGTCAGAGATAAGCAGTTTCCTTGTTTAGACATGGATGTTTTGATCCACTAGATATATAGGTTATTTCTTCTGTTATTTTCCCACTACTATTTTGCCCAACATCTTATCTGAATTCTTACAGAACGAGCTCTTAAGAAGTGTTTTATGTTACCTCGCATACAAAAAAATTCCAGGATCTTATTCCCGAACTTTAATTTCCTAAACAGTATTTCTTTCCATAACAACAGACTTTTTCAATCAACTGATTTAAAACTTCTTGCTCAGTTCTGCATTTGAAAATAAGTCAAAACTTTACCTTTGACCCATCCTGAGAAGAACATTCTTATGAGTTATGCATTGCAGTTCCTTACTGTATTGAATACTGGAAGTCATACCACAACTTTCCAATAAATTCAATGTATTCCACAGTTCCTTTCTGTCTTTACTACTACCTTTATCAGATCCCATCCATCTTTTTTTGTTTGTTTGTTTACCTGACATCTGGGCAGGATTAAGTAACCTGCACTGTTACCAGTTGCTAGACAAGAGGAGTCTTCTTGTGGTTACCTCTCCAACTTCCTCAGTTAAGTATCTTCTGCATCTTGAGTTACAAGCTCACCATGGCAAAGGCTGCATCACTTACCAGCACGTCAGATGCAAAACAAGCCAAAAATCTCTAATAAATTGTCCTTGGATTTGTTTACCCCACAGGTCGAGCATTTTCTCAAAAGAACAGTGGAAGTTAACTAAAAGATAATGATTCACAATATTTTTCAGGATCAGTACATTCCATGAAAGACAGCACACTACTGAAACATTAGATACAAATATTTGGCATCTCTGTATCCAAACAAAGTGCAGATTCTGCACTTGGGCTGCTGACAAGCTACATAGCTGAAGGAAGACCTAGAAAGATAACAGCCAAGCACTCCATGAACCTTTATTTTCTTCACTCTCACCAAGACAAGAGCAGTTGTCGGATTTGACCGAATAGGTTACAGGTTAATTTCGACATTACCATTATCATTAATGACAGCCAACAGAAATACAGAGCTCTTTGACTTGGAACGAGCAAGCAAAGCAGCTGAGACTTCCAAAAACCTTCAGTGGAAGAATCCCACCGCAGCCACATCCTGAAGCCCCACACCAATGCGGGGTTTCACACTGGCACCATCCTGCCATGGAATGCAACCAGCCTACCTTCTTGGCAGAAAGGTGTTTCTCTCTTTAAAGAAACCAGCTAAACTATTAAAGCAGAGCACATATAACAGAGAAAAGAGAGGAAGGGATCAGGGGAAGATGAAGATTCGCTCTAGAGAAGATAAGGGTACAGCATCTAGAAAAGGAGGGAAAACTCTAGAAACATCTGATACCCTCTACAGGACAAATACACGGCATTCCAGGTAGGATAATAAACCAGCAATCTGTGGAAGATTAAAACAATGAACTAAGGGAAAGCTGGTACCCTACAGGCTGTAGCTTTAACTGAGGCCTCAAAACACGAACACGAACCCATCAATAAATAACAAACGTTAGTAACTAAAGACCCGAAGCCCCAAGCAAAAGAATGGAACAGGCAACCTTCTCTCGTGAGAACAACACAAGAAGCTGACAGGCAAAAACACAAGCAAAGGAGGAGGTAACGCTGCAGGAAACACTCCGGAGATGCCAGAGTGATGCTGCCACAGACGGAGCAGGGACCCGCCGCCCCGTGCGGCAGCGGGCGCCGGGCGAACCCCCCATCAACAGCAAAGCCCGCCGGGGCCCCGCCGCCGCCCCTACCTGGCTGGCTTTGTGAAACTGCTTCTTGAGCCCCGCCACCGACATGTTCGTGCCGCCGCT
>VZTE01000895.1:967142-993434 GCA_013397775.1 Eulacestoma nigropectus | reverse complement strand
TGGGGAGCACTGCCGGGGCACCCACAGGGCATCCATGGGGCATCCATGGGGCACCCCGCCTCTGGGGAGCACTGCCGGGGCATCCACAGGGCACCCACAGGGTATCCACAGGGCACCGCGCCTGTGGGGAGCACTGCCGGGGCATCCATGGGGCACCCACAGGGCACCCTGCCCGTGGGGAGCACTGCCAGAGCATCCATGGGGCACCCACAGGGCACCCTGCCCGTGGGGAGCACTGCCAGAGCATCCATGGGGCACCCACAGGGCACCCACAGGGCACCCCGCCCGTGGGGAGCACCGTCTGGGCATTCACAGGGCACCTCTCTGGCGGGGAGCACTGCCCGAGCACCGAAAGGCCAGTCAGCTGCCTGGTTTCACCTATCTTATTTCTAATAAGGCTTAAAATGTCTCATTATGGCTCCGTCTCATTTCTTGTGGTTCAACGTAGCATCTCTAGCTGAGCTCATTAACCTCAGGTCTATTATTGTAGGTGGTAATTTAATTATAGCTCTTAAAACATGAAAGCTCTTGCAGTAGTCCAGAGCACACCTGGCTGGTTCTGCGCACCAGAACAAAATCCACCCCGTAGTATGATTCCATACCTGCAGTGATGCTGCTCAGGGTTCCAAAGGGCACAGCCTTCCACTCAGAGGAGCAGGTGGACTCGAAAGAGCTCTGCTGAAAGGATGTTTTTGTTGTTTGGTTGGTTGGTTATGAGGGATTGATTGGTTATATACTGAAATATGACTGTGTATCAGGAATGTGCTGATATAAATCAGAGATGTGGTTCTGCCTCCGTGGTAAAGCACTTCCAAGCGACGCTCAGATTCTGGGGAAGACAAGCTCTGTGATAATGCTGCTTGATCCTGGCTGTAAGGATACTTGGGAGTTATGATTCAGCTGAAACTTATGCAGGGACCTGGGGAGCAGTTCAGAGGTAAGCTTTGCTGGCTGCAGCAGGCCTCTCTGTTACTCACTGTCATGCTCACTGCATTTTGATTGGGTTGGGAGAGAAAGGCATTTCCAGAGTGTGTTACAGTTACTTCTTTAGAATGGCAACAAAGGAAAACATACAGGAACTTTCAGAGTGATCGTCACACTGTAATTTGGGAGAAAGGAATCACTGCTCCCACTTTTTAGAAAAAAAATATTATACCACTAAGAAATTAAGTGTAAAGACAAACACATTAATGAGTTAAGGATCTGGCTGTTACTTGACAAAGGACTCTCTGTAGGGGAGAAGCAGAAGAGAAAGCAAAGAGGAGAGCACCAGTCAACATTTGCTCTGGAAGGATTTTGGAAATGTTTGAAAGAAGCCTGAAATCACCATGCTATCTGGTGCCACCTGTGGCTAGGGAAAGAGCTTTTTCGGCCTCCTTACAAGTAAACACGATTACACCTCAGACACCCGATTTCAGCAGTTGTTTCTCCTCCCTAATTGAAACTGGAAGCAAGATGTTAACTGCCAGGGCCAAATTAGTTATGGCTTAAATTAGTGACACGATTGTAGACACCTCAGGTGGGGAAATGAGGCCTAAACTGGGATATTGGAGCTCCGTAAAAGGAATTAAAGCAAGCTCTTACTGGACTATGGAATTAGGGAAGGAAGGCAGCTTTGGATAATCTTCGGTTTTAAGAATGGCTGGACCAGAGCAAAGAAGGAAGGAGTTTGAAATAAATCGCTGTGGAGGGGAATGAATGGATTAGGGAGTTGCTGTGGCTGTTAGCTGTAAAATTGGATTAGATAAAGAACTTTAGTAAGGCTGTGTGTCTACAACTCCTTTTCTTAAAAAAATCCAGCTTGTAGCCCAAGGACAGCAGCCATGTTGTCTCTGCTGAAGTGATACAAGAATTTGCAAGTGGGAAATGCCCTGTGGAAATTTTACTTCAAAGCCTAATTGCTCAATGACACAGACAAGGTGAAAACCTAATTAATGAGCCAATTTGAATAGTCCAGGTGTTAATGACTTGGTGGAGGCACCCTGAAAGACACTGGTATTCAGTTCAGATGCAAGTAAAAGTTATAGCTTGTAGCCAGCAATAAAATGTAGCCAGTGGCTAACAAATGTCTAGAAGGCTTTATAATCACATAGTTACATCTCATGGAAAAAAAAGGATTGTAATTTGATGGGTGATAATCCTTATGTTTTATGCAAAGTTAGTGATTTAGTCTGCAAAATGAGGGAAATGAGAAATACTACAAAACATATGGGAAGTGCTTCAGATAAATGCTGACATGATGGGGAAAAAAGCTTCTATTAAATGTAACTGTTACAAGTAGAAGACAGGCCAGGGCATAGCAATACAAGGGCACAGTGAAAAATACTTCACAAAGGGGGCCTTCAGGGCAAAAGTTCTACATGTCTGGGTATTTAAACAACAATTATAGTTCCACTGCTCAGGAAACATTAAAGTGCATGAGAGGAATTCATAATGGCTCCAACATTTTACTGAATCAGGTGTGCTAATATGGACAATGGAATTTGTACAAACCGAGAACTCCTAACTGGGCTCAGATCAAGGCAGTGACTAGAAAATAGGCACTGCCTACTTACATGGGAGAACTGTGCTTGAAAATGGGTCCTGTGAAATTCAAGCAAGATAGACTCTTGGATACATGGTTAAATTTATAGTTCACTTGCATTTCAGTATGGCTAATACTATGGAAAAAACACCGTCAGCAGAAACTCCATCTAAAGATATGGCAAACAATCTCACAGGTGTTTGGTTTTCCATGAACAAATCATCTTACTTGTAACAGCTGAAACTGCAATGGCAGCCATACAAAGTATTAGGTTTTCAGCAGAATGAAAACTAGAAATATTTTTAAAATCATCTAGAGGCATCTTAGCATTTGAAATTACTTGGAATTTGAAGCCAATTACATTCACATTCATTTGAATGTCTCTTAAAAAGAAGGAAAACTGTTGGTGAAACACAGTCTGGGTCTTTGGTGGTTACTGTCATAAAAGAAAACATCAAAAAAGGGAGGAAAGATGAGTTTGTGATTAATTTCTATTGTATTTGATTCTGGGCCATGCTGACTACTTTATTAAAGCACTTTTTTTTTAATATTTAAGCCTTAAGGAAAAGATAAATTACTGTTCATCAGTTTATCATGCTTATCATTTCAACACAAGGCATTAGAAGGAGACTTTGAATGTACTCACCTGATCCAGGACAAGAGCAACTACAAACAACAGTGAGCAAGACACTCAGACACGATGTGATGTCCACTCATGGTCTGTAAGGATTATCTGTATGTAATGACAGGGCAGATTACCTGATTACTTTTCATGTTAGTTGTCAAAATTGTGGCAATAGGCTGTGTTTTTTGTTCACAGGAAGAGAACATATTTGAAAATTATTGTTTAGAAAACAAGCATTTGGAAAAGATGATCTCCTAGGAAAACTATGCCATTTGAAAGAACAATTGGCCAATAATCCATTCTACAAGAGCAAACTTGTAGAAAGCCTTCAAAATAAAGCAGGCTCAGATTCATCTAGTTTGACAATTCTAGAAAAAAGAGGGGATTACTAAACTGAATTGACACCGATACCTAAATTTTGACCCAAGCAAATGAAGTCATATATAACATAGTGTTCCAGAGTGAAATCCACAGGACTAGAACACTTGGTGAAATTGGTCCCAAATGTCATCCATTTCATTATTTTACAGGTGTCACACAACAAACTTGGGAGGTGACACTGTGAAAGCAATGCCAACAGCAAATGACCCCAATAAAAAGAACCGAAGAGAAGCCTTCTGCAAAAAATGCCCAAGAGAGTAAGGACAACTCACGTATCTGGTTTTAGCAGCCTTTCTATATACTTAAAGGAAAGAATTATTTATAATTAAACAAAAAAAGTTGGTCATACGAAGATACACTCATGTGCAGGAGCAGGCCAACACAACGTTTTTGTTTCTACATCACAACCAAGCAATTCTGCAGATCAGCACATTCTGCACAGATAAACTGGCTCAGGTATTTCTGACAGGGCTTTACATTGCAGTATACATTTCATAAGAAATCATGAGAAACGGAAAAGAACAGACAGTTTTCTCTACGCAGCCAGCACTGGCCAGAACTTGGAAAGGTCCCCATTCCAAACGGACGCTGCTGGCAGTTAGAGCAGGAATATGTGACCCTGGGGCCAGCAGGCACTCTGGCTAACCTACTGCAGTTGTTTAGGATGCTTAGGTTTGCTCCCCAGATCTTCTAACTAAATGTAGCTAGTGAATTATTTTTGGCATATGTGACTGTTCTTCTCAAGCTGACTTTCCATATGTGTTGCTTTACCATTATCCAGATCTTTGCTTTCCTTGTCTCCTTCCTGTGTTTGTATTGCACGGGCTTCTCCATGATACTGCACATACCTTCTGTCCTCACTTTTAAATCTCTGGCTGTTGCTCTGCCCGTGTCAATAGCAAAACGAAAGTTTGTTAGGTCTTATGCCATTAAATAATAAAGATAGTTCTAATTATGTATTTCTTTTTAAAAGACATATAAACAATTTAGGCGAGTTCAAAATCTAGATAGAGTTTTGGGTTTTTTAAGTTACATGTCTGTACTATAAGTAGATACTCTAATTTTGAAAACTCAGCAACCTACTTTTTTGTGTATACAGCTCTGTCATTCTGAAGCTTGTAAAAATTAGCAATCATAATCTTGCAAATCATACCATGTGGATGGACTCCTGGACCGTTCCGGCTTGGAGATCTTGTAACTTTTAGGTGCCTATGTTGTTCCTGGTGTCACTAAAAAAAATAGGTTTTGCAATTAACATATACCTGGGCACTCAGTGCTCTCAGACAGCTCTAGACTGCTCAACAAAAATTAGTCATGTGTGCAAAATTAAAATAAAAATGTGACTGTCCAAAATTACTCCACAGTGGAGACAAACCTAAAAATACTGGGATATTACTAATCCAGGATACCCAGAGCATTTTTATTTCCTCCTCACTTGCAGTTTTTAACTCGATAAACCATTGGAAGAAACCTGTAAGATGTTTTCTTTTGGAGAGATCTATTGCCCTAAATGGGAACATTTCCGTTTTCTGACCAAATCGGAAAAAAACATCACTTAAACTTTGAACCTCATCGTTGTCAGCGCAGCAGCGTTACTTCACACGAGCAGCTGGTCTGCCTGCTTGATCCCTCTGTGGATGTGCTCCCTCCAGGGACTGCATCCCCCCGAGTGCAGATCCCTGCGTGGGGCTGCTGCGGGAGCAGCGGGTGGGAGCTGCAGTCTGAGCACAGCAGGGCCAGCAACGGGAATCAAGTGCCTGGGTCCCAGCGGGAGCTGCTTCATGGAGGTACAGCAAGGTAACAAATCCACCAGGAAAGGCTGGGTTGGGAAAAAAACCCTTTTGCTATTGGAAAATACCAAAAAAGAAATACGTGGCCATTTCTGAACTGAAATGTCTTAACCTCTTTTCTGGGGAAGAAAAAGCAATTTATTGTAAAAACCTATTCGATTTAAGAGAAAAACAAATGTTGATGTATCCGCAATAACCACAGAAGGAACATCTCTCTTTGTGGTGGCCTTTCTGAAGGAGCTATGTTCCTTCTTATTAAAGAGTAAGGCAAAATAAACTCTTAACTTTTGATGAATCATTGTAGTACTGTGGAGAAATGTTGCTTTGATTTAAACAGGTTATACCTGAGTTCTGTGCTGCTGATTCACAGGTGACAAAATAAAGGTACTGATTGTCTGCACACAGCTGCCTGTGTTCATCAGAAAATGCTGAGACTCTCATTGCTGACAATGCCAGCACAAATTTGAAGTTGACATGTTGCTAGGAGAGTAGCACTAGCTTTAGAAAGGTGTGAAGGATATTCATGGTCATGTTAAAATTACTGTATCATAAATTACCGTATCATTCCGTTTCAAAGCAGAATGTTGTACCATGCTGGTGTAAATAGGATCACAGTTACTGTCTGAAACCTGATCTAGAATTTCATGTAACTGTTATTCAGGTACAGAACAACGGTTTTAGTAACATCTTAGTAAGTCTTGGTCTCTACAATGATGTTTTTCAGTGGAAAAAGGCCACACTGAAGAACTGCACATACTGCCCTGCTTTGCTTAGAGAATGCAGTGCACAAGCTTTTAAAAATCATGGTTTGTTCAGCTTTATTGGAGAAAAAAATATATAATCAGGAAGAAATCGGAGTAAAAATCTGCAAGGACACAGATTGCAAGTAGTGAGGGGAGACCAATAGCAAAATGAAGTAAAAAATCCAGTGGTTTATCTTCTCCATGTGTGAATGGATGCTTAATTCTATTTTAATTTGCTTTATATTGCAGAACAGAGAATTTTATCAACTCTGTGAGACAGAGTCCTTATATAATACACAATGTGGACATTTTTCAAAGAGTTTGACTGATTTTTAAAAGCAATTTGAATACCAGTAAGTATTTTGTAGCAAGTTTGTGAATATTCAGGCATACCTGAATTTAACAAAATTTTTACAACATAGATGTTGTTTTGCTTTCAGTGTAATTTAATAGGTCTTTTGGGATCTGCCGTGTTTGAACATCTGGGAAACATCACATGTTGTCTGTTGATCAATGAGGCAACAGGAAAGGCATGATGTGACACAGATGTTAAATATGGCAATACTCCATAGACCAACTGGATCACAAATGGGAATGATCAGACTTTGAAAAATCTGATTAAGATTCATTGACTGGATGAAACTCAACTGGGTTTTTTTCTTCCCTTAAATTTCCTAACTGGTCTTATAACAGTATTATAGTGGGTATTATTGTGGTCAATGAATTATTGCAAACTGGCTTATTTTGAGGAACAAAACGATGTAACTGAAGACAAGGACTTTTACTATCAAATACTCTACAGGAAGATGAATACAACTTGCCAGATCCCTGCTGTCTCATCATGAAGATTAATGTCTCCTACTGGATAACTCTGCCACTTCTCGTAAAACAAAGAATACATAAAGCAAATTTATTGCATTAGTTTAAGCCTCTGTTAATTGACTAACTGCCACTATAGTAAGAAACCTTTTTCTCTCCCATACGCAAAAGAGAAATAGTGTATACGAATTCCTTTAACTGCTACCCAGGAATGCCACCTCCTGGCTAAGTATAGAAACGCCCTCTGAGAGGGAGAGGGGAAAAAAGCAGCTTTCATTCTGTAGTTTCCATAAAACCATTTCAATTAAATATACGTTAAAAATGTGTGAAACACAGACGTGCCTCCTGTCAGACTTCCTATCTTGCTCGTTAAAATGTAAAGGTACTCAGATATTTACTTTTCTAAAGAAATTGTGTGGTTTAAAATAATAAACACACCTGACATTGACTTTCTGTAGAAACGACCTTAAAGCTGTTGTATTTAAAGGCAGCAGCTGAATCAATATCGTGAATGAAAACCTGACCTTACTGAAGCTGACAGGACTTTTGCCACTGACTTCAGCGGGGCCTAAACTTTCAGCCTGTATTTTTTGAAAGTTGCTCCTATGAAGTGGGTTTGAATTGTCAGAAGTTTTAAAGGAAACCAGACACATATTCTTCTGCAATTCAGTGGGCACAGGATTATAAAGGGGAAACTGGTTGTGGAAAACAATGACGGTAAAGGTTTTCAGAGATCTCTCCTTCCCTATGATCAGACCAGACTAGCTGTTGTTTTTGTTGCTCGAGCTTCTCCAAAAATAGCCTTAGAGTTGTTTGGTGTTGCTAGTACAGGAACATGCTCCTTGAAGCAATCATATTATCGTGCTGCAATGGACTCCCCAGTCAAAGCAGAATTCTACTCTGGCTGCTAGGATGATATAAAGACAGCAGGGCAAACAAGCCAGGGAATTTCTCTCACCTGGAAAGCAAGTAAGAAGCATTTCTCCAGTGCATGAAGAAGACTATTTCGGCAGACAGCAGATGAAAGCCCCTGCAATTACAGATTACTTTAACTCTACTGCATTTAGCTCATGCCTGATTTTTTTTACCTAAATATTACAGCTGTGTGATCTCTTGCAGACTTAAATGCTCAAGTTCATAGGTAAAAATAATCTCAGTGAGCCCAATCCTACATTTAGATATTTCAGAGGGAAATAGGTTCTTTTTGGTTCTGCCCATCAGTTTCTTTACTCTGTCAAGCATAACACGGCAGAAATGGTAACGCAAGCTGACAAATCACTTACCCTTAATGGAGACACTAGACTGCTGTAATTTGCCAAATCTGTGGTTCTAATATTTTTTAATGTTGTCAATAGGCAGTAATTTGAAGGATTCAGTGGAACAGCATCTATTGGAAGAGATTAAGAAACAGTGAATGCTATTGTGTCTTAATAATGGATACCTGACATGTTTGACAAACATTTTTCTTACAATTAAAAACTTTACATCTAAATACAGAAGATACAGGAGGGAAATTACAAATTTTATTCTTTTTCCTTTTTAAAGCTATATTAATTTTAATGAGTTTTGATGGGCTGCAGATGTGTGGTTCTTCTACAGTAAATAAAAATAGCATGAAGCTTTATCAATTTTCTTTTTTTACTCCCTTCTTTGGAGGGAGAAATTGAAAGACAGGGATTAAATTGAGATTAACCTGTGTCTCTGCTGTTCCTACAGTGCCATGCTTGCTTCTCTTTCCTGATGGGTCATCTTGAAGCTACGACCCAGGCACTGATACATGGAAAGCAGGTACCCACTTACTCAATCCATCTATACAAATGTCCACAGAGTTTGTTATTTCTCTCGGCTGCCTTCTGAGAAAGCTGTAAGAAGCCATTTATAATTCTGACATGTATATTGAATTTTGACATATATAATAAGTAATGGAAAGTACATTTAAAACACATTTGTGAATCCTGCTCTTTTTTTTTTTGTTTTCCAACTTTGACTTTAAAATATTACAGGGCTTCTAGGATTCTGAAAGTACTATGCTTCTTCTTTAATGAGGGCAATCATGATGAGGGTGCCAAAGACATGATAGCGTGTGTTGGGTGATTTTGTGGGGTTTTTAAGAGGAAGGCAGCATTGAGGAGACAAGTGCTCAAGGGAAAAAGGTAGAAAAATGTTCCAGCATGAAACTGTTCCAACAATTTGCTCTAATATTAGTGATACTATCTTCTATCTGTAGATGGCAGTGATCTCCCACTGCCTGTTTCAGGAGGAAAGGGGGAATGGTGGTGGTGATGAAATCCTAAAATTAAAACCACTGAGCAAAACAGATGTGGGGAAGAGAAGTCATAAGGTATGGGAAGGTATATGCCTTATTGTATTTCACTCGTGTGATGAGAATATGGGTCATGCCATTTAGAATCTATAAATTTCTGTACCAAAGGATTCTGATGACAAACTCCAGAATATTGTGTTTTGAAATTTATCTATGATTAAAACCCTTTGTTGGCTTTCTGGACTTCTTGTATGCACCTTAGACACATTTCGTTATTTTAAACATGTTTATTCAAATAATACCTGCTGTTTTCCTTCCAAACCCCTCTGGGTACTTAGCTACCTCCTTCATCAGTTGTTCAGCAGGTCTATTACCTGTTTAATTTTTAGCTCGTTTTCTCTTGACACTTGCATTAGTTTTCACTTTCATTCAAATAAAATGCAGTAAACTGTGTGTAAGTCCAGCTGGGTACACTTCAGTGAAGGGTGTGATATGAAGCTCACTGAAAGCAAAGAATTCTTATTAATTTCAGTAGGCTTATGATCTTACCTCCCAAAATCTACCTTGCTTGGTGACCGGCAGAGAGAATCTTCAAAATATAACATAAAGGCACTATTTTCAGTTGTGGATTGTTTTTATCTTAATGATTCTGCCAGAAGAATTTCAAAATACAATACTTTTCATGAAGATCAGATTATAAAAACTACATTTTTGAAGTTCAATTTCAAGTGTCACGTGGGCTTCTAGCGTCAATTTTTAAATGGAATCGAGACACACAAATGCAGATGAGGTGCCTAATAGGATTTCAAACACCATCTAAATAGCATTTTAAAACTTGCTTCTGAAGTTTCTAAATATCAAGGAGATTTTGGGTATTGTGGGGATGAAGATGCCTACAATGCATGTATGTGCAAAGTGGACACAGAGAAGTACCTAAGCCAGTTATTTCTTAAGAGCCATTGTTTTTAGTAGAAAGTGTAACACTGCAAAGAGAAAAAAACCCAAAACTGTTCATCTGCTTCTAAGGCAGCCCAGCCTAGCGTAGATGGTGGATGAGCATTGGACACCTCAGAGTGACTTTGAGACATTCCTTAGCACACCATGAGCATCTGTCTGCTTCAGGTCCTTCTATTCAACACTAAGCCACTTCATTCCTCGCTGCTGAAAGAGGTTTTGCAATATCACCACACCTAATCTGCAGCCACTGCTGTTTCACTGCAGTCGAGCAGAGGCTTGCCATTAGCATGACCAGTGGCAGTTTTGACCTCTAGTGCAGAAAGCCAGCAGAAATTAACTGTGCATTGCCTAAATCCTTTTCGGAAAGCTTAGCTGGGAGTTTTGTCCTTCCACACAGGAACGTGTCACATCCAGTCTGTTCTGGAGCAAAAAGGACATATACACTCTTCATCCCAGTCGTAGGCTTTCCACACATTCCGGTAGTAAGATTTTCTCCTCTGAGTTTTGTCACCTCTTTCTTGCCGTGCCAAATAGCTTTTCCTCTTCTTTACTGACCATACTCTTCAGTTCTTTGAAAAGCAGCAGCAGTTTCTCTAACTGATTTGTCATATTGCTTAACCTGCAGTTCTAAAAATGAATTTGTTTTTTTAATGAGTGAATGGTTAATCTTTGTATTCCACTGTCAGAAGAATAATCCATTAATTTGTTCCCAGTACGCAGTTTCATAATAGGCACTCTCAAGAAAAAAAAAAAAAAAAAAGAAAGGGAAAGGGCAGCTAAGGAATTGTGTGTGGCCTTATTGCCTATTATTTACAGATCCACACATGTCTATATCCAGACTTGCCTTTTCCCTCACACCACTGGCAGGGCACAGTACAGAAAATTAGTTTTCTTAACCCGCTTATATCGTTATCCCTCCAAAAAAGACTATTGTGAGATATTAAATAAAAGCTCGGTTTAATATCTCCCCTCAAGCTCTACATGCACACAGTAAGATCCCTTCTTTGGGAGTTACTTTTGGTCACTTCACAAAAATGTCAACATTGTAATTTCGCAAAAAACTCATTTAGTAAGCTGTTGGCTCAGTTTGCTTTAGATACACTTCCAACATTATTTGCAGCTTGAACTCCAAGTGTGCAGGACTCTGTGTAACTCTCCCATAGCTTCCAGTGACGCTGCCTGACTTGCAGTGTTTCTGTCTATCCTTCCTCCCTTCTGCTTCCTCCTATTCTCATTCTTTTGCTCCCTCTCTTCATCTTTCTAATTCATTCCACATGCCCTTGAATATGTACCATGCAAGCTGCTGTTTTGCATTCAACATTTGTTTATCCTGGGACTTACCACAGTATCTGAGAATCTCATAACTTTCACAGATTTTTATCCTCTTGAAGCCTTTGTGAAACAAGGAAGTGTGTGTCAATTTACGGGTGGGGAGTGGTCACACTGCAGATTAAGTGAGGTGCTCAGAGCCCTGCTTAGCCGTGGGAGCTCTATTCAAGTATTTCTTGGCTCCTGATTTGCTGTATAGATTGAACATTCCTGTCGAACTACATCTCCTGCAGTGCACCACAGCCTCTTCTCGAAGTGAGGACAGGCCATCACTCCAGCAGTTTTGGCTTCTGGGAGATACGAATTGGCTGGGGAGGCTCTTCTTACATTAGAACAGGGACACGAGACACAAATTCAGAAATTTCAGAAAACCCCATTGTGACTTTTCTAAATCAAAATTAATGGATGGGTAGAAAAGAGAATGTGTGTGAGAAAGGGTTCAAGCGTCTGACCTACATTTCCATTCCCCCAAAAGAAACCAAAGCATCCTAAAAAAAAAAAAAAAAAGAAAAAAAATTCATGCAAAGCAGATACTTTACTCATAAACAGTTAATGATCTAAAAATGTTGGCTTCTGAAGAAAATTCTGTAATGGCCCTAGTTGTATCATAGACTGGAAGAAAAAGCACATAACTAAGATTTCATTAGAGTTATCTTTTCCTTCTCATTTCATAGTATCTGCTGTAGATGTAGGCAGCATGCTTTTTTGCAATAAAATTCACCTACCTGTACATCCACACAGTAACTCTCTTAATGCTGGTTCTAAATTAAATTTTTTTTGAGTTGTCAAAACATAGGACCGTGTATCCACGTTTTACAACTCAAAGGGGAAGCTTCCAAAGCAGTGCAAGGAAGGCTCACATAAGGACTGAGGCTGGCAACATGTGAAATTTGGGTGCCAGGTTATTAAGTATTCTGATTTAGCCACGATGTGAAACTCCACAGTGAGCTCCACAAATAGCTTTGCTGATACTGAGGTAGTGACCTCTGAGGCTTTCATGTGACTGTGCTGCCAATGGGTTGTCTGGTCCACCGGGGTGCCACTTTCCTTTGATTTATCTTTGAGTCTGAGGAATTTTTTTTTTTTCGCTGTAGTAAGAAAATCCTATTTCAAATTCATTATTAGAGCTGGCCCCAGTGGATAAATCCTAGTAACTAGATATTTATTTTCCACGGATATATGTACTGACTTTAAAACAAGCCTCATGCAGATAGATGTCTGGTTTTTCTTATTAATTAAGGGAGATGGGGAAGGGAAGTAAAAGGGGAATATGTAGTAGCTCACTTACCTGAGAAAAGCTGTGCAGCTGGGTGTGATCTGTTGTATAAGGCAGAAAATATGCATCTAATCAATTGTACTCCCTTGGAACCTTAAAAAAATTGTTTTATAGCAAACCTTATCATGCAAACCTGGTGACAAAATAAACATTCTGATTACTTCTGCACTTTTCTGCAGACCAAATACAGTCACCTTAAATGAAGTTAAAAAACAAAAGAGAAAAAACAGAAAAGTAACAAATTAAATGTTTGTGTAAAACTGCTCTGGTAGCGAGCCCATATCTCCTGTTCTCGGGATTGAAACTGCTTTGCCTAGTGAAAATGTTCCAAAACTGACATGCACAAAGAGCCTGCATTCTGCTGCAAGCATAACTTCCACTGAACTGTGTAAAAATAAGGTAAGATACAATGTCAACACTAAGAAGAAAAGGTTAAGTTACAGTCCTTGTAAATTTGATGGGTATTGCATAAGAAAGCCTTTTTTGGGTGAATCAGTTTAGTGCTATTTTCTGTTCAGTATTAAACACATCGCAGCAAAAATCAAAAGTTTCTAGATCTATCACAGAACTGTGAAAGTAGCATTCCTACAGGCTACAAAAGATACTTTAAATCTTTTCAGAAATCTCATCAGGGGACTTAATCTGTCTGCTGAAATTTTGCAGAATTTGGCTCTTATCGCCTCTATGCCCAACTACCTAAAGTCACCCACAAAACCAGAGATGTCTTTTAGTCTCTGCTCAATGTCTCATGCAAGAGAGACAGTGAGGAGAGTAGTGTCATCTCCACCCTCACAGCAATTACAGCTGCTGACTGCACAGCCAGAAGCTGTGCAAGGAGCTCAGTCCAGCTAGTTTCAAGAAGCGTGTTTAATGCTAAGCACTAACAAAAACAAACCGTATTAGCTGATCAGACTCTGAATATAACACAAAGGCTATTGCACCTTACTGGATTTTCCTCCAAAACTTCCCCCAAAATTACCTTTTGCACAACAGAAGTCAGCAATGCAGTCGGTGTGCAAAGGCTGGGAGTCTCCCACACTGAGCTAGGCTTGAGACAATGCTGGTTACTTCCATGATGGGGTTTTTCCTCATATTTTTACTCTCTGAGCAATCCTCTTTCTCAACATTTTTGTTATTCAATTTTTTGCTTTATATTTTCAGATACATAAATACATGGAAGCATTTTACAGGAGTCCCAAAGCTTCCTGAGAAGTGACTGACCTTCATAACTCTTGGAGTATGTGCAGTTAATTGAAAAGTTCTTCTCTAGATATATTTTCTCTAAACAATGGAAAAAATATCTATGTTAAACAGAATCCCATCCAGGTATGTGTGTAAACTTGAGAGAAGAATGCAAGAGAGTTATTTATAAAAGGATGAAAACATTAAGTATTATTTATTTAGTGCCAACTATAGTCTTGGTTCTTATCTGTTCTTACAAGCAGCACTCTGTTCATATATGGAAGAAGCAATTTGAAGCCACAGCATCTGAGCTACAGTAATTTTGATATAATGGCAATGAAAAGATGCCAGCAAAGTACCTTTTATGTGTGTGCTAAACTTAGCTTTGGTTGACAGTGTGCCCATTGCAAAACATACACAATACCTATAGGAATGATAAACAGAGCTTTTTCCAAGGAAGATTTTATTCACTTCTCTTGTAACTTAGTTATTAATTCAGTGTATAATTTAATCTATCAATTCCTTATCTATAAAAGGGATGCATCAGGACTTCTGTGAGTCTTGTCCAGGCACATTTCACTGTCTTCTGAGAGGAGCTATCCTGCTATGGATGTTGCTCCACCCCTGCTACTCCATAGCCCTAGTCAAGACTGGGGGCTCAAACTGTAACTGTTATATCCAATATTACATGAAACATTCGTTTTATTATGGTAGCTGCAGGCATTAAGACTTTAAACAAGGAATAAAAAAACACTACTGTTTCACATAAAAAGAATACGAAGGAAAGAATTCTGGAAATGCTTTAAAATACCTTAGTAATATTTTCTGAACCTCTAGACACATTTACTATGATCACGTCTCTCTTTAAGTCTTGTAAGCTAACACCATCTTATTAACTTTTAATATATGAAAAATATGCACTATAGGAAATGCAATGTTACTAATGAGGTAAAGATCTCCCCCCTCACTGTTATTTCCTGTCCATCTCCGTGGTAAGTAACCATGTATCTTTGTATATGGACAGGTACAAGATAAGTGAAATAGCTACTTACCCATCTCCAGTCCCAGTGGACCTTGATTAGCCAGTAAAAAGGCATAGGCCACATCAAACCAACGCTCTACAGAACAAACCCAAAGAAGTGCATTAAGATTCTGCCCTTGTAATGCCAGCTAGTGAGATTTTCACGCATGGGGAATACTGAATAGGACCTTCTAAAGCTAAAAGATCCCGCAACCACACTTTGTCCCATCAACTAGTAGCTCCCAGAAAGATACATAAAAAGAAATCTGCAGTAAGAACATAGAGGAATACTCCTAGAAAATATCTCAGACTTTTAAATCACTGCAATATTCCCCTTGTTAAAAAAGCAGATGAAATGTATTTGCTTGTTAAACACTGCATTCATAAAAGAAAACTTTTCTTTGCTGAGGATTGCACACAGCTTTCAAGCACTTTTCTGCAAGCCAAATACAGACATACATTTTTTTTTCTGATATGAAACGTATCCCTTCTGCAATCTAATCAAAAGTTAGACTGCCAGATCCCAAATGATACTAAAAAAAAGGTCACATTAAATTTCTAAAGGTCATTATTAAAAACATGTGGAATGTTCCCTCCAGTACCTTTGGAATTTAATTGCACGCTGTCTGGACACTCAGAGTATTCCTCACAGGCAAGGAACAAAACATGCTGATGTTAGAGGCCACACTGAAAGCACACCCTTGCTTCCCCCTGCCCATCCTCTTGTCCCTGGCCCTCCCTACCCCTCTGGCCAAACCCCAAAGGCAATCAGCACAAGAAATAGCAGGATCATAGAGGAGTGCTTGAAAGTACGGTTAAAAACAGATTTTCTCAAGAGTAAGAAAAAAAACTCAAGAAAAACTGGCTTAAGTGACTGGTCCAAATTTAAACAAAACCCACCCAAAGCAGCAAACCAGGCAGAGCAAACCAGGCTCTGAATTTGAGCCAGCTCATGTGAATTTCAGGTCAACCAATGGCTAATAGCAGCTCCACAGGGATTAGAAGCACTGCCTGCTACTAAACTGAGCAACCCTAAATGTAAACTCACTCATCCATTGAAGTCATGTTGAACATCTACTGGAGCATGACTTAAATCAATACACAGAATTCCAGATAAACTGGTGAAAATTTGTTCAGCAAATGTATCCAGTAGAACATGATTTAAAGGGGTTATTCAAATCTCCCTGATACCTCCTACTGTTTCAACTTTTCTGGAAAAGCTGATTCAATACAAATCTTGTAGTACTTCCACGAGCTTTGGATTTCCTGACCTCCAGCGAGTGGGAGGCTTATTGCAGTTTCCCTGGATGTCTGAAAACACATCCTTTTTTGGAATGGCACATCAAGCATTTCGTCACTATGTGAAGAGCAGTGGTGTCTGTGCTGAAATTCGGTTTCCATAAATTAAATAACATCTGGTAAGTGCCAAGAGTATCAGAGGATGTCTATCCATGCAATGTTACAGCATCCTTGCTCTGGTTTACTGATACTTAGTTTCCTAAGATGAGCCTGTTGGAACTATCTAGAGGGATATGGGGTTTATTTATAAGCTCTAGTATACCTGCTCATAATTTATTTAAAAATCATTCCATTCATTTATTTTATAAATCAATTAGCTTCTACGGATTTCCTTCCAATTTACAGTGAAATATCTTCTGCCTGTTGTTATGCTGCTTATTTAAGTTGGGTAAATGTCCTTTAAATCTAATTCTTACGCTGTAGGATGATGCCCTGAAATAATTTTTCAATACCAGATTTATTTTAAAATTCCCCTGTAAAGTTTAGTAAAAGGATGATGAGAAATCAATTAGGGCCATGTTGATGAATTAGGAATTATTATTATTTTAGCTTTGCTTTGAAACAAACAGAAAGAATAGCAACCAAACAGATGAAAAGACCATCCATAAGGAAAACAATTTTTAAAAGGTAGAACTAGTACAGACTGTGAAATGTGAAATCATATTTCTGAGCTTAAGGAAACTCACTGGGATCTGGGTCACTGGGCTAGAAAGAACTGTGCTAGCAAAAGAAGGATTATTGTCTTTCTAACTTAGTATGCTAGACAATTAGGGGAACTTGATTTCAACAAACTCTTTCCGATATTATATAGCATGGAGTTATGCACACTGCAGCTAAAAACAAGCTAAATTCTCAACAAAATAAAGGGGGAGAAATGTAAATCCATCCTCCATGCCCTACTTCTTCTGCCTACGTACCACACAGTGGGAATTCTGCAAGGACACAACATACAAAATGTATATATCTAGGCTCTGCAAGAGCACTACACAGAAACAATAAATTTAAAAAGTACAAATCAATTTTGCTTTTAATCTCCCTCTATGTTTCTTATTAAAAAAAAAAAAAGGAAAATTTGAAGACTTCAAAAAATACTGTAATGACATCTTAAGAGAAAAATCAGTTTACTACAAAAGACTCAGTTAAACTTTAAAACACACAGCTAGAAGTCCTGAAATATTTTACGGTTCACCACCTAACATAAAACAACAACATAGAAAGACAACAGGAAACACACTCTGCTGCCTTAACAACCAAATCTGTTCATGTAAAATAAACCCGTGCCATGAATGCTACGCTGGATTAACACACATGAAAATCAACAAGTTTCCTCTTCTAGGCAAGAATCCCTTGTAGCTCCATGCTACAATGCATTGCAAGGAAATTAATACTGCCATAAGAAACTTCAGATGGCATAACAGCAGCATTGCACAGACACTTGAAATAGGCTGGAATGGAAGTTTATTCCCAATGAGTAGTACTGGGTATTCCTACTGCATGGAAGGTTTTGACTTTGATTACCTTGTATTTGGGTTATGCTTTACCCGGCAAGACTCTGTGATCTCACAGTGAATGATTACAAGCACTCATAAGTGGTAAGGATGATGTGATATTTAATTCATGGTGTAGTTGGGGAATATGATCCATATTCTACCAGCAAAGGGACTGAGATACAGACTGGTTAAAGGGTTTGACCTCGAAAATTCTTCAGGAATGGGTACTGAACATCTCTCTCAAGTTCCACAGCATTTGCCTTAGCCAAAGGCTTTGCCCCTACCTGGTGTTCAGACCACACCTCACTGACAGGGTGTCACAGAACTCTTTTGTCCAGAGTTTCACCCTAAATACATGTGAAATTACAGGTAAAATTCTCACTTTTTGAGTCTGCAGAGACAATTTTGTAAGGCATTTTGCCTCAAAATTCCTTTCACTGACATTTAAACTTCTTTATCTTCTCCCTAGAGCAGACAACAATCCTACTTCAGTATAAATTGCTACACAGGAGGAAAGCAGTAATTTCTCTTTCTCCCTGCATGAAATCACCTCTGCTTGGTTATTCAGATACAACTGCTATATACTTACAGGCCTAAATAAAACTACTGATATTTTTCAAACAAACTGGTAAAATTATTTTAATGTTGCTTGTATAGACACGGAAATCACATGCGCAGGTAGTTCTGCTCACTACAGGAGAAAGGCTGCAGATGGGTCCATGTTTTAAAACTCACTGAGATTACTGAAAAAAACTTACAAAGATTTCAGCTGTCACTAGATCAAGCCTGTGGCCAACAGGGTGAAACTGATGGTATTCAACTTCCACAAAGCTGCAGGGACACTTTATCACTAATGAATGATCTGGTCCACCTTGGGCAGCTGGGAATTTCGTAGTAGCCCTCACTAGGGCCAGCATTTTATACGATTTCTCTTTTCTTTGGTAAGTTCCCCAAAACCTTACATATTTTGATATAAACCCAGTCCCTTCTGCATCATCTGACTTCTGAATCAGCCCCTCAAAGAACACTGCATTGGCAGTAGGTACTGTGCACAGAATAATCTTTGTTCTCTGCCATATGCCCCATGTGGTATTTTAAAAAATGACTGATTGCTGCATGATTGTTCTGTTTTCCCCTGTAGCTCTTGGGCTATATATCTTCAGGTGTGTTAAGGTACCATGGTATGATGCCAGACTAAAATTTGCCTTAAACAAACTCCCAATAGCTCTGATATCACTTTTAATTTATATTATAATTTCTAAATTCTAGTTGCTCCCTTGTGACTTTTTTTTTTCCACAAGTGCATCTGGAGCTGAGAAGCAGCTCTGTGCAGCAAGCAACCATGTGTATTAAATGACACCCTTCCGTGTGACTCGTGTCTCAGTGCAACGTGACCTCTTTCACCAGAGTGGCCACTTGAGTCCCACGGGTTCTGGGCAGTTCTTACTGTTTTACCTAAAGCAAAAAATTCCTGAGAGTGTCCACAAATCTGAACCGGCATCTGTTCTTTTCCTGTTGTTTCTTCTTTGAAAATATAAACAGAATGTTAATTACCTTGCCCTGATTTTATCCTGCTGCTCAGTTTGTTTCCTTTTAACTTCTGAATCTATTACCACCTGCCAATTTGTCTAATCCTCTATTCTGGCAGATGTAAGGTTTTAGCTGAGATTCCTGCAGTGATCCTGAAGGAAAATGAGCCATATTCCACTAGGTCAAGACTCAGAAAGACAAATCTGTTACAAACATTACTTCATCATTTGCAAAAATTGGAATCTACATACAGAAACTTATTTCATAATTTTGTTCATGGATGCATTCTGAGGAGCTTGACGATGAAAGAAAGTCACAAGATTTGTGCCTCCAATACTTCCAGTATCCTTTTCATTTTTGTCATCTTTTGTTCTTAAATGAATAATAAAATAAAACTTTAAATAATTTGGAGATTCTTCCCCAGTTCTCAGCACACACACAGAAGGAAAAAGCTGAATCAGCGTTCTCACACGTGCTTAACTCCATAATTATGTGCTGTGCTAAATTAGAGAGCTGTGCTCAGGGTTCATATTACAAGGATTACTTTAATTCTATACAGGAGAAAAAGAATATTTTACACTATATTTTAATAAATAATTAATATTAACCTGCATCTATTAAATAAAGGTTCAAACTTGCACAGTGCCGTAAGCTCCCACTGGATGGTGTTTATCGACTTGCAAAATCAGGACCTGGTACAATGGTATTTGGAGAGCACTTCTGTTTCATACTGTGCCAGTTCAATATTGCTAACTACAGGTGTTTAAAAAGCATAAAGTGGTCCATCAAATATCAAAAGATTAGTTTTATGCTTGCCAGATCTTTAAAAAATAAATAAATAAATTGGGGGCTCTGCTTATTTGCCTTCTGGTTTTTGATACTCCAGGGTTCAGCTGGCTCATGTTTTCATGTTTTATCTCTAACCATAAAGGCGAGAACTCTTTTTTGATGGAAGCTAAAGTTTGCATCTACTCACTAGCCTGCAGGAGCAGACTTTCAGAAAACATCAAATATCATTAACGCTCATGGGAAAACTGTGAAAATGGGCTATGCTGGTTGATAACTTACTAATTTACAAATTTTAGTAATAGACATTGGCGCTTTGAACTACTGATGAGAATTAGCCAGGTTCTACTACTTACTTAATAGTCTATATTCCTTGTGGCATTGAAATTATTGTGGCTTAGAAACCTACTCTACAACTGAACAGGGTGCTGCTTGCCATGTGAATCTGCAACAGATTTACTCGTAGAGCAGTGGGGGTTTTACATTTTATGCTGGAATAGAAACAGCATTTAAGACTCGATTGAGCATTTTTAGACTAGTTACTCCAATTGTTTCAATAATGAAACTGCTGGTTTCCCCTCCTTTTATAGTTCTTGGCCTCCAACGAGAAGCTCCACAAGGTGCGATTTCACGGCATGGATTTTCATTGTTTGTTATTTGATGGATGAGACATAGTCAGAGGTGTTTTGTGAGCCATTTTTAAGAAGACACTGTAAACCCCTGCACATCTACATCTTTTGGTCTGTCTTAAATACAGGAGCTACTGAAACAAGGGACACGGCGTAGGTTTGTGGGAGGAAGGAATAACTGAGTAGACAAGAACTAATACACACTTGGGCTCTATTGCTGATGTATCACAACATTGTTCCAGTAATGAACTTCTCCAAAGAATTAAGAGTTCAACCTGAAGGCTCGTTCCGCTGTCATTTTTGCACCTGGCTAGATTAATAGCCTCAAGAGCTGAGAAAAAAAATAAAGATCTAAAAATTTTGGACCCATTTTTTACCCTGTGTACTGTGAGAAGAGTAACTGAGTTCTTTTCGTTCATAAACTGATTTAGTGCTTAATTGGCTGCTGGGTGATGCAGAAAATATAAAATCTCATTCTATACCTCATACCTTACAACCTATGAATCCATCAGTTCAAACAAGACTGCCGTGGCAATCACAAAACAAAATTAGCTGAGAATGAAGTGGAAAACCTTTTTCTTATTATCTTTTAAAAATCTCTTGTGTTGCTAGGTAAGTACAGTAAGTAGAGAAGAACTACACGTAAACCCACCTAATTTAAACATGGTGCTTTTATAAATTGAACTAATAATAGCAAAAAGCATTTCAAATTATGAGTTAATTAAATGTCTAGATATTCTCTGTACTGTTGCATTCATTTTTACTCAATTTTAGGATTAAAAAACTGCCATGCTTAAAATTACTATTGAGGTACCAAATCACTGTTTATGTACCTCATACTGTGACAGTGCTTTGTGAAGCAGTCTCAGTATATATTCCTCTATTGGTAGGTGTAGCTTATTTGTTTCTAATGGTCTTTAATTTCTATTAACAGCTGAATAAGCAGAAAACTATTCACCCACCTAATAACATGCACATATTTAGTATTTTAAATATTAAGTGTTCTAAGTATCAGTGACTGAAAATCCTGGTACATTCAGTTCATGCAGAATTATTTCATTTCAGAGTCAACTGAGGAATGAATAACCTTTTCTTCAGTTCACCTCATTGCCTCTGCTGGACTCCCTGGCTTTGCAGCCAGACATCTTTAGCAAAGTGTGCCACAGTCCATCACTGAAATCACATCTGAATTTCTGGTTATAACCAAGATCTTTTGTTGCTTATGTTGCTACTATCCATGCTAACACGATTATTAGCAATTTCATATGGGTACTGTATTAGGAAGGTTTATGCTTCTTTACACTATTATAAAATCTACATTTGTGCTTTATAAGAAAGTGGGACACTTCTAGAACACTTCTGTTTGCATGAAGTCAGCAGAAGTTTGGAATGGGCAGAATGCAGGTTTGAGCTTTTGCTTTAGTGAATGTTAATTACACAGGTATTTCCTGCACAAGGAATTTCTCTCTCAGAAACACAGGGCTGTGTTTTGAGAGTCAGTATTCTTAAGAATTTGGTTTTTTCTTTCTTAATCAAAAAGGATTTTTTTTCCTCAAAGTTTATTTATTGCTTTGGTTTTTTACCCCCTGAAATACATTCCCAAGATTTTGATTTTCAAACTGGAGTCCTACTGGGTTTAGAATTTCACTGAATATTTGTAAAGTATCCTGGCCAAGGAAGGCTTGCAGGACTGGACACTTTTAAGCACAGAAGTATTTTTAGTTGCAAATATTAAAAAAATGCACTCGCAGCTGTTCACACAGCAGTGATTGGAGTGGTTGGAGTACTGAAGAATGCTGATACCTTGATATGTTTTATGAGTGTAATGTAGCTGTGCTTCAGGCAGAAATTCTTCAGAAGAATGAGGGAAAAGAACACGAAGTGGAACTGTTTAAATTTAAAAAAAAGGAATTACTTTTTTTGTTGGTTTTTTTTTTTTAAGGGACAGAAATAATACTGGAGTTTTTATACAAATATACTGCAATGGAAATATATTTTCATTTGGGTACACTGTGCAATGCTCCTTTTATTTAAATTCTCTCAAATAAATGCCATAACATGAGAATTACACAGGATACTGGTTTAGAATGGATTTTGTTTCTTTGTTTTCATGCTCCTCATGCTTATCAAGCCGTCAATTGTGCTCTTTGAAAAAACGAGTGTGAGAACACAGGCAAAACTAGATTTTCCAGGGGGCTTACAGAATGTAATCTGCATTTCTACTTCCCCAATGCCCTCTTCCACTTTTCCTTTGACCTATTTGAAAGGAGCACCTGCATTTCAGCATAAATGTGTTCTACCAAAACCCACCCAACCCCAACAGCAACTTCTGATCAGTGTCCCACCAAGCCCAGCAGCCCTTCTCCCAGAAAAAGCCAGTATTGACTACAGGGTTTTGAAGCCAAGCAATTGATTTCAGTCTGCAAAGACCTCCTGAACTGAAGCTGGCAGTTTCCATGCAGTCTTAGAAAAGCTGGTTTCAGACTTCAGAGATTTAAGACATAGCAGTTTGGTTCAGAGAAATTTGTTAACGTTTGGGTGCTTTACACAAATAAAAGTCTCAATTTTAATTTATTTTTACTTTTTTTGTTTGATTTCCGCAATACCTGCTTGGAAGAAATCATGACTGCCATGACTGAGCACTGATACTAATTAACAACTTCCAAGACAGTATACATCAAACACTGCAGTTAAAGAAAATCTAGTTTAGTTGCTTTTATTTAAGGAAGATAACACATAAAATAACTGAACCCTGTAAATAAAATAAAATTATAAATTAAGATAGAATACCACCCTTTTTCTTTTTCTCTATAGCCTCATGCATTCCCTTCAAACATGAAATAACTTCTGAAGGAAGGATGGCTGTGGTGAAAATCAATATTTTTCCTCTAGCTGAGCCTACTTCAGAGAAAAGTCAGATCTTGCCTATGCCCTCTGCTTGCATCTAAAAATTTTAGGTTTCATTCCCTGTGGTAACTATCATAACTATACAGCTACTTCATACAGTATATATTGACTTTGTAAACTGTGGTTGTTCTCTGGTGCAGGGATCAGTATTCTGGACTGAGCATTCAAGTGTGGAAACAGGAAAAGTCTGACATGTTATTAGATGCGTCCTTACTCATGCTCTTTGTAAGACTTCCTACATATCCCTGGATAGAAAATCAATGGTTACGTATGAAGTATCTGTGGTTACCTATTGGAAAGCAGCAATATGCTGCTTGAGTTTGTGAAAGAAGCTTGGCTTTCTTATTTAGCAATGAAGGACTGCAAAAGACAAAACCAAAGTTGACTAAATAATATAATAATCCTTAGTTTATTGCAAGAAGCACCAAAAGACACAATGAGCAGGAAGTGGAGACCTACATACAAACAGTCCCCTGCTAACTGCAGCATAAAGATTTGCCTTTGAGCAGAGCAGAATCTACTGCTTCTGCAAAACAAGAAAAAGTTAATGAGGTAATATAACTGAAGCTTAAAGAAAAGTGACTGCAGAGGAGAAGAGAATTAGAGACAAGAAAGGTATTTATACACAAGAATTATTAATAAGCCTCAGAACCTAATATAAGCTATGTACGGTGTTTGCACTATTCTAAGTTTAAAAAAAACCACTAAACAATATAGTAATTTTTCAGTAGAACTTTTGTTAGGAACAGGGCGTCATATAACGATCAAATAAGAGATGATTTCCTGCTCCAAGGAGCTTTCTATCTAAGTGTCAGTCAAAAGAGTCAGAAAAAACCATATTGCTAAGTGGTCGGTTGGGTATTTCTTTAAAGTTCTTAAACCAAACTGTGGTCTTAGCGTCTGCAGGTTATCATGTACCAGCACTGAGCTCACCTATAATTGTCACAGAGTTGGCAATTACAGCTTTGCAAGACAAGGTCTACTCCCTCACACTTCAGATGTAAAAACAAAGCAGTGTGTGTGCCCTTACGAGGCTGTAGTGTCTAGTTGAGGAATCACATCCTACTAAATATGATAGGCCAGATTCTGCCCCCGGTTATGTGCCTTTGTCAAGCCACTGACAACATTAACTACAAAATAATATAAAGTGACACAGGGATTAAGCATTTTTACAGCTTAGAAAGCAGTGAGCTCACCTTAGAACATCCAGGTATTCTAGGCTTAAAGTTCCTGTATCTTGCAGCTGCTAAATGTTCTTTCTGTAGAGGATACACATTACATAGCATGCAGGTGGCAGTCATATCCTATCACCACTGTAAAAGCAGTTTATTAAGCATACACGGTGTGACAGGGAAATGGAAGATAGCCAGGAATTTGATCTTACCTGGTGCTCTGTGCTGCTGCTTCACGGTCTCTTGCCATGCTCACAAGTCCTATGCTTTGTATTTGCTTCAGGCCTAGAGCGTCAAAGTGTATCAGTTCTTTTACGAAGCCACACAGCATCAGTATGACATGTGAAACTAGCCAGTTCTACAGCTCTTTACACTTCAAATGTTTTCATGATATTGAGCCTTGCAAGAAAAATGTCAACCCAGCCTGATCTTTAAGCCTTTCACCATTGAATCAACACACGTGTGTCACAGATATTTAACAGTAACTGTAGAGATGGATGAACGAGTTTGTGGAAAACCCTGACCCAGCATGCATTTGCTCCAAAAGCCCTCCCAACCCTCTCTAAAGTTCCTGTCACATCAGTGGAGATCTTGTTTCTTTGTTACTCCTCGCTAATTTCCTGGTCATCATGCTGCTTACTGATGATGTAGTAAAACCACATCCATCATCATAACCAAACCCTTTAGCCGATCCATGCAGCTTAATTATAAAACTTCACTTTGGTAAGGCAGATAAGCAAATACCCACTGTAAGGAACAACAGCCACTCTGCCGAAACGAGCAGGATGTTTCACGTGCTGGAAGTGAAGAACGTGCCTAAATACTCTGCTGTATTTTTCATCTTGCATAACAAGCCACTTTTTCACAGGAAGTAGATTAACTCTGTAAAGGAGGCAAGAGGAGGAGTCAGGTGTTTTGGGAAGCACAGGCCACCAGTGTATTTGCTGTCATTGCTCTACATTCTCTGTTTCACCATTCCTTATCTTCCCTTTTCCATTACTTTTTTTTCCAGGTCTCCCTCCCCTTTATTTTCTGCTTCTCTCCTTTTGCTCGCAGACTCCAGATCTGCAAGGACTTGCTTCATAACTTTGTCTTGTACAGAATTAATTTAGTACTTATCCATTATTTTGCGATATTCTGCTTTAAATGTGTGAGCTCCACTGTCCAGGCAGGAGCAAATGACCTGTGTGAATGCTGGTGAGCACCTTGTTCTCTGTGGCTGACAGGGTATAAAGCCTGTCACTCTTAATTGCCACCACAGATGACCTTTCAGCCTGAGTTTTGAAGTTCAATCATGAGATATATGGTATTTCCCAAGCTATTTGCACATGTTTTAACTGAAGACTGTGTGTATGTGTATGCAGCCATGGGTCATTACACAAAGTGAAACCACCAGCTTGTGTGTCGTAGGCCACCAAACAGCCACCAGCTGACAACGACCCTCGGTTATTACTAACCAGGGTCAAATTCATGCCAGTGACCTAGAAGAAAAGGGCCCCATATCTCATTACTAACATTTTGAGCTCTCCAGCCCCCCTGACCACTGCATTCAGGTCTTTAAGTAAAAAA